>JANAVB010008800.1:15004541-15314357 GCA_029216955.1 Iris pallida | reverse complement strand
GAGAGAGAGAGTATTTGTGTGCGCATAATAAATCCAGTTCCCTCCATATATATATATATATATATATATATATATATATATATATATAGAGAGAGAGAGAGAGAGAGAGAGAGAGTATTTGTGTGTGCATAATAAATCCAGTTCCCCATCCATTTGAGTTGGGTTAGTATAGATCAATGGTCCATATCCAGCAGCTTAGTAGTTTAATGTCAGGGTATCAGGGCTTGAGAGACTTAGGTTCAAGCCTTTCTAGAAACTTTATGCTACTCATTTAATTTTGTCTTCTCACTTGCAAGGGGTTTTGTGAGTCTTGGGCCCAAACCTTGCTAGCAAAATCATGCTAAACCATATTTACTTCTTTTTTTATGTTGTCATGCAGAGTGTTCACTTAGATGAAGAATGTTGGCTAACTATCCAACAGCTTCACTTCTTCGGCTAATGTGTTTATGACAATCTAACAAATGGATATAGACTATAAGATTTACTCCGGGCTACAACTGTCAAATTGAAAGGAAGCCTTGAGTCTCCTCCCGCTAGTTCCAAGGAGTCTCTATCTTCCGAGGTCAAGGATGTCATCCACCAACACTACCTTTCACATCATCCCAAGCCCCACGTAATGATGAGATGGTGTCCATGTGCATGTCATTCCTCTATGTTGGTCCATATAGGTCATAGTCACACCTGATTTTGATAACAGACTAAAACTCTAGTACGATACAACAAATAATATACTGCTACAGTACAACTGATGGACGACCGCTTTGCTACAACATCTGATCAAGTCTTCGCCAGATGAACAAGTTGTTGAACAAAGTTGTTTTCATGTTTATTATGCATTTTCCAATTTATTGAGTCCAAAAAAAATGTACATCAGAAATTGGCACTTGGCTAGCTTCTAAAGTCCACTTCCAAATTAGCCTATCAATCTCGTATTATTCAGTCCACAAACCAAAGAGTCAGCGCAATTACAAAATGCCAAAACCCATTCAGAGGGATACCAATATAAAATTCCGGTGTTTTAGTTTGCTTTTCTTTACTCTATACTTTACGCAGTTATTTTATATTGCCCGCCTAACATCAGTTAGTTTGATGCCATAAATTTTTAATTGGTGATTATTATTCCGCTGTACACAGCATTCTATTAAACCCCCCCCCCTTCTAGAGGTACTCAACGTTCCTACACCCTCTGCAATCCAACCCCTACGTCCCTTTCCTTAGGAGCTCTTTCAATCCGCCGACGCGACTCCTAGGTTGGTGATTAGCAAAGGACTTCGTTGAGCGCAATTTCACGTCTATTCCGGAGTATAATTTCCCAGCTCGGAAGTTGCCGAAGGAAGCACAAGCATCTATATCATTAATGGATTGTCTTCATAGCACAAGCTATTTGCATCACTTGATATTTGATTTTGCACTGGGCTCGTTTATCCCTTTTCTTATGTCTTTGTTTATCCCTTTCTTATGTCTTTGTCGGGACTGCAATCATTCAGGGCTTATGAGCAACAACTTATCCTCCCTCGACGCCATTGATGATGATGGTTTTATGGTGAAGCAATCGTGTGGACTGGGTGCCTTATATTTGATTTGAGGATTCATACCTCCTCTATCCTCGTAGAGGACTCGAACACAAATTGAGCTCGTGACATGGTTGTACACTAGGGAAGTTGAAGCCCGAGAACGAGAGAGTGAACCCAAGTTTTTCTTCTTGTGGATGAGCCGAGTCAAATGTTCAAGAAAGTACACAACGACAAGTTCTATTCAAGCAGGAAAGTCTAATGTAGGGAAACAACTCTCTATTAGACAAAGCAACTGAGATACACATGTCGAGAAGTCGATAGCAAGTTTGACTAGTTTACGTAACAAGTCAAGTAGCAAGACTACAAAGCCTTATTTGGATATTAGGATAATTAAGATTGTTCATATTTCTTCTAGGTTTTTGTTTCCTCTTGGCTTCTTTGTATTTGGCTATATATAGGCTCTTTGTAGCCTCCATGAGGATTAATCTTGGCATATGAAAATATTTCCTTGAAAGAGTGTCCCTCTTTGATTCTTGGTAGATTTCAAGACTCCCATGGATTCGGATTTTGCTTGTGATTCGAGACCGTCTGTAGACTCGGACAACCACACATCAACTTTGGCCGACATAACTACCCTCAATCTGACAACATTTTGGCTCGCCCACTCCGACATGTCCGCATCATAGTTACCTGGAACGTAGTACGTCCCGGGTTATGGTACGGGGTCGGGAATGGAGTACGCTACTATTCTTTATGTTTGGTACAAATAGGGTAGGATGAGTTGGTTCACCAATTCAGATAGTGATACGCTTTAAAATCCTAATCAGGCCAATGCTAGTTACCTGTTCAAATTTGACTAAATAATTATGTCATATGCAGAAATAAAATCTTATATAGAACATAAGAAAATTCAAACTTATTACTTTACTTCATTCAATAAGAGATGTAAATCACGACTTTTCTTAGTCGTACATCAATTTGGAGCACAACATTATGAATAAAATGATACAATCGTGCCATATCAAAACATGTAAATAAACCATAAAATAAAATGACAAACAACTTAGAACCTTGATACAAAACAACAAAGACATCACAAAATCTCATAAGCTCCACTTTTTTGCATGAGCAACTTGCAAAAGAGAGTGATGGCTCATAAGCAATGAAGAAACAACGATGTTGAACTACAAAGTCAAATTTCATGAGAAATGTGTAGCTACATAATTTGACAAGGAATCCAAGACTTTTTCTAAGGTTTTTTGCATCGATAGAATCTCTTACAAAAACAAATTTATAGTGAAATTTCAGCAATTGATTTGGATCGCCAAGTTTAGCAACCCGTATCATAATGTACTTTGTATCAGAACGCTTGTAATGGTACGGGTTCGATGGGGGTTTAGATGTATACCTTGTAATATGGTCCACATCAAACTGTATCCACACTGTGCCATCCTCTATACCCGACACAATATTCGCCTCCATTCCCTTTTAGACTTGTGGGCTCGATCTTCGCGATCGTCCCCCAAATTAGGTGCTCCAATTTTCAAGGAAGAACTCGAGAACGAGTTCTATTCAAGCAGGTCTGATGTGGAAAAATGTCGCCTATTGGCCAGAACAATCGAAAAATGCATGAAGTACCGCTTACAACAAATTTCAGTAATTTATTTGTATAAGTCTTACAGGACTATCAAATTGTTTGAACATTACGGTAATTCAGGCATTTGCTTTAATCTATATTTTATTTTGTTATCCCAATTGTAAGACTATACATAGACCCTTTGTAACCATTTAGAACTTAGTCGGATTATACCAAATTCTCTCTAAAAAGTCTCTTTTTAATCACTTGGTGAAGCCTGTGGATTCGGGATTGTCTGTCGACTTAAACATGCTGGTGAATTCGGACGTCCTGCTGCATGTTTCAGTGGCAGTGGCACTATTCATCCTTTACGGCGCTCGTTTCAGCCGCGTTTACATCACTATACTCACATCTGCGCTTCCCACATTGTGGAGCTTACCGACTCCACATCAAAAGCAATACCGTAAATCTCCTGTATGATATTTGAATTGCTAAATATTTCTTTCTTACAGGCTATTTTCTCACCCAAAAGAAGGGAAATAATATGAACAACAGGTTTACATCTTAACAAGAAAACGAATTATGGAATACTAATAAACTTTGAGGTTTGTTTCTCTCTACGAGGAAGTAACTTGAGGAATTGCCAATGCATTGTCTGCACAAGTCTAACATAAATACCAAGCCAGCTTTTGTTTCAAGCTAAATCATAATCTCCATTATCAATTAATTATCAGCCCATGTCGAACTTCAATTTATTTTGGTCCAAAATACATGAACATATACTTTTGTATAAATATGACAGTAAACCCCAAAATTCAGGTTAGAACACAAAATAAACCATATATGAGCACACTTAAGTTTCTGGTTACAAAACTCCTACAACCAAGCTATCTTGCTAACTAATATTAGCAAACCAAATGAACTATGTAAAATCATAAAATAAAGAATTGTCTTACTGATTTTGTCCTCCGTTGTTGATCACAATACAACTCACTTACAGATCCTTGGATGTGGAAATTCCCAAGCAAGACAGGTGTAATCTAGAAAGAACATAAATAATCGCATAAATTACCATTTTCATATCCATTCACCAAATTTTGTCAATCTCAAAAAGCAAAAAAAAAAAATCAATCGCCAGACTGAAAATAGACAACAATACACTAATCTAGGTGTCTTTCACGTCAAAAAGTTTTGACAAACAAAACTTACAAAAGCAATCTTGCCTTTTAACGGAAACAAAGCAACAGTTCTTTCCATGTTAAGTTAAAACTGTAAATTGTCGATGCCCGTTTACTATTTATTGGTACTTTCCCTCATCATTATTTACAAATCAACTAATCAGATTACAAGATGTAAACTGCAGATCGTAAAATAATAATTGGAAGGAAAAATTATTGTCAAATAAGTTGATTTTTTGCCACATCTGATCAAAATAAATTGTCTGTCCCTAAACAAGGGAAAACAAGATAAAACTGAACAAAAAGAAGCTCCTTTTTTATTCCTACTTGTTCTCTAGTTCTAGTTTCTATATACTATCGCTACACCAAAACTTCCAACATACTTCTCAACTAAGGGTGCATTTGGAGCAGATACAGATCAGATACAAGTATTACCATATCCGTATTTGTTTTCTAATAACGAATACGAATTATTGTTCGGATATGAAATCAATAACCATATTCGGGAAAAATGGATCCCAATTCGGATCGGCCATTGTAAGAACGGATAAAGATTAAAATAAATACGAATACAGGTCGAATATAATAGGGTTTTGGAGGTTCTAAAGTTTGGATTCTGAAGAGAATTGATGACCAAAGCACATGTATTAACTATAACTAGAGATATAGAGATAGCTTGTTATTTAAGAGTATAACATGGCTTATATGTCAATTTCAACCAATCTCAACATATAAAAGACGAAATCGATTAGTGCAAGTCACCTTTGTTTGATCATTTCGCTTAAATGAAGCAATTTCTCTTGTTTAGCCAAGAATTACTCAAGCTGAATCTATTGGCTTGTAGTTTCAGCGAGAAAAAAAACGATTTAATATAAGTTTAGTTAAGTATTAATTAACTTAGGTTTGATTGATGATATATACTTCGAATAGAATAAGTTTAGTCACAAATAGAGCGCTCCCTAGTTTTAGAAGAGTAGATATATTAAGGTTGTTTTATTATATTTACATAGGTATTGGGATATTCGGATCAGGATTCAGATAATAGAGTGGAATATGTATATGTATCCGGATAAATTAAATTCGGATACAGATAAATCAACTCCGGATTCGGATCCAACAGGATTTTAAAATATTCGGATCCGGATCCGAACTGGATAGTCCTGCTCCAAATGCACAACCTCAACACTTTCAAATCAAAGAATTCAAAACAAAGTCAACTCTTCACTAAATTTAAGGGAACTACATTTTTTTGGTTCAAGTAGAGTACAAGGAGAAACATACTGAGAGCAAGTTAGGTCGCGAGGGGATACAAGGAAATACCATCACGAGTCTCCCCTCTAACCGCCATGTTTATATTGAGTTGGAATTCGTGCAATGTGCACGTGCCTTGGAATTTCAATTGGATATGTTGCAACCAATTGCTTCCTCATGATGGGAAATCCTTCTATCCATCTGCTAGCAACTTAACTTTATCCCTAACGAATTTGCGGGGTTTTTTCCTCTGGCTAGAGAGAACAATTTGTCTTGTGATTTAGAAAAACTTGGGTTTGGGCTTGATAAGAGGGAGGGTTTTGGACTGACTGACAGGTTCTTTTAAGTCAAGGGAGTGAAAGGCGCTGCCTGATCCAATGTTCATTGAATCTTGTTTGGAGTCATAGGAACAAAAGTAATCAAACCATACTAAGTTGAACTACAAAATATTGTAAACTCCTTCACTAGGCATTGGCGTCTATACATGTTGTATACAGGCTCTTGTAATTGGCATTCAACTTCAATTGCAAGTGCAAAATATGCATGCTGTGCAGATTTAAGACTGTTTAGTATCTGAATTAACTTTAAGGACACTCCAATGTGGGTCCCTCTATCAATAAATCTTGTTAATTCCATAAGAAAACTCAATAATCAATTAATCGATCAAAGCTATATGTTAGCCTATTTAAGAACCAACACATAAGCTTCGCAGAGCCAACTTCAGCATGTGTGTGTACAACACTACACACACCACACACCACACACACACATCAATCCTAACTCAATAAAGATATCCTTGATAGTTGAGTATTCCTCTCAATGTTGTATCATAGCTGGTTTGCTCAATTACCTAATAAAAATCATCTGCACCCCTCCACAGCACCCTTCCAGCTTAACTAATGTAAAATTAACCATCTTTCATTTGATGGTGAAAGGAAATAATGTGAACCTATGTTGTTAGCCTCGTACATATATGATCACATCCTATGATATGATAGAAAGGATTTTTGATACAGGATCATATAGGTATAGTGTGAATCATATGGGACAAATTGGCATGATACGTTCTTGTATTGGCTGATACGATTGTGTTTTTCTTTCGATGTTTGTGCCTTTTCCATTATGTCTATTACCTGAGGTTCTTCTCCTGTGTTTCTAGGTTTTGTCTTTTCTTTTGTATGTTTTGTTGACCACTGTTTTCTTGTATGGACCATGGGTGAATGGATGAACTTATGGTGTTAAGAAGTAATGATTGTTGTCCAGCTTTAGCTGTCGATTTTATGGCGATTGTCGCTTAGATGATTAATGATATTTTTTATTGTTGCTTAATGTCTTCAATTTATTCTATGTGTTATATTAAATTTTCAATCTCTTTGCCAGTCAGACAATGTATTTTATAATAAAAGATACCATGCGATATACAATACGATAATTAAGCAAACTGATATGCAATAAGTATCGCAATATGGAAACATAGTTGTGAAATATAATACTTTTTGTTTAGATAATATAATACTTATTATATTGTTATCATGGATCTTGTAGAGAATAATGGTTCTATATTTTTATTGATTGGCTACTCCACTACTTATAGGGAGTCTAGCTCCTCTTCATATTACATTTTCCAATGTGGGACTAAATCCCTTATTAGTTCTCAACACTCCCCCTCAAGATGGGCGATAGATATTAATCATGCCCATCTTGTTACATAGCTTAGACAGACTTAATGAACTAAGACCCTTAGTCAGACAGTCTGCCAATTGTTCTTCTGAGCGAACATGATCAATCTTCAGTATCCCTTGTTCCAGCTTCTCTTTGATGAAGAATCGATCAATCTCGATGTGCTTCGTTCTGTCGTGCTGCACTGGATTGTTAGCTATACTTATTGCAGCTTGACTATCGCTCAGAAGACGTAACGGTGCTCCCTTGTCCAGCTTCAACTCTGTCAGCAACGCTTTCACCCACAGCAATTTCGACACTCCTAAGGCCATTGCTCTGTATTCTGCTTCAGCTGTAGATCGTGCTACCACTGACTGTTTCTTGCTTCTCCATGAGACCAAGTTTCCTCCTACAAAGACACAATATCCCGTGGTAGACCTTCTATCGTCTATGCAGCTCGTCCAGTCTGCATCGCAGTATCCTCAACTTCTACACATCCATTCTTCTTGAACCATAGCCCTTTCCCCGACGTCCCTTTAGATATCTCAAGATCTGAATACTGCATCCATATGACCCGTTTTGGATCATGCATGTAGTACACACTCACCGCAAATGAGATATCAGGGCGAGTGTGCTTCAGATAAATCAATCTCCCTACAAGTCGTTGATATCTTTCACGATCAACTGGCTCTCCTGCTTCTGCTCCCAACTTGCACTTCTGTCAATTGGAGTGACTGCTGCTTTGCATCCCAGCATCCTGTCTACTTCAGCAGATCTAGTGTGTATTTTCTTGTGAGAGAACAATTCCTTGTTCGCCTTCACACACCTCGATACCTAGAAAGTACCTCATCGCTCCTAGATCCTTCACTTCAAATTCCTTCGCGAGTTTTGATTTCAGCTTAGCGATCTCGGCTTCATCATCACCTGTGATTACTATATCATCTACGTATACAGCAAGTATAGTGATGTGGCCTCTTGCATGCTGAAGAAAGACAGTATGATCTGCATTTGCTTGATAGTATCCCATGCCTGTAACAGCCTTTCTGAATCTGTCAACCAGGCTCGAGGAGATTACTTGAGCCCATATAGCGACTTCTTTAGTTTGCATACTTTTCCATGCGACGTCCCTCCGTCTGATTATGTAGCATAGCACCCTGGCGGGAGTTCCATGTACACTTCTTCTTGTAGGTCCCCATGGAGAAAGGCATTCTTCACATCTAATTGGTATAGCTTCCACCCATAGTTTGCTGCAATGGAGACCAGAGTTCTTACAGTGCTCATTTTCGCTACTGGAGCAAACGTCTCATCATAGTCAATGCCATATGATTGTGTGTATCCCTTTGCAACCAACCTTGCCTTGTATCGTTCCACCTTTCCTTCTGACGTCTCCTTTACTGTGTACACCCATTTGCATCCCACAGTTTTCTTCCCTTTGGATAATGGAACCAGCTCCCACGTCTTATTTTTTTCCAGTGTCCCAAGTTCTTCCATCATTGCAGCTTTCCACCTTGGATCTTTCTTTGCTTCCTGCCAACTTTGGGCAACGAAGTAGAGTCTAATGATGCAATGAAGGCTCGATAATTCGAAAAAATGTTAGAATAAGACAGGTAGTTGGCAATATCATGTTCATAATCATCAAAACGACTAGGAGCCTTACCCGCATTGATGCGAGAATATCTCCTTAAGGGAGCAATAGGTGGTGGAGAGATCATACCATCGGAGTCAGAGAGATCCGCATCAGAATCAGATTGATTCTGTGCGGGGGCAACATCTTCAGGAGTTGGAGCAGGAGTAGACGAAGGACTTGGTACAGTAGGCACATGGCACGGTACATGCACAGTACTGGAATTCTGCTGTCTCCTTCTGTAGACTTGGAGCTCCTTTTTCATTGTCTGCTGCTCCCCATGTTCCTTTTCCATTGTCTGCTGCTCCCCCTGTTTAACATATGTATCTTCTTCACCTTCTGTATCAGAGTCACTGCTTTCTCCCCCTTTCGTCCAGTTTTCTATAACCGGACATGGGACTGATCCGACTACCACAGATGGGCTTAATTTCTTCCCCTCACATCTAACACCCTCTATGTTAGGTGTGTCACCAAACGCCGAACCGTCATCCGAACCATAATATGGTTCCAGTTCTCTGAATGTAACGTCCATGCTTACAAACATCTTCCGCTCAACTGGGCTCCAACATGCGTAACCCTTTTGAGTTGTCATGTACCCGACAAAGACACATTTAACCGCTCTAGGATCCAGTTTGCCAACTCCTGGCCTATTATCTTGGACAAAACATACACATCCAAATACTTTTGGTGGAACAGTGTACGTGGTTGTACCAGTAAGCATCTCCAGCGGTGTCTTCCAGTCCAATACCTGAGATGGCATTCTGTTGATGAGATAAGATACCGTTAACACCGCCTGCCCCCATAAGTATTTCGGAACATTCATAGCCAGCATCATCGTCCGTGCGACCTCCAGCAGGTGTCCATTCTTCCGTCGGCCATACCATTTTGTGCCGGTGTATATGCACAGGAAGTTTGGTGTAGTATGCCATGAGTGGATAAATACTCAGCAACCTTCCTATTTGTATACTCCGTCCCATTGTCAGACCGTAAGCACTTAATTTTAGTGCCGTATTGAGTTTCTATCCGACGATGAAAGTCCCGAAACGCCTCAAAGACGTCACTTTTATTCTTCATAAGGTACACCCATATCACGCGAGTATAACAATCAATAAAAGTGATGAACCATCGAAAACCGTTAATACCGGTTGTAGGACAAGGCCCCATACGTCTGAATGTATCATATCAAAAGCAGCCGAACTTCTACTACCCGAACTCACATACGTGCTTCTGGTATGTTTACCCAACTCACAAGCATGACAAAATAACTTCTCTTTATTAGCCCTTTGATATAAGGACGGATACATTCGACTAATAATTTTAAAAGAAGAATGACCGACAGGAAGATGCAACCGTCTGCATATAAACTGGTGCTGGGCCGGATGCTTACTAGGGACAGACTGCTTCGGTTCGGGGTCCTAGTCCCTGACCCAAAGTGTGTTTTGTGTGAGACAGAGAATGAATCCATAGGGCATCTATTCTTTCAGTGCCATGTGGCGTGGAGCATCTGGACAGAGCAGAGCCGGAGATACTTGGGAGGAGTTGGAAGGGAGCGTGACTTCAGAGAAATCCTTAAGTGGATTGGAGATTGCAGGGGCCAGGAGCAGAGTTGGGCCAAACGTGCACGATTGAGGCTTGCTGCATCAGTTTGGCATGTCTGGAGGGAGAGGAACCGACGCATTTATGAGGGACTGACCACCCCACCGGTGGGCATCCTTCATAACATTGAGTCGGATGTACTAGTAATGTCCCCCTGAGTTGGAATTGTATCTCTATGCTGTAACCTTATTGCGCTGATAGTGGAATAAAATTTACCCTTTTTCCAAATATATATATATATATATATATATATATATATATATATATATATATATATATTGGAAAAAAAAAGGGGGGGTTACAGCAGCAGTTGCGGAAGAGGGGGGGGTTCGGCAGGGGGTGGGGATCGGCAGGGGAGGGACGTCGGCGGGACAGGGGGGGGGTCGGCGGGGGGTGGTCGGCACGGGGGGGTTAGGGTTAGGGGCAGCAGGAGGGGGGGGGTGGTCGGCAAGAGGGGGGTTAGGGTTAGGGTTAGGGTCGGCAAGAGGGGGGGGGGGGGGGGGGTCGGCAGGGGGGTTGAGAATTTTTTTTTTTTTTTTTTTGTTATAGCTCTGATACCATGTAGAGAATAATGGTTCTATATTTTTATTGATTGGCTACTCCACTACTTATAGGGAGTCTAGCTCCTCTTCATATTACATTTTTCAATGTGGGACTAAATCCCTTATTAGTTCTCAACAGATCTGTTACTGGAAGATACATTTGATCTTCTCAAATTTAGGACATTATCTTCAGATACACTAACATATGTGATTGACTGTAAAGTTCAAATGAACTGAAGTTGCGTATGCAAACATATGAAGGCCGGCCAACCCGCATAAGAAATCCAATGAGCATTTTCTATGCTATCAAATAACAATGCACCAAGAAAGTCCTATTTCTGTCTTAAAAGCATCCAACCACGAAGAGAGACCGTCTTAAAAGTGTTCAACCACAATAATTCTGGGTCCCAAGCTTTAAGAAAATTGGACACATTAGTACCCATTCACTATTATCCATCTCCACAAAGGAAAATTGGTGTAATACAAAATAGTATAATTGTTAGTCCAAATGATATCCTAGATACCTATAACTAATAATAGTACCTGAAATGGCTACAAACTAAGTCAAACCCTACAGCAATTGTTTAGCTAAGTAAACCAGCTTTTATTCCAAATCGTGGACTGATACATATTCTAAGAATTTAGCCACCTTCATGGTTGAAAGGATAAAGCAAAAATATAGTGTCCAGACATTTTTTACTGAAGCATGTGCGAGAAGGGGAAAGGCAAAGTTCATGAAACTTACTTGAAGATCGGGAACAGGCTGCTTATCAGTTACAGTCGTCAGGACAACCTTTTCATACTGAATAGAAGGAAGCTTTCTACCTTCTGGAGCAATGTCAGGATATAATTTATTATTTCCTTGCTCAGAGAAAACTTGACTAGGGTGAGCTTCTCGTGTAGATAATTTGTTCTCCCTCATTCGCAGCTGTATCTGAGAGCTCAGCCATGCTCGAAAATCACTGCCCTTGTCATAGTTCGGAGATTGCATTTCGGGCACATTAGAACCTCCATCCTCGTCATCAGAATCGAGTACTATGGCTGATTGGATATCATTTCCTTCTTTCTCTTTTTGTTGTTCTGTAGATTCCTCACAAAGTTGTTGGTCATGACCTATGCCAGGACCAGCATCATCCCCAAGATATTCGGCATCCAAATCAATAACAACTTGAGATGTGGCATTCTCTATATGGTGCTGTTGATCTGCTGTGTTAGACCCAGCAAATGGCCTTATTGCTGACAGAATATTCCTAACCTGCATCGTCTGAGCATGCAAAGCTTCATAGTCTTTACTAACACTCCCATACTTCCCATCTTCTTGTAAAACATTGGATAAGGTATAGACATCTGAGTAATCTATGACTTTTGTAGGAGTCCTTTCTTCTAGATTTCGATGGTCAGAAAGCATTGCATTATTTGATAGGTAAGAGTATGCTGTATCATCATTGTCAAGTTTCATCCTTTTGTTTCTTGCAAGACTCATTGCTGTTGAAATAATCAAAGATAGTATTGTTAATAAAGGAAAACAGAAAGAACACTAAAACACAGAGAAGCGGCAATAGGAATCAAAAGAAAGATAAATTGCAAAAAAAATAAACAAAGGATATAAAAAATTGTTCACTTTGCAAGAACAAAGTCCAACAGTAATGACAAAAGCATCTTATTTGATTTACCAAAAGAATAAAATCCTCCTATCCCAATTCTTCCGATTGTTCAGGATTTTAGCTAATCTTTAAACTATAGAACTGCATAGTTGTTGTCAATGACGAAGTATGACACCATGGATCATTTATGAAGTCTTATTGTCTTAAAAAGAAAGGTTATTTATAAGGGCACATCAATTTTTGATCAGGGCTATCCCATTTCTAAGTTTGATTTATTTACAAGTTTGCCATTGAAAAAATTGATCAAGGCTATCCCATTTCTAGGTATAAAAGTCACTTTTTTTTTTGCTTTGTCTTCTTCCTCAACACATCTAAGAACAAGAAGAAGAACAACAAAAATGTGGGATGGATTTTCTTCTCATTTTCTTCTTCTCCACCATTTTCATCCTCACACCATCTCCATCAAAACCCTAATTTTATCTCCATCAAAACCCTAATTTCTTTCTCATTTTCAATTTCGATAGCACCCAAAGACTTCTCATAATGTACAAACCCTAATATTAGTGAAAACCCTAATATTGGTGTTCAACAAGTGCAAACAAGAAGAACAATAATGGACTTCATGTTCAACAAGTGCAAACTAGAACTGCCTAATTTTCTGACAATCCTACAAATGGATAGGACTGCCAGAAATAGTGGCAGTCCTACTTCACAGCAAGTGAAACCAAGGACTGCCACAATTTCTGGCAGTCCTGACAGTATGTAGGATTATCAAAAATTTTGGCAGTCCTGACTGTATGTAGGACTATCAGAATTTCTGGCAGTCCTTGATTTCACTTGCTGTGAAGTAGGACTGCCACTATTTCTGGCAGTCCTATCAGTTTGTAGGACTGCTAGAATATTAGGCAGTCCTAGTCGACGCGAAATTTTTTCGATCGTGTTTACTTGAGTTTAATTCAAATGGATAATTTTCCCCTCCGAATGTACTTGGGGTTTAATTCAAATAGACTACAAATAATTGAAATAAACATTGTAATGTATACTTGAATTTTCGAAATAAATTGTTAGGGTTTTGGAAAGAAAGAGAGAAAGTATTAGAGATTATATCTTGTTCGTGAGGGCCGTTTGGGTGCTATCGAAGGAATAGAGTGGAGAATGGTGGACAAGAAGATGAAGAAGAAGATATTGCTTAGGGAGGGAGGAAATGGTGGAGGAGAAGAGGAAGAAGAAGATGAGAGGAAATAAGATTTTGGAAGAGAGAGTGAAATGTAGAAATGAAACTAAAATTTGGGGTTTGGGGAGGGTTGGGTTGAGATAGCCCTATGAGTAAAAAAATGGATTGTCCTGAGTAATTTTTTCCCAAACCTGGGCTAGCCCCAATCAAAAAATGATGTGCCCTTATAAATAACCAAAAGAAAACGTTTCAAGCATAATGGCAACAGTTCACCCTTTACGCACCATAGGATGCAATAGAAGAAGAAACAATATATATATATATATATATATATATATATATATATATATATATGCAAATGACCTCTAGCCTAGTGGTTAAGAGAGATGCATGCGGCCCGAGTGGTCAGGAGATCGATTCCCGGTGGGAGCGTTCGCCAAAATTACCTTCTTTCAAAAAAATATATATATATATATATATATATATATATATATATATATATATATATATATATATATAAAACTCCTGGCACAACCTCACATTATAGTATAACAAAAAAAGAAGTTAATTGAAGGATAGATAAAAACGATCATTTATTTCACCTGTTTAACAATAATTTACAAGCTCAGGGGTCTAGTACAATCTTTCCTTTTTCTTACAATTTCATATGACAAATCAACCAATCAGATACCATAATGTCAAGTTTTGATTAATTTCAACAAGAAGAGGATGGCATTCATGGTTTTTCAGCCAATATCATCTTTTGGCCAAGTTTCAAATTGGCTCTGGCCAAATCCAATCCAAAATGTTCCGAGTACTCTAATTGAAACTTTGAATCATGGTGTCTGGACAATTTATTCTAACAAACTGGAGCTAATTTAGTGGCATCAAAAGTTTAGCAAAATTGTAGGCAGTCTGTCTCCCCCATCTCCAAATGATCTATAAGATTATGATTTTATAAGATAAATTCACGCTTCCTATATTTATACAAAAAATTATTATGATAATGTATTACTTTAACGCATTAAACATTTATAGCATATAACTGTTCTGCAAGGTATGAGCATAGATATCGCAATTTGTATTTCACTTTACAAAAACTAAGAACTCTTTACAAAAACAAGATGTAAGAACTAAGAACTCTTTACAAAAACTGAAGTGCGAATTCAAAACATCCGATTGCCTTTTTATCACCACATAATACATAGTCAAACTTAAATAGACTAAAGCATCTAAGCTAGAAAAAACAAGAGCTACTGATATATCAATAGTAGTCGAGATGATCTAACTTATTCATATTACATATACTACGAAAAGCACAAAAACCAACAAATGCTCTTATGATGAACTCAATTATATGTCCAAAACCGACATCTTTTCTGGTATAAGACAATGCAACATAATAGAGGAACCCAAAACCAGTTTACAAATGACTGAAACAACCACATTCACAAAATTATAGCTTTATGAGTGGTCGATAAAACTTCCCAACACTTTTTGGGGATTCAACCTCATTAACCCTATAATGCTCAAATCAAACAACCTAATATGCAAGGCTTGCAGGTACTCCGCCTCGTTCGACCTTTTATAACCAACAAAATATCAAATTTATCACCAATTCAATTATCTGTCCCAAACAGGAAACCTAACACTAGATACTAACAACATTCAACACAATGGCGGAAACCAAAACCAGCCACACAAATAACCGAGAACAATAACATTTCCAAAAATTAACACAAAATTAGATATCACATTTCAGATGGGCAAACGGCAACTGGCGCCTCTACAAGCGTTTGACGTTTGCCGTTTTAGGCCATTTTTTCTATGGGAACCAAACAAAGCTTCTTTGACATTCTAGCCAAGAAAAGCGACGGAAACGGCAAACGATCCATTTCAAACGGAAACCAAACTAGCCTAAACTAGCCATTGATACTAACCTATGAACGCGATTTCCGAAAGAACGGCAGTTTGTTAATAAGTTCCAAAAAGCGTCAATTTTTATGGTTCAACCTCACCAAACCCTCCATTTCACTCACAAATCCGATTAATTTCGAAAAGAAAGAAAAAAAAAAACGACCAAGAACTTCTTCCCGGAACAGCAATCTAGACAAGACGACCGCATCGACACAACGATGGGGGGCTCGACCGGATCAAGAACTTGCCATCGCCCAGATTGAAACCCAGTGGATTCCTAACAAACAAATCGGTCGAGCCGACGACAAATTCCTATAATTAAACGGAGAATTTGTGGAGAAAGAAAGAAAAAGCTCAGCTCACCTTCATTTAAGTAGAGTTCCATTGGCGACGGAGGAAGCAGAGGAGGAAGAAGAGGAGGAGGAGTGTTGTTAAGCGGCTGCATTCTCAGTAGCGTTGCAGAAAACAAAAAACAAATTAGTAAAATATTGATCCACTCGGAATCTAAACAATCAATTTCGTATTTTAAAATTATCAAATTTAGAAGTATATATGGTCTTAAATTAAATTGGAATAAAATATTGGGGGACGAGAGGAAAAGGTCACCTGCCATTTGGAGAGAGGAGGAAGTGGCAAGTGGGAACTTCCAAATAAGCGAATTAACTATTTTTGGAACAAAGTACAGAAAAACTCCATGACAACAGTGTCTCTGTAGCCCACCCGTTATGTCCATGACAACAGTGTCTCTATAGTAATATATTCTAAAGTCACGCGCTGCACGTACCCAAAAAAAATATAATATAATTAAAAATTTTAATAAAAATTTAAATTATTAATATATTTTAATTAGACTTTTTTATATATATGTTTTTAAATTTTTGTGTATATGTTTAATTAGATAATACTATACACTTGGATTAAATATAATTATAATTTAAATATTGTATATATTTTAAGATTTGTTATATGTTTAGGTATTTAGAATGGTTTTAGAAGAAAAAAAATTCTTAACTTCTAATGAGATATATGCGGTATTTAGAAGAAAAAAATTCCCTTAATTAGGTACATACAGTTTAGACAGCTCATTTTGAGCATTTTTAAAACCTCTTCATATTAAAGATGAGCCCTATAAACAAGTTTCAGAGACATTATAAGAAAGCGAAATATTTTGGGTATATATATATGTCACACCCCAGTACCGAGATACGGAGACGGATTAGGCCAGCTACACCATATGAGGTACGTAACGTCATACGACGATCGTGGCTGTCAAGAGACTAGGGGGTACATGCTACAATCAAGTCTCCTATGGTCCCACAGAGTTCTATGTCTCAATCAATCAAATCACATCAGCAAATAGATGAACATTAAAGATAAAGCAGTAAGGCGTCCCCGACGCTTTATCAAAATGATCATGAGAGACTAGCTTTATAATTTAGCTATCTCAGAGAGTCAGGAGTACAAAATTATACACAGCTGCAGTCTGTTTAATTACAATTATGTACTGGCACAAAATATCGAGTAATCCGGCTAACAGGTGCCGGTGGCTAAACGCCACAAAAGTATAAGCAGGAGTGGTGGAGAAGAAATCCACTCGAGTCCCCGAACTGCCATGCTCCTAGTATGCACCATGGATGTCGGGGAGGAAGATAGTGTCCTCTGGCTCTGCTACGAGATCTGGCCAAACAAAACCAGCAGGGTCAGCCCCGAATAGCAAGTACCGCCATAGGGGCACAAGAGTTAAGACTAAAAACCCAGTTAATAGAATGATTGATAATAGTAATACTTATGCTACCATTATAGGGTAACGCCACATCCTCGAACCCATATGGCACCCTTACAACCAAACAAGGACAAAAGGTGCCGCATGGAGTCGGAACGCGTCGTACTCTATAACTTTCGCATAAGTTAAAGGGTATAAACAATAAAATCTCCTGATCGTGACTTCGGTTGATAGCCTATCGCAGCACAATAACCAACCCAACAATCAAACAAGAACATGGGTTGGATCATGTACCATGATAGACCATGCTCCTCAGTCATTCACAGAAGTAGCACTTCACAACCAGAATAAGTCTTCCGTTCATAACTTCGGTCCACAGCCTATCATAGTACGATAACCAACCCAACAATCAAACAAGAACATGGGTTGGATCACGTACCATGACAGTCCGCTTCCCTCAGTTACTCACGGAAGGTAATAGGGTACAAGCAAGTCGTTTTCACGGCCAATCAAGTCTACGAGTTTCTAGTGGGACGAGGTTATCCTCGCATCATGTTAATAGAAAATCCTCAGATCGTATCTTTCCAGCAAGACTAGCCAACCCAGGGGTTCGCATAGACAGGTATGATTGAGCACAGGTCCCTCGCAAGGCCACCTTGCTAAAACATATAATATATAGCAGGAATTAATCGGATACAGTCATCCACTCGTTGCAGATGACACAGTATCCGTGGAGACCAGCCGGTGCGTCAAGACAGTATCTCAAGGCGGCTGGTGTAACACGATCTCGGGATTTTGCCCTCCCCATGCATCTAGTATATTTAGTTGCCTAATTTAACCCTAGGTGAAATCTTGGACTTTCATGCTGTGGCCTGCATGATTATCCTCCTAAAGTCGTACTTTAGTACGAGCACCCCAAAGAGGATCCATGTCAATCAGTATGTCAACATGTTCTACCCTCCTTAGTGTAATGCATCATTGCAAATACGCCACGTGGAGTTACGAGTCATTTGTCGAGCATGAACAAGAACTGGGACATTCAGGTACATGTATCAGGTAGGAACACTTTGTTCTCCGGGGTCACATTAGTGCTCATATCATGCTCGGGACAAAAGGCGTAAGGATATAAAATGGGCATATAATATATATATAATAATAATAATAATAATAAGGTCACAAGGTAGGGCACAAAAGTCCATGCGGCCGGGTCAATACTGGTTCATGCGGCTAGGACTGCTCGCTCATGCGGCTCAGGGAGCCCAAGGCGCATGCGGCTGGAAAGGCGGGTTCATGCGGACGAAGGGGTGTCAGCTTATGCGGCTGCAAAGGGAGCAATCGCCAGGCGGTCGGGGTTCAACAGCATATGCGGCTAGATGATGGATGGGCCTTATGCGGCCCAAAAACAGTAGCGCATATGCGGCTGGGTGCAAAAGAACTCATGCGGCTCGAAGGCTAGCCGCATGAAGTCCATGCGACTCAAGATAACAGGGGCTCATACGGCTGAGTCTGAACAAGGCTATGCGGCTCAATTACTTGCCGCATGAAGATTCATGTGGTCAAGTACTCAAGCAAGTCTTATGCGGCTAGGAAAGACTTTCCATACGGCTGAGCTCGAACGAGTCTCATACGGCTGGAAAGGCCATACGGCCAGAGACTTGCCGCATGAGGATTCATGCGGTCAAGTACTGCTCTTCTTCTCCACCTGTCCGAGAAGAGGAGCCAAGCAACCATGGCTTCCAAGCTACACAAAACCTTCATCCGGAGCCCAAATCGGAACTTCCTTAGGTCAAAATGGGGTAGAATAAAATTCTCTACAACATGGAACCATCAAAACTTGAAAATAATGAAGTTTGCTAGATCAAAACCAAGAAGATCCAAAAATGGTTAAAACCTAGATCTACAAAAATTAAAGCTTCAAAATAGAAAACTTCAAGTTCTAAACTAGTATAGAATAAGGAGAAGAACATATTTTGACAAATAATTTTGTAAGAAAACATCAACAACATTTATGAATCCATCTCTTGAGCAAGTTGGTACTTGCCTTGGTTGGTGGAGGAAAGTAAATGAGAGGAAATAAATGAGAGGAGAGAGAATGAGTTGAGTTATTATATAGAATCTTGAACCCATGGGTTCATGATGAACCAAGGTGAACCAAGAATAGGTTACCCTAATGAGCCAAAACTGTAGCCCCAAATGCAGGAAATAAATTAGGAAATAATATTTTATCGAATATTTTTGGGAAATACATGAAAAAAGTACAGCATATAAATATCGTAAAAATACAAGGTAAATACAATTTATCGGTTTACGTATTAAAATACGTATTCCAGGATCGGGGAGTGACAATATATATATATATATATATATATATATATATATATATATATATTAAAGAAAGTTTATTGATCGTTAAAGCGAGGAGAGATACATCTGACTAAACCATACAGTTGGAAAACAAAACAACCTCTCGGCTCTAAAAGTTGACCAATTTTCTACTTTCTGTACTTGCTCTTTCTCTGGGAGGCGGACCTAAGATGCATAGTCTGCTTAGGGAAGATTCTGCTGGGGGTTTTGACCACCTGAGGTGACACCAAAACCTGGGAGCTCGGCTCGTCGACAAGGTAGGAAGGGTTGATAATTTCCTGTGCCTGCGATTTCCTGGCCAGGGGACCTATGACCCCCTAGAAATCAAAGGTATCGAACTCGGATTGTTATCCCCCTTGACAAATAAACCTCCCTCAAAGGTGGTGTTGATGACTTCCTGCGCCAGCGAGATGTGATTCCTATCCAGCATATCGGGGACCCCCTAGAGCACTACACCAAAAAAGGCCTTTAGGAACAATTTTTGTATGTTCCTAATATTTTTAGGAACATATCATAACCGTTCCTAAAAGTGGCGTTGCAATATTTGGAACAGTTAGACTACGTTCCTAAATTTGGTTTGGAACAGTTATACAGCGTTCCAAATGTAGATTTTGGAACATATGTGATGTGTTTCTAAATTATTTTTGAAACATCTTTGAAATGTTTCTAAATATCAATTTGGAACACGTTCTGCTCGTTTCTAAATATAAATTGTAACACTTTTTCATCATTCTTGTGGCAAATTTTGCAACATTTTGTAAGTGTACCTATTTATTTGTTAATTTCATTTTGTAAGCGTATCTATTATTCTATTCTAAATCATACAAAAATAAGTAATAGCTTAAACACAAATCAATGAGTGAACATTTGAACAATTTGAACATTTGATCCATTGTACATCACATTACTAGGTTCGAGAAGCTCCTTGGCTTACAGTGTACATATATAATAGAGGCAGTCAAACACACACAAGAGAAAAGCCACATTGAATGCCAAAACGATGAAGAGCAAAACAGGGACACTATCTCATACACTATTATGATAGGAAAAGAAACTACAAGTAGTTTTATAACTTTAAAAAAATTTAACATCAATGCTCAAGTAAACAAAAGTTAAACAAATACCAAAAATAACAAGTTTTCGAGCATCAACTATAGTTACTAACAGCTCCTCAAAAAATGTTTGTTTCCTTCAGTTGAATCCATTTGAAACATAGCCTAATGCTTGCCTTTCTAAAAATCAACAGCAATCTTCTTTCGTGCGCACAAAAAGTCCGAGGCAAATCTTCAGTGAAAAGTTTTCTCAGAAACCTATTCAGAACAAAAGAAAATAATTCAATAAAATTTATAGAGCTAAGACAAATATGTCAAGGACTAATCAAATTATATTGCAGTAATAAAAGAATGAAGCGGATTATTGTACTAGCAGAATTATAATGAAGAGAAAATAGGACTTACTATGGCTCCATGTATTTGACAAAGGACTTGTTCCACACAAGAAAATCGCCGAGGGAAACTTCTCCAATTTTTTTTGATTCTGGATTTTTATCAGCCTTGTAAATCTTTGCAGAGAACATCTTTCGTGTAACCATGCTCACCTTTAATTCATCAGGTTTCAAGACATAGCCATGACATATACCCCGATGGATTAGATCTACTACCTCCTTCGCAATTGCAAGACAGTTTCCGTCCCAATCAAGCAGCTCGTACAATCTTGCAACTTCAATAGGTTGATTGCATGCCACTTTAGTAGGTTGATTGCATGCCACTTCAGTAGGTTGATTGCATGCCACTTCAGTAGGCTCATTGTCTGCCACTTCAACAGCATTGCGTGCAGATGTCATCGAGCCTCCTTCAGCTAAGGAATGTCTTTTCCTTGTTAGATTCATGTTCATCATCATTGCAGGTGGCGAAGACCCAACAATTGCTTCTGCTTCTGTTTGTGAGAAGTTTTTCTAGAGTACATAACAATAATTAATTAATGCACAAATATGATTTTACACATATTTTAGGACTTTTATAAAGTAATGTTAGGTACTCACCGAACACATGTTCAAACATAAATCAACTTTTGACTCCAACCTTTCAAAATTCTTTTCTGTAATCTTCCTTTCCGCTCGTTCATTCAATAGCATTATATGGCAAGGAAGACAATCCTCATACTGTCTCCTAGAAACATGGCTACCAACACCCGAAAGACTGCCATTTGAGTTCTTACCTAGAACTTGAGTCAAAGGATCAGAATCAATTGATAACGGGTGAATGTCGCTATTGTTTTCACTATTTTTGGCTTCTTCGACCTTTTCCTTAATTTTCTCCTGTAATATGATGTTGAACATAACTAAATAAATAGAAAAATATTTATGTATATGCATTAAACTTTACTAATGTCATTTATCTCACCATCAGCTCCACAGCGCTCGGCAATATGCTTTTATCCTTTCTAGTATGAGTTTCTATCCACACCGCAGTTCGTGAAATTGGAATAGTAGGATCTGCTTGTTTTTGAATCTGTACCATAAATGGTTATTATTATATCATTTTAACCATTGAACTATAACAAAGGTGCACCAGAATACATACCATTTCCTCCTCAACCATTGCAGCACTCTTACGTCCTCCAGTATGGCCACATCTACTACGCTTCTTGTTTTCAGCATTTTTCACTCTACGTTCTTTTGTTTTTTCCCCACACTCATTTTCACAGAATTGCTCCAAATCCTCTTTTTTGTTCTAGGAGGAATATTCAATTTTTGTGCCTCTATATTTGGATACTTGTCCAAAAAATTCTTCCGTAAAGTATTTTTATGCTTCCTAAACACACTCGCCATTGAACCCTGAAGATGTCTTTTGATGTAGGTTGGTACTTCAAATTCTTTCTGCAATAAACATATGTTAAGAGGAATAAAACATATATTAATGTACTATTTTCTAAATAAAAAACCCCTTAAAATTTAATGAAGAAATGTAGAAAATGTGTAACTCACCAATATGCCATTCCAAATTTCATCCTTCTGGTGATCAGGAACCAACCTCCAGTCAGTATACTTGATGGACGCATGTGACTTCACAATCTCGCCAACACGGTGCATAAAGTGAGGCGCTCTCTTTCCAATTGCTTTTCCATGTCGGTTGAAGTCAATTTTCTTTCGAGATTTGTTGCTATCTTGTGATACTAGATTTTCTTGAGTGAAGTTGCTGCCCATATGTTCTGACATTGTGCTTATCAAGAAAACCTTCAGTACCAACAAAAAATGAAATGATTATTGGCTTACATAAAATTATAAGATAATGAAAAGTGGAGGATGATTGCTGATCACTGTAAGGGGAGGATGATTGTAAGGTAATGAAAAAAGAAGAAAAGACATTCAGAGGACCTGTATCCATAGTATGCATTGGATCTCCAAGAGTTTCCAATACCAGACCAGACTCAACACTTATGAGAGCATGAAAAAAAATATACAGGGAACAACACCAAAGAGAAAGTACCATAAATAACAAAACTGAACTCATTCTTCCAAACTAACACTTAAGAGAGAAGACCTTAGCAATAGTCCCATTACACATCATATGCAACAGCATAACAATACAGACCATCTGGAGCATTCCAGTGACCCACAGCTATAGAACTGATTGAAATGGAAGTTTGAAAGTAATCCATGGATAAAAGAACTTATTGCATAATAATCCTGACCAAATGTGATGGAAGTTTGAAAATATAATCTGATGTAAACTTGACCAACAATATATTTTTCATATATTTCATTCCACAATAATGATAAAAGAACTTATTGCATAATAATCCTGACCAAATGTGAGCACACAACAGCATCAATTATTCAGTTGTGCATGCAGATAAAGAGGATTTCATGTTATTCTAAAGAGGATTTCATGTTATTCTTCGTAAAACATGTGCAGGTTTCTAAAGAGGATTTCATGTGCAGGTTTCTAAAGATGTTTTCCCTACGAGTAATGCTAATTTTGATACGGCAAGAAGAAAAAAAAAGGCTCCACAATCCAGTAGCAACTAAGGAAACATACATGCCATGGTATTGAATCAGTCGCAACAGGAAACAAACCTTCAAGGTTTTGTAAGTCGACACTTGTAATGTCACCAAATATCAACATGAACCGGCTCCTCCCACATTTATACATATATAGCTTTTTCTTACATTTTATGTCCTAATACTGTCCATTGCATTCCTCAAATGCCATCTTTAACACAAAAAATGCAATTGATTTTTATGCCACAGCTTTTGCAGTTCATATCTTTTCTTTTAAATCAAGAAGAAAGTCAACCATCCGAAAACACAGTTTGAAGCCACTGATACATTTCCAACTGACTCCTACTACAATTCTTAGCTTTGAAGCAACTGAAGGAAGTAGTGATCATTAACAGTGAGCTGGAGGGTCCTAAGTTACACTAAAGACTGTTTGAAGATACAGTGAAGACTGCTTGGTATCACTGAAGTAACTAATGAAGACTGACACTTGCAATTAGAGAGTAACAGACTAGTATCAGGCTTGGACTTGGAAGGGTATCAGAAGTATCAGAAAACTATACTAAAGAAGCTATTGAAGACCAGAGGTTAGAGGTTACTGAAGGCTATGTTAGCCAGCTGAGAAGAAACTACATTGCAGTGTTCAATTCCAGTATCCAGACATTAACAGCTAGCCAGGGCAGTCACCATTAGTTGCAGCCCCAGTTAGTTAGGCAGTTAGAGCCATTATTGTAAGAAGAGTATTAATAGATGTAGAGAGAGGAGAGGATAGGCAGATGTAATCTTGTTGTTTCTTTCATTCATTAGTGTAAATGTTTACATTCTTGTTTTGAACTTGTGACCTGTTTAGGAATGATTTGTTTTTTGTATACTATATCTATCATGTCTTTGTCCCGACACTGTGAGTCTGATTTGTTTTGGCGGTTCCGATAATTGAAGCATGTAAAACAATGCATTGCCGGATCTCTATGAAATAAAACGAACCGAGGAAGAAGAGGATTCAAACAGCGACCCGTAAAAAGAACTTAGATCAAATAAAGGGCAAATTGAAGTCATCTGGATCTTCACAAGTATATACATTACTAACACCCAAATTAGCTGTAAATTATTTAAGCTCTAGAAGACCATATGCAACTAACAACCTCAGATGCTTAGGTGCACATAAAAGTCATCCCAAAGTCCTTTTCTCATCAGGGAATTTTCTGTCAGTCCACAACTTAACATTAAATCATTTAATTTGTTGCTTAATTAGGTAACCATATCTAACTATATGAAGGAAATGTCTCCATCCCTTTGGCTGGAATGTATGCGATGATCATCGAACGAACAAAGGATGCAGTACCGTTACGCTAGAGGCTGTGTCGACTTCTATGCTAATTAGTTCACATCAGAGTGTCTTCTTCATCTTCAAGTTTTTCATCCTATGATCAGTAGTGGTGATTTTAATGGCCTCAACAACTTGTTCCTCTAGGCCAGCCCCCTTATCGATCGACATCAGACAGTTAATGGTGGTGTAAGGCTTCAGACGTAACCATTTCCATCATTTAATTTACTTGACAATTTTTTTTTTTTTGGTAAGCTTCTGATTAAAGGAAAACCTGGGGATTATGAATAGGAGTTGGCCATTTCCTTCCTATTTCACTTTCAATTGGAAAGCAAAAATATATATGGAAAATGACCATTACTTTGTATCCTTCTAACCTTTCATATCCTGGGTACACTAGAGATTGTTACTGTAGTTATAAACAATGCAGATTATTATTTTGTCCTGTTGCAGAGCAGTGTGTTGCTACTGATGCTTTTTCATGCACTGATACATCTCTCTATTGTGACATATCAATTGATTTCGATCATTTGACTCAAGCATGCTGTCATCTGCATGATCAAATCATTGTCTCAATAGTGGTTTTCTTTACTAAATGACCATGAAAGAGAGCCAAGTATCAGCCTGTATCGCTGTGGGTATCTGATCGGAGTACGATACAGCCATTACATATTGGTATCGACCGATGCTCTGAGCCTTGATCTCAACCCTCACGTCCCTATTATATTCATCTATTTGCTTTGATCCTTATAGTGGTATGTGATTCTATTTGTTGTTTGAAAGGTAGTTAATGATAGTTGTTCGAGTGAATTTTCTATCTAGAAATAAACCTTATGTCTGAAGAAGGAATGGAGTCAGGATTATGTGCGCTTAAAAGATCCGTGTACAAATAAGAGTTACACCACACACATATAAAATGCATGGACATGAGACATCAATGCTATCTACAAAACTATACTAGTTGAAGCAAACTATTATAGGCTAATTCCATGACTTCATATGTGCACCAGGCAACCGCTGCACTGAAACTCTATCGAGGTAAAAGGATGAAACATTATGCTTGATAACAAAGCCAGTTATCAGTATTAACGGGATGATCGAACAAACAGACGACCATGTGCTTTGACATGGAAGTCCTCTAGTCCAATGTGCTAGGATTCAGCAAAGGGTCATTGCCAATAGGAGGAGCTACCAATGGCCATTGGCATGGGTGAAGAAAAGAGTAGCCGAGAATGTCGTGCAGAAGACACCAACAAGTTGAGTGAAGACAATATCTTGATGGAGTCTCGAGAAAGCACATATTGGTGGGTGACAGAGTGTGTCCCAAAGCTGTAGACATTATTGAGCAATGAAGAACTTTATATGCTTTGATGATGGACACAAATAGCATGGACTATGGTGAGATACAAACTTTAAGAATGCTAGCAGTGGCATGCCATATCGGGCATGTTCAAGCTGAATTGATTGAAGGGTTGTGTGCACATTTATGTTGCATTGTGAACCATGAATTATCATGAACCAATACTAATATAGGTTGCAAATATGGGTATAAGTAATCGGGGTAAGAGATTTATCGGGGCGGTAAGTACTACACCTATACCCGGCCCCGAACCTGACCGGAGAATTTTGTAATCCCCATCCCGGTCCCAATTTTTAAATCCCAAATCTGCTCCCGTCTGGAAAAAAAAATATGGTCTCGTAGGGTTCGAAGAAAATTGCCATCCATATCCATAAGGAGATATTGTTCCTTTTGCTTATGAGACAAATTTCCTACGATGTATAATTTTCTAGGATCTGTACAAATAGGGAGAATCAAAATCATTTGTGTAAATTGGGGAAATAAGAAAACAAAAATACGGAAAAAATATGCATACGAACATACGGAAAGAGAGAAAGAGGCATGGTGAAATCGAAAATTAAACAAAAAAAATAGAGGAAATAGAAAGAATAAACCTTTCTCGATCGATGTCCGCCAAACCCTTTCTCCTGAGATGCAAACCAATCCTCTCTCCGGATGGCGGCAAGGTCTGAAACCTTGCTCTGGCGACCGAACCCTTTTCTCCAAGATGGCGGCAAGGTCTGCCAGCGCCGAACCCTTTTCTCCAAGATGGCGGCAAGGTGAAACCTTGCTCTGGCGACCGAAGTCTTTTCTCCAAGATGGCGGCAAGTCTGAAACCTTGCTCTGGCGACCGAACAAGAAAACAGATCGGAAGGTGAAATATTAGGAGGGAGATTGAGATGTTATGGAGGGAGAAGAAATTTTATGAGAGGGAAAAAAGGATTGATAGGTTTAGGAACGCTTATGTTTGGCTGTACATATAGGAGAAAAATATTTGTTTGCTTGTATGTATGCTTTATTTGGTAATTACTTAATATGCATATGGTGTTAATTTAATTTGGAACATATTTAGAACACTAAAAAAACGTATCTAATTAAATATCTTTTCTAAAATATAAAATAAAATATATTAGGAACGTTTTTTTTGCTCCGGAACATATTTAATATGTTCCAAAACCTAGGAACAAAAAATAAGTGTTTCAAATTGAAAAATACCTAGCGTTTCTAATTTGCCAATTTGGTGTAGTGGAGACTGCACCGCCAACCAGGGCTTTCGAGCTTGCTTCTGGGATGGCTTCACCGGCGATCTCCGCCTCGGGTCGGTCGACTTCGTCCGCCCATCAGAGATGGCCCTCCGCGATTCTCGGGGAGTGAGCCCGCAAGGGAGTGTCTCGACCTCACCGAACGTCCTCTCCGAGATAGACTCAGCACACCTCCTCTTTGTCCGCACCCAGTGCTCTGCACACGGCCTCGGACTACCGAGCCCGAGAAACTAAACCAACCAGCTCGGGGCATGACGCGGAGCCGGAGTTAAGCAATCCAATCGAACGAAATTGTGAGGCCAGCCGCCAGCACCGGAGAGACGAGAAAGGGAGGCAGACCGGCCAGGGGGATCTCTGAACTCCGCCCAGGCGCTCGATGAGGCCTTCCCAAGGGCGGGAGGGCTTTCCTCTAACTGGTCTGACAAAGCATTTGGACGCGTGTCACCATATGGCCCGGACACACGCTCTATCAAGCCCGCTCTAACACCTACCACAGGGAGAGGCCCAAGGTTGTTGGCTACCCGCCGAGACTGTCCAGCGAATAGGCGATCGCCCCGGCCGCATCCAGTAGAGGGGGAAGTCGCAGGGGAACGGAGGAGTGTGGCGTTGCACCAACCTCGGGAATGCATTCAACGGGCTCAGACGTCGGAGAGAGGGGCTGATCCCCCAAAACAGAGTCAAGACTGGACTCGGCACACACCACATTCGCAGAGGAAGTAAAATCGTATGCAGATCTTGAAGACACCACGAGTGGGGGAGTGAAGCCTAAATAAGACTTTGGCGAAGGACAGAAGGGGAGAGGGGAATTAAGCGCTGAAGATGGGGTTGACGAAGAAGCCGAGGGGCGAAGGGGTTGCACTGTAAGGGCTAGAGGATCCGCGGAGGAAAGCCCAGTGGTAGGCTGGGGTGGAGCCGAGGAGGAAGGGGCTTCGGGATCAATCGAAACCAAGGGGGCTGCCTGTAGCGCCCCGCTTTCGATAGGTGACGGACTTCATAATATGCTTACGCCGAGTCAGATCGGTCGGGAACTTAGACGGCCATCTGACTCGATCGTTAAGCTTGGTAAACGATAACACCTTGCGGCATCGATCAAATCGATTTGGACAGATGTTACGAGAATCGATCCAACTAATGGAACGACTTCTGTTGGAATAAGTTCTAGATGCAGCGGGCAGCGTCTCGGCGAGTGAGCTCTATATAAGAGTCCCTTTGACGGGACCAGACCGCTGTATGGTTTTTTTGGAGCTTTTGCCGCTGGATTTTGATGAAGTGCTTTCGCGTCGTTTTCTTGGATGCAATTTACGAATTTCAAAGCGAGGGAATAAAGAAGGAATCCTAACTAAGTGTTGGTGCCATTGCAGGAGCTCGCGTAACTAAAGCTTGAACGTTACGAAGCGCTTCGACGGTCGGCACGATCGAAGAACTTGGTGGATGATTCGGCCCCTTCTTTTCTACTCTGTCCCGCAAACAAATTCCTTTGCCTCAAATTTATTCAAATCGACAATGCCAAGTTAAATGCATGTCAATCCACTAAGGTCAAGAACTCGGGAAAAACATATCGATTTAGAGTAATCTACTCTGAAAAATACAAATTTATCACATAAACGAAAAAGTTTAAGGTTCTAGTAAAAAGATAGACTATTTCACGTGCTGCAAAATAATATGAAATGTCGATTGTGGCTTACGGTGCCGCGGGAAATTTGGTGCCTACGGGATGCTAAGTCGGAAGTATGGCTCGGGAAAAATGATTCGTTACATGAGTTGGGACAAATGATAATGTTGCTCAATACTGTTCGCGCTATATAAATCTGTCTGCACATATTAAACTGTTCACGCATTGGCATGGTCATGGACAGCTTGTGCACAAGTTGAACTTTCCTCGATGCGGTATCCGGGGCATCGGAACCGAATCAACCTAGGGGGAATAAACAAATTCGTGCTTCGACGCGAGGCATTACGGGACCTGCAGCAGGGCTTGCAACCCAAACTGCAGGGACGTCGTAATGCCATATAAAGTCCTTCGTGGTACATAGCATCAATGGCCGCGCATATAAGATAGTTGCATGCTCACCTATTGTCTTATGCAGGTGGTAAATATTATCTCTATTTTTATGCAGGGACGAGCACGGCCGTGGTAAGAAATGCGATAAATT
Organism: Iris pallida; assembly: GCA_029216955.1. Classification (NCBI taxonomy): domain Eukaryota; kingdom Viridiplantae; phylum Streptophyta; class Magnoliopsida; order Asparagales; family Iridaceae; genus Iris; species Iris pallida. Next base: position 15,284,557 of record JANAVB010008800.1, on the reverse strand, counting down.
GCTATATTTTACTGTATGCTTTATTACTCAAAGATGGCTATCGATATGAACTGAATTCATTTAGTTCTCAATAGAAAGACAACTCTAAAGCATGCCTACCTTAACAATCAGAGTCAGTTTAGACGAGTGGGTTCGTCTCGTCCACTTAGCAAGTGTGCTAATTGTCACGACCCGCACCCGGAGTAAGGGCATGAGTGCGTGACAGCGTCCCAGCCTACGCCGTAGAAACGACATAGAACGCTGTCTAGGTCTACTATCTAACAACAACTATAATATCAAAACCTGTCGAGAACGGTCAACTCTGAATGGAGGACAAGCAATGACAATATAATATACTCAATCACAAACTCTAAGAAATATAGATGATATCGAAAGATAAAGACAACAAGATATGAAATATCATCCTGAAAATCTAACACAGAATAATACAAGTCCAGAGTCACAGAGTCAACAATCTCTAATACAACTACTAAAATAATAACAAGCCAAAATGTAATCTGGAGACAAAGTCCAGTACTAACTAAACCAGCTAAGCTACTCTAAAGCCCCATCGGCTGGAGCTAACCCTTGCTGAACTAGGGTCTCCAAGTCTAGGCCAACTACGTCATGAGGACCGTAGTAGGTAGGACAATCCTTCTCGCCATAATCTATAAAATTTTATCAACATATCCAGTCAGGATGGAACGAGCACAAATCTCAAATAACAGTTCTAGTTAGACGATATTGAAAATGTAGCAGTAAAGAGAGAGAATATACGAGGTAAAATAATGCGTACATGAATCATGGTAAGGGATGTCAAGACTGTAACTGAATGTAAGAATAAGAAAATAGTATATATCATGTACAAAAATTTGGAACTATATCTATGTGAGTTTAGTATTAGTTTCAACATGTGATCGGCTTAGAACTTGATACAATGTTTAGCCTGGCTAATCATACGTGAGTGTATGATTAACACTATACAATGATGATACAATATAATACTGTAGGGTATTGATCACATATCTATGCTAACACCCCCATCCCTGACTAATATAGTGGATCCAGTCATGACACGTCATGACACGTGATTCTCTGAGAAGGTAGCTAGCCTTCGCAGGAATCCTGTCTATACAATGCACAAAGAACTAGGAAGACTTGCACAAGGCATACCATATATAAGAGGAATAACATCTTATGACGGAATCCAGACAAATACCAATCCGTGTGAACAATGTGTCAAGAGAACAAGGATATCTACACTAAATACTAGAAACAAAGACGATATCATAAAACAAAAATATTATCAGAGAATGTACTCGCCTGTGATGTGATGGATAAGTCGACTGAGTCCAAGAACAGTGCCTCGAGGACCTATAGATGGAATATTGTATGAATATAATGGTTTGAAAGTAAAATTAAGTCATACTGAGTCAAATTAGGTCAAGACACGTCAAACTAAGTCAATCTAGGTCAAACAAGGTCAAACTAGATTGTACATGGTCAATCTAAGTCATATTAGGCCTAACAAAGTCATACTGGGTCAATACAAGTCAAACAGAATTAAACTAGGTCGATTTAAGTCAAAGGTTGACTTACAGTTGACTTTTGGTCAACTGGTCAACTCTGGTCAACCCTAGGTCAACTCTAGGTCAACTTGACTAACATTGACTAACAGTTGACTTTGGGTCAACTGGTCAAGTTTGGTCAAATTCTAGTAAATTTTAGGCTACGGTTGACTTTTGGTTGACTTTTAGTCAAAACGGTCAACCATGGTCAAACGGGGTCAACCCTAAGTCATTTATCCTATTCATAATCATTACCAACCAAGCTATCATAATTTTAACCATATCTTAATCAAGTTATCTACATATCTTAGTTATAGGGTATTACCTTAACCTATCTCATTACCTTACCAAGGTAAACTTATTACCTTAGCCTCTAACCGATACCCTTGCCTACTCTAGGCAACTCTAATACCTTGCTTAGGTATTCTCACATCCTATCCTAGTATCTTGATACCATACTGTGGTATCTTGATACATTACCTTGCCAATAAGGTAATTATCCAATTATCTTGAAGGTAAAGGGTAAATCTTAAGATACCGTATTGGTATCCTAAGATACCACTCTAACCTCTAACTCTAATATCTAATTCTAATATCTAATTTCTAACATCTATCTAACATATCCCACATCCTAACATTGCATTCTAACTCATCTTAACTCACTATCCTAACTTATTACATATCTATCTAACATCTAACATTCAACCATCATCTAATATCTAACTAACATATATATATATATATATATATATATATATATATATAAAACATCCTACTTATACCCTCATTGAACCTCTCTAACATGTTATCTAACCTCTCATTCTAACATATCCAAACTCATATATATACCTATATGTAAACACTAACTTAACTCTCTAACCATCTAATCCACATGACTCACTAACTCACCACTAACCCTCTACTTGCTAACATTAAGGCAAATCAACTTTGCCTTGGGAGTATCTCTTCCGGTATCCTAGGATAGCAAGATACTAACCTATCTAGTCATTACCAACCACAATCTTTCACTATCTTGGACATCAAAATCATCTTGTGGCATATCTTAGTTCTCAACATTTACCTTAAGGTAATCTTGGTATCTTGAGATACCAAGATACTAACTTAACCTCTATCCTAAACCACAACTACTTTTTTCAATTCCCACTCTACATCTAACTCCCATCTAACTAGAATACTACTTCTAAACTAACTCTCAAATACCAACTCATACATCTACAAACTTACCCTCTAATGTGAATACCTTAACATACCCTTTATTACCCTTCCAAGGTAATCCCATTACCTTAGCTTCTAACTCCCACTCTAGACTTTCCTACCTTCATTCTAAGTATTCCTCCACTCTCCAATATGGTATTTCAACCTTCTTCTAGTATCTCGATACCGTATCATGATATCTTGACACTTAAAAGTCAAAAAGGGTAAATTCTCATTACCTACTAACATGTGGCTTAGCTTATTTTCTACCACTCTAACCACTAGTTTTCTAACCAACCTACACCACTCCAACACTCACAAATTAGGGGGTTGTATAGTAGAAAATATGGTGGATATAGGGGGGTATATAGGAGGGTCAATTAGGGGTGTATTGGGAGGTCAAATGGGACTCAAAGTAGGGGGTTTGCTGCTGTTTTACTGCTGCTATTGTTACTGAAATTGCTGTTGTTGTTGCTGAATTTGGGGGGGGGGGGGGGGGGGGGGGCAGCAGCTCCCCCTTCCATCCATTCATCCATTCACTCATTCATTCATCTCTCTACCTATCTATCTATCTATCTATCTATCTATCTATCTATCTATCTATCTATCTATCTATCTATCTATTCATGAACACCCACACACACACACACATACATGTATACTACCAACACCACCACTACCACCACACACACACACACTACCAACACCATTACTACTACCACACACTAATACACTCCCCATAAAAATATACACACATACACATATACATATACTCCTAAACGACCCAAAACCTTATCCGAATATCCAAATCTTTGAAATTCTACCCTCTAGGGCCTAGACACATTCCCCACACAAGAAATCTAACTCGCGCACGCGAGCGGAAACGAGAAACGAGGCCCGAATGGCCAAATAACCATTCTAGCGATTCCGGGGTGTCCGATTCGCGATACCGCGTGATACGGACACCAAACCTATCCGGATTTGACCCAAACTCTACCCACGAGTTCTAAATAATTAATAGAACCTATTCTAAGTACTAACTTGTCGATTCTAGTGTCGGTGCAAAAAGTCACCCGTGTGTTGGAACCCAAAAATCCCGAAAAAGCCTGTTTTTATGATTTCTCGCAAAACGACCCCACGTATCCAAATATGGACACGTACCTAGCCTCATCCCACCCAAACTAACATAATTAGGTCTAATTAGGCTAGGGGTATCACCCAAACATGTCAATTTAGAATTTTTCCCAAATTTGGCAATAAACCTAGCCCGAAAGTCCCGAATTGAGTCCAATGGGTTCCAAACCTCTTCTAATGGGTTGTCCTACGCCTCGGGTATCCTCTAATATAAAAATGGCACTAAATAAAAGTAATTACAAAGGTTAGAGTGAGGGTTTACCTATTGGGAGTTGGAATCCCAAGAAAAAGCCCCAAAATTAATTTTTTTTGGGTCAAGAGCCAAATATATGCTTCCAACCCCTCCATGCTAGGTTCTACCTAGATAAAATCCACACATGAGAGATGAACAAGGATTAGCACCAAGATTAGAGAGAGATCTAGAGAAATGGAAGAGATTTGACTTACTTTGGGCTTAAAATCAAAGGGTTTTGGCTTGGTTTGGGAAAGAACTCTCAAAGGAGAAGAAGAAGAACAAGATGTGAAGAAAATGAAGTAGAGAGGGGATCTCTTGCTGCTGTCCAGATTTATGGGGTTTGGGGGCATTTGGCAAATGTCCAAAATGCCCTCCAAGGCCCCTTTGAGTCAATTTTGTCTTATACGAAAGTTTGGGGCTAAAAGGGTCAAGTTTAAATAACCAAATGGACCAATTAAGTCATGTGGAATTAGTCTAAATGCACTATACTAATTAGTGGAATTTATGGGCCATGTCTAGATAAACTCTGGGTCCCAACTAGAGTCTAAGCTATCCGGGTCACTAACACAGGTCGAAATGAGCCAAAACTCAAATCCGATCAAACTAAACCCGAAAATACAATATTAAAATATAAAAATTCTCAAAATATTAAAATATAAAAAATGACCAAAATTATAATACATCAATTTAAATATTATTAAAATAATATAAAATTTCCAATTAATCAAAATCCTAAATAATTCAAAAGTCACAAAATGACCAAAATACTTTTAGCCTAAAAAGTGGAAATTAGCTAATCTAATCACATGGGTTAGGCCTCCATAGTCATGGTTATTCTCTAGGCTAAGCAGCTCTAAGGTTACACTAACCAGAGAACAAAATCACAAAACACTAATTTAATTAAATTAAAATAATCAAAATTACCAATAAATCAATAAAATAATTTAAACCTATTATTAAATAATCAATTGTACAAAAGTTCAAAATTACCCTCATTTTAGAAAAGTGGTGGTTACAAATCTACCCTCCTTAGAAAAATTTCGTCCTCGAAATTAAGATGGCCATACTCCTTCTAGGTTAAACCCCCAATAATCAAGCTCAAGAAAACTGTATCTAAAACATGCAAATTGTGGTCCTACTGGTCGTGATATCACGGTCTTGATCAAGGTCACTTACTATCTATCACAGCACAAAACATCCTGACAGGTACTAATGGAATCACACAACAAGATGGTAAGAAGAACATGAAAGAAAGAACTGCTAACCCGTCACCCGTAGCGTCGGTCTACGCGACTGTCAGCGCAAAAGCCCTGCCCCTCTGGGGTATATCCCTCTGATGGTGCGGGGCACGGTGCTGCTCTACAGGTGGCCTAGATCCCTCTATCTAATCCATAATACTCAAGTAATATCCATACTGATATTCCACTCCATTATACTAGGGCACCATCTATATGGTATCTATTCTGCAATCCGATAATCATACCCGTCTATCTAGAATCATGTTACCAGAATCCTTGTCACACCAATAAGTATGGCTGCGATAATCCATAGAGTCTGCAACTAATGTACATACCTCTAGAATCATGATATTTAAAATTTTTGCATTGCCGCTAGCTTGGCTGCGAAAACTTTAAATTTCCATACCCGAGAAATACATCCAAAATCAGACCCTATCTCATCGCCAAACCAGCTAATATGGCTGTAGAAGACTCTAGATTCCATGACTGAGACAACCTAGCCCATAATGTTATCTTGGTAGAAAATCAAGTCAATAATGAATACCAAGAATCAAATTCAACGATGAATAAGGAAGTAGACAGAAACTGTCAGAATTGAATTTCGAGATAGTTTATAATGAGATTCTCAAAGGTCATCCCAGGAATCTTTTCAAGTAGTCCTAACTGCGATTGAGTAACTCTTAGCCTATAGCCTATATCTTCTAAAATAATAGCAGGCTCGTAGCAGCACTCTAAGTCGAGCACCACTACGACATCGCACTAATTGCGACTTCTGACCTGCATAGGCCACCACTAAAAACGTGTCATGACCCGTACCTGGAGTAAGGGCATGAGTGCGTGACAGCGTCCCAGCCTACGTCGTAGAAATGGCGTAGAACGCTGTCTAGGTCTACTATCTAACAACACTTATAATATCAAAACCTGTCGAGAACGATCAACTCCGAATGAAGGACAAGCAATGACAATATAATATACGCAATCACAAACTCTAAGAAATATAGATGATATCGAAAGATAAAGACAACAAGATATGAAATATTATCCTGAAAATCTAACACAGAATAATACAAGTCCAGAGTCACAGAGTCAACAATCTCTAATACAACTACTAAAATAATAACAAGCCAAAATGTAATCTGGAGACAAAGTCCAGTACTAACTAAACCAGCTAAGCTACTCTAAAGCCCCATCGGCTGGAGCTAACCCTTGCTGAACTAGGGTCTCCAAGTCTAGGCCAACTACGTCATGAGGACCGTAGTAGGTGGGACAATCCTCCTCGCCATAATCTGTAAAATTTTGTCAACATATCCAGTCAGGATGGAACGAGCACAAATCTCAAATAACAGTTCTAGTTAGACGATATTGAAAATGTAGCAGTTAATAGAGAGAATATACGAAGTAAAATAATGTGTACATGAATCATGGTAAGGCATGTCAAGACTGTAACTGAATGTAAGAACAAGAAAATAGTATATATCATGTACAAAAATCTAGAACTATATCTATGTGAGTTTAGTATTAGTTTCAACATATGATCGGCTTAGAACTTGATACAATGTTTGGCCTGGCTAATCATACGTGAGTGTATGATTAACACTATACAATGATGATACAATATAATACTGTGGGGTATTGATCACATATATACGCTAACACCCTCATCCCTGACTAATATAGTGGATCCAGTCATGACACGTCATGACACGTGATTCTCTGAGAAGATAGCTAGCCTTCGCAGGAATCCTGTCTATACAATACACAAGGAACTAGGAAGACTTGCACAAGGCATACCATATATAAGAGGAATAACATCTTATGACGGGATCCAAACAAATACCAATCCGTGTGAACAATGTGTCAAGAGAACAAGGATATCTACACTAAATACTAGAAACAAAGACGATATCATAAAACAAAAATATTATCAGAGAATGTACTCGCCTGTGATGTGATGGATAAGTCGACTGAGTCCAAGAACAGTGCCTCGAGGACCTATAGATGGAATATTGTATCAATATAATGGTTTAGAAGTAAAATTAAGTCATACTGAGTCAAATTAGGTCAAGACACGTCAAACTAAGTCAATCTAGGTCAAACAAGGTCAAACTAGATTGTACAGGGTCAATCTAAGTCATATTAGGCCTAACAAAGTCATACTGGGTCAATGCAAGTCAAACAGAATTAAACTAGGTCGATTTAAGTCAAAGGTTGACTTACAGTTGACTTTTGGTCAACTAGTCAACTCTGGTCAATCCTAGGTCAACTCTAGGTCAACTTTAGGTCAACTTGACTAACGTTGACTAACAGTTGACTTTGGGTCAACTGGTCAAGTTTGGCCAAGTTCTAGTAAATTTTAGGCTACGGTTGACTTTTGGTTGACTTTTAGTCAAAACGGTCAACCATGGTCAAACGGGGTCAACCCTAAGTCATTTATCCTATTCATAATCATTACCAACCAAGCTATCCTAATTCCAACAATATCTTAATCAAGTTATCTACATATCTTAGTTATAGGGTATTACCTTAACCTATCTCATTACCTTACCAAGGTAAACTTATTACCTTAGCCTCTAACCGATACCCTTGCCTACTCTAGGCAACTCTAATACCTTGCTTAGGTATTCTCACACCCTACCCTAGTATCTTGATACCATACTGTGGTATCTTGATACATTACCTTGCCAATAAGGTAATTATCCAATTATCTTGAAGGTAAAGGGTAAATCTTAACATATCGTATTGGTATCCTAAGATACCACTCTAACCTCTAACTCTAATATCTAATTCTAATATCTAATTTCTAACATCTATCTAACATATCCCACATCCTAACATTGCATTCTAACTCATCTTAACTCATTATCCTAACTTATTACATATCTATCTAACATCTAACATTCAACCATCATCTAATATCTAACTAACATATATATATATATATATATATATATATATATATATATATATATATATATATATATATATATATATATATACATATACTTATCTAACATCCTACTTATACCCTCATTGAACCTCTCTAACATGTTACCTAACCTCTCATTCTAACATATCCAAACTCATATATATACCTATATGTAAACACTAACTTAACTCTCTAACCATCTAATCCACATGACTCACTAACTCACCACTAACCCTCTACTTGCTAACATTAAGGCAAATCGACTTTGCCTTGGGAGTATCTCTCCCCGTATCCTAGGATAGCAAGATACTAACCTATCTAGTCATTACCAACCACAATCTTTCACTATATTGGACATCAAAACCATCTTATGGTATATCTTAATTCTCAACATTTACCTTAAGGTAATCTTGGTATCTTGAGATACCAAGATACTAACTTAACCTCTATCCTAAACCACAACTACTTTCCTCAATTCCCACTCTACATCTAACTCCCATCTAACTAGAATACTACTTCTAAACTAACTCTCAAATACCAACTCATACATCTACAAACTTACCCTCTAATGTGAATACCTTAACATACCCTTTATTACCCTTCCAAGGTAATCCCATTACCTTAGCTTCTAACTCTCACTCTAGACTTTCCTACCTTCATTCTAAGTATTCCCCCACTCTCCAATATGGTATTTCAACCTTCTTCTAGTATCTCGATACCGTATCATGATATCTTGACACTTAAAAGTCAAAAAGGGTAAATTCTCATTACCTACTAACATGTGGCTTAGCTTATTTTCTACCACTCTAACCACAAGTTTCCTAACCAACCTACACCACTCCAACACTCACAAATTAGGGGGTTGTATAGTAGAAAATATGGTGGATATAGGGGAGTATATAGTAGGGTCAATTAGGGGTGTATTGGGAGGTCAAATGGGACTCAAAGTAGGGGGTTTGCTGCTGTTTTACTGCTGCTATTGTTGCTGAAATTGCTGCTGTTGCTGCTGAATTTGGAGGGGGGGGGGGGGGGGCAACAGCTCTCTCCATCCATCCATTCATCCATTCACTCATTCATTCATCTATCTATCTATCTATCTATCTATCTATCTATCTATCTACATATTTATATATCTATTCATGAACACACACACACACACACACACACACACACACACACACACACACACACACACACACACATACATGCATACTACCAACACCACCACTACCACCACACACACACACACTACCAACACCATTACTACTACCACACACTAACACACTCCCCATAAAAATATACACACATACACATATACATATACTCCTAAACGACCCAAAACCTTATCCAAATATCCAAATCTTTGAAATTCTACCCTCTAGGGCCTAGACACATTCCCCACACAAGAAATCTAACTCGCGCACGCGAGCGGAAACGAGAAACGAGGCCCGAATGGCCAAATGGCCATTCTGGCGATTCCGGGGTGTCCGATTCGCGATACCGCGTGATACGGACACCAAACCTATCCGGATTCGACCCAAACTCTACCCACGAGTTCTAAATAATTATTAGAACCTATTCTAAGTACTAACTTGTCGATTTTAGTGTCGGTGCAAAAAGTCACCCGTGTGTTGGAACCCGAAAATCCCGAAAAAGTCTATTTTTATGATTTCTCGTAAAACGACCCCACGTATCCAAATATGGACACGTACCTAGCCTCATCTCACCCAAAATAACATAATTAGGTCTAATTAGGCTAGGGGTATCACCCAAACATGTCAATTTAGAATTTTCCCCAAATTTGGCAATAAACCTAGCCCGAAAGTCCCAAATTGAGTCTAATGGGTTCCAAACCTCTTCTAATGGGTTGTCCTACGCCTCGGGCATCCTCTAATATAAAAATGGCACTAAATAAAAGTAATTACAAAGGTTAGAGTGAGGGTTTACCAATTGGGAGTTGGAATCCCAAGAAAAAGCCCAAAAATTGATTTTTTTTGGTCAAGAGCCAAATATATGCTTCCAACCCCTCCATGCTAGGTTCTACCTAGATAAAATCCACACATGAGAGATGAACAAGGATTAGCACCAAGATTAGAGAGAGATCTAGAGAAATGGAAGAGATTTGACTTACTTTGGGCTTGAAATCAAAGGGTTTTGGCTTGGTTTGGGAAGGAACTCTCAAAGGAGAAGAAGAAGAACAAGATGTGAAGAAAATGAAGTAGAGAGGGGGTCTCTTGCTGCTGTCCAGATTTATGGGGTTTGGGGGTATTTGGCAAATGTCCAAAATGTCCTCCAAGGCCCCTTTGAGTCAATTTTGTCTTATGTGGAAGTTTGGGACTAAAGGGGTCAAGTTTAAATAACCAAATGGACCAATTAAGTCATGTGGAATTAGTCTAAATGTACTATACTAATTAGTGGGATTTATGGGCCATGTCTAGATAAACTCTGGGTCCCAACTAGAGTCTAAGCTATCCGGGTCACTAACACAGGTCGAAATGAGCCAAAACTCAAACCCGATCAAACTAAACCCAAAAATACAATATTAAAATATAAAAATTCTTAAAATATTAAAATATAAAAAATGACCAAAATTATAATACATCAATTTAAATATTATTAAAATAATATAAAATTTACCAATTAATCAAAATCCTAAATAATTCAAAAGTCACAAAATGACCAAAATACTCTTAGCCTAAAAAGTAAAAATTAGCTAATCTAATCACATGGGTTAGGCCTCCATGGTCATGGTTATTCTCTAGGCTAAGCAGCTCTAAGGTTACACTAGCCAGAGAACAAAATCACAAAACACTAATTTAATTAAATTAAAATAATCAAAATTACCAATAAATTAATAAAATGATTTAAACCTATTATTAAATAATCAATTGTACAAAAGTTCAAAATTACCCTCATTTTAGAAAAGTGGTGGTTACACTAATCCTCTCCCCCAATTTCCCCAGGTGCGGCGGGCGCTCTAAACTGAACCTGAAGTGCGGAGAGGTATTTTGAAGCTCTTCCTATGCTGAAGTATTTTGAAGCCAATTCAATCGACGGCTTGTGTATAAAGGGACGAATGTATGGAACGACAAGCGTTAGTTTAGGCAGCTTGTCGAGTGTATTTTTTTCTGTTTTCAATCAATGTAGCCGCGGCATCCAATGTAATTACGACTTGCACTTCGTTACAAGCTATGAATGAAAAGCAAATTTCTATCTTCCTATACTGCGTCTTATATTCTGACGTGAATTGTGAAATTTCAACTTGGCGTATTAATATGAAACTCAACATAACGTTCTTGCCTTGTACGAGTGCAATTCCAGACTCGTACGATATCACGCCTTAGCGAGAACGATCGATTCGATAAAATAACACCGGGGACGAACGGTTTGTCAACTCGGGGCGTGACAAATTGGTATCAGAGCACAGTTATGTTTTCTCGGATTTTCGAAAGATGTTTCATTGTTGGAATGTCCGTTGCGATGGCTCGATCGAATGCTTGTCGACATGCAACGTGAAATAAAAGTTCCATACAGGTAAGCCCGTAGATATTTTTGAAAAATACTAACGAGTTTACTCTGTTTTGTAGGAATGACTAAGAAAAAGAACAATCCCGGCACAACGTCGAGCACAAAGAGTGGCCCTAGCGAGACGACTTTGGAGAAAACGACTATGGAGAAAATGCTACAGTTGATGGAACTGCAGCAGCAACAGCTTCAGATGCAATTCAAAGTCCAATTTGATGCGCAGCAGAAGCAGATGGACGCCCTGACTCAGATAGTGAGCAAGATGGCCGACAATACCAAGGCAACGGTCGTGGTACCCGAGGAGAAGCAAGGTGATCAAGATGAAGACGAGAAAGAAGAAGCTCAACCGCAAATGATAAATTCTTCTTCCTTGTTCAAGGCAAAGGAGTTCCGCAAAATGAATCCACCAAAATTCAACGGCCGAGCAGAGCCTGATGTGATCGTGGGGTGGCTTACGGAGATTGAGGACCTATTTAATCTGCTTAGCATTGAAGGGTCCCAGAGGGTAATATGTGCGACGTTACAGCTGCAACTGAGGGCCTACAACTGGTGGACAGCTAAGAAGTAAGAGATCTACGAAGCCGATACCGACACCACAATCTCCTGGAAAATGTTCAAGGAAGTATTCCTTGAGCAGTACGTTCCTCGCGTCGTCCGTCGCCAAAAAAAAGACGAGTTCATGATGTTGCGACAGGAAAATATGTCTGTCGACGATTATGACTCGAGCTTCTCGAAATTGGTAAAGTTTGTCGGTGCTTTCCTGTCCAACAAGGAAGCATGGTGCGAGTGTTTTTAACAAGGCCTCAACGACGAATTACGTAGGGACGTCATGAATCAACGATGCCAAACTTATCGTGAATTCTACGAAACTGCGCTCGATAGCGAGCGAATCTTTGGCTGTATGTCACGAAGGCCCGTGTCTGTCGTCCGTAACAGTTTCAACAAGCGTCCTAATGACGCTGGAGGATCGGAAGTACAAAAGCGTCCAAACACATTCAAGAATCGGCATCTATATCCAGGATTATATTGCAATGTCTGCGACAGACATGGACATCGTTCGGGCGAGTGTTTCTACAGAACATGTTACGGGTGTGGTGAGAAGGGCCATTCCAAGCCGCAATGTTCGAAAAATGTTCCGAATCAACACAACCCACCAAGGAATGTTCCGAATCAATATAAAGCGTCTATACTGCAAGACACAAATGCGGTGCCCATCAACCCGCAGAATCAACGCCATGGAGCTCAAGGCCGAGTTTATACATTAACTCGAGACGAGGCGTTTGCATCCGATACAGTTGTAACAGGTATATTACTCTACAAAAATATACCTGCTCGAGTACTATTCGATTCGGGTGCGACGCATAGCTTTATATCTGCTGATTATGCGAAAGAAAATAAAATAACCATACAATCACTAGATATGAATATTAGCGTTAGCACTCCGTTGGGAGTCGATATGCCTGCGAACTTTATTTGTAGGGATGGCCACATTTGCATCGGAGGAAGAAATCTATCCTTGGATGCCGTCGTACTAGACATCAAAGAGTACGACAAAATCTTGGGCATGGATTGGTTGGCGCTTGTCATGCAACGATCGAGTGCACGGAAAAGAGAGTGGTGTTTCGTCTTCCTGGCGAGACAGAGTTCTCATATTCGTACGGTACGGTCTCGAAGACGGCAATGATGGTATCGACAATCTCGACGAGGCGTATGCTACGTTCCGGTTGCGCGGGATACGTGGCATCAGTTCGAGACACGCGGAAGGATAATACAAACACAATGCAGACTGATGTTGTGGCTAATTTTCCCGACGTTTTTCCTGACGAGATGCCTGGGATGTCGTCGGATCGAGAAATAGAATTCAGCATCGACACCTTTCCGGATACACGGCCGATATCAAAGGCGCCTTACCGAATGGCTCCAGCATAACTGAAGGAGCTGAAGGTGTAATTACAAGAGTTGCTAGACCGCAGATTTATTTGCCCTAGAGTCTTTCCGTGGGGAGCTCCCGTATTATTTCTGAAGAAGAAGGATGGATCGATGCGGCTATGCATCGACTATCGGAAACTCAACAAGGTGACCGTGCGGAACAAGTATCTTTTGCTACGAATCGACGACTTGTTTGACCAACTGCAAGGTGCGGTAATATTTTCAAAAATCGATCTTCGTTCAGGCTATCATCAGTTGAAGATCAAGTCCGACGACGTATCGAAGTCTGCCTTTCGCACTCGATATGGTCATTATGAATTCCTAGTCATGCCGTTCGGTTTGACGAATGCCTTAGCCGCTTTCATGGATCTGATGAACCGAGTCTTCCGACCCCAAATCGATAAATTTGTAGTCGTATTCATCGACGATATCCTTATCTACTCAAGGAATCGAGAAGAGCATGCAAAACATTTGAAGACGGTATTGCAGACTCTGTGTGAAAACAAACTATATGCCAAGCAGAGTAAATACGAGTTCTGGATGAGTAGCGTGACATTCCTCGGACATGTAATCTCTGTCGAAGGTGTCACGGTGGACCCGAAGAAGATTGAAGCAGTGGTAGATTGGAAACGACCTACCTCGGCTAGCGACATTCAGAGTTTCCTGGGCTTAGCGGGCTACTACCAAAGATTCGTGCGAAGCTTTTCAAGACTAGCGTCGCCTCTGACTCGCCTCACCCAGAAGGGAGTAGTATTTAAATGGAGTGACGACTGTGAATCCAGCTTTCAAGAGTTGAAGCAACGGCTCGTCTCAGCTCTAATCCTTGCACTTCTAGACGGTCCAGAAGGCTTTTAGATATTCAGCGACACATCAGAAACTGGCCTCGGGTGTGTACTCATGCAGAGAGATAAAGTCATCTCCTACGCTTCACAGCAGTTGAAGCAGCACGAGAAAAACTACCCGACGTACGACCTAGAATTGTCGGTGATCGTGTTTGCGTTGAAACTCTGGCGGCACTATCTCTATGGTGTGGCTTACAGAATCTAGACAGATCATAAAAGCCTGAAATACTTGTTTACGCAACGAGAACTCAACCTACGGCAGCAACGTTGGCTCGAACTCATAAAAGATTACGAGCTAACTATCGAGTATATGCCGGCAAAGGAAACATGGTAGCCGATGCGCTTAGCAGAATGTTTATGGGAACACTAGCCATAAATAAGAAGATACGGCGAGACCTTGAAGCGATGGGTATCAAACTCGGAATTGAGTATCGACACCTTCACCTAACTCAGTTGAAGTTAGGATCGAGCCTGCTTAGCTAGATAAAGACCGTACAGAAGGACGATTCATTCCTGAAAAAGATGCGCAAGCTGATTTCAACAGGAAGCGACTGACTTTGCGGGAGACGGGACGATGCGACTAAAGGGAAGGCTCTGCATTCCTGAAACTGCCGAACTCAGAAAAGAAATTCTGACGGAGGCACACTATGCGAAGTACTCGTTACATCCTAGAAGCACTAAGATGTACAAGGACTTGTGCACAAACTTTTGATGGCACGACATGAAGAAAGATGTGGCTACATTCGTGTCACAGTGCATGGCGTATCAGCAAGTGAAGGCGGAACACCAAAGGCCAGGCGGAGAGCTGCAGAACCTCGCCGTTCCCGAGTAGAAGTGGGACAACATCTCGATGGATTTCATTATAGGATTTTCGAAGACGCCGCGGAAGAATGATACGATTTGGGTCATTGTTGATAGATTGACCAAGTCGGCTCACTTTATCGCAATTAAAGTAGGATGGAACATTGATCGGTTAGCGTAAATCTACATCGACGAGATTGTTCGACTGTACGGGGTGCTGGCCTCAATAATTTTGGATAGAGAAGGACGATTCCTATCGCATTTTTGGACGAGCCTACAAGCGGCGATGGAGACCAAACTAAACTTTAGTTCGGCGTACCACCCCCAAACAGACGGTCAAACGAAGAGGGTAAATCAAATCTTAGAGGATATGTTGCGTCTGTGTGCGATCGATTTAAAGACTAGTTGGGATACGCATTTGCCGCTTGTGAAGTTTGCGTAACAACAGCTATCAGTCGAGCATTCAGATGGCTCCATATGAAGTACTCTACGGGAGGAAGTATCATTCACCAATATGCTGGGACGAAGTCGGAGAGCGACAAGTGCTTGGACCGGAACTGGTGGAGCAGGCCGTCGAAAAGGTTCGCTTGATTCGAGATAGACTCCGTTTCGCTCAAAGTCGACAAAAGAGCTATGCAGATCTTCGCCGACGACCGCTAGAGTTTCTGGTCGGGGACCATGTGTTTTTGAAAGTAACGCCCATGTGTGGTGTGATGAGATTCGGCGTTAAAGGCAAGTTGAGCCCGAGATTTGTAGGCCCCTTCGAGATAATCGAACGAGTTACAACGGTAGCTTATCGGCTCGTACTACCTCCTGTCTTGGCGGACATGCACGATGTTTTCCATGTTTCACAACTTCAAAAATACATGCACGATCCAAGTCACGTGGTTAGTTTCTATCAGTTGGAGCTACGTACTGACTTGTCTTACTCGGAAGAGCCTATTCAAATTTTGGACCGTAAGGAGAAGGTGCTACGAAATCGATCGATGTCCTTGGTCCGCGTGGTTTGGCGGAACCACTCAGTTGAAGAGTCGACGTAGAAAATGGAAGCAGAGATGAAGGAGAAGTATCCTTCATTGTTTGCCTAATTTAAGGTTAGACCCTTCTTCTTAAGTTTTGGGACGAAATTTTTTCTTAGTGGTATATTATGTAGCGCTCCGCTTTCGATAGGCGACGGACTTCATAATATGCTTGCGTCGAGTTAGATCATTCAGAAACTTAGATAGCCATCTGACTCGATCGCTAAGCTTGGTAAACGATAACACCTTGCGGTATCGATCAAATCGATTTGGACGGATGTTACGAGAAGCGATCCAACTAATAGAACGACTTCTGTTGGAATAAGTCATAGATACAGCAGGCTGCGTCTCGGCGAGTGAGCTCTATATAAGAGTCCCTTCGACGGGACCGGACCGCTGTATGATTTTCTTGGAGCTTTTGTCGCTGGATTTTGATGAAGTGCTTTCGCGTCGTTTTCCTGGATGCAATTTACGAATTTCGAAGCGAAGGAATAAAGAAAGAATCCTAACTAAGTGTTGGTGCCATTGTAGGAGCTCGCATAACTAAACCTTGAATGTTACGAAGCGCTTCGACGGTCGGCATGATCGAAGAACTTGGTGGATGGTTCGGCCCCTTCTTTTCTACTCTGTCCCGCAAACAAATTCCTTTGCCTCGAATTCAATCAAATCGACGATGCCAAGTTAAATGCATGCCAATCCACTAAGGTCAAGAACTCGGGAAAAACGTATCGATTTAGAGTAATCTACTCTAAAAAATACAAGTTTATCACAAAAACGAGAAAGTTTAAGGTTCTAGTAAAAAGATAGACTATTTCACGTGCTGCAAAATAATATGAAATGTCGATTGTGGCTTACGGTGCCGCGGGTAATTTGGTGCCTACGGGATGCTAAGTCGAAAGTACGGCTCAAGAAAAATGATTCGTTGCATGAGTTGGGACAAATGATAATGTCGCTCAATACTGTCCGCGCTATATGAATCTGTTTGCACATATTAAACTGTTCACGCATTGGCATGGTCATGGACAGCTTGTGTACAAGTTGAACTTTCCTCGATGTGGTATCCGGGACATCGGAATCGAATCGACCTAGGGGGAATAAACAAATTCGTGCTTCGGCGCGAGGCATTACGGAACCTGCAACAGGGCTTGCAACCCAAACTGCAGGCACATCGTAATGCCATATAAAGTCCCTCGTGGTGCATAGCATCAATGATCGCGCATATAAGACAGTTGTATGATCACCTATTGTCTTATACATGTGGTAAATATTATCTCTGTTTTTATGTAGGTACGAGCACGGTCGTGGTAAGAAATGCGATAAATCGCTATGTTTTACTGTATGCTTTATTACTCAAAGATGGCTATCGATATGAACTGAATTCATTTAGTTCTAAATAGAAAGACAACTCTAAAGCATGCCTACCTTAACAATCAGAGTCAGTTTAGACGGGTAGGTTTGTCTCGTCCACTTAGCAAGTGTGCTAATCCCCTCTCCCAATTTCCCCAGGTACGGCGGGCGCTCTAAACTGAACCTGAAGTACAGAAAGGCGTTTTGAAGCTGTCACGTCCCAGAACCAGAATACCGGAGAGCGGGGGAGTGACTCAGCCAGCTACGTATTACGGGTAGATAAATACCGTATAATACGATCAATGCTGTCTAAAAGACGAGGGGGTGCATACTACATGAAAGTCTCACCAGGGTTACTTGACATCTATTGTCTCAATCATTCAAACAAGAAGCAATAATAGAGAACATGTAAGATAAAGCAGTAAGGCTTCCCAAACGCTCAGTCGAAATGTTCTTGAGATCTGGCTTTACAAAACATAGTTAGATGATATAACAAGGTATATACAATCGTTATCAGCTACAGTCTGACTTAGTTACAATTATGTAATAAGTAAATACAAGACTATCCGACTAAAATGTCGGTGCCAAGAGGCAAAATGTAAGGTAAGTAGAAAAATAAGCAGGGAAGTATGAAACCCACTCGTGTCCTCCTGCGATCATCCCTCTAGTATTGACCATCTTGGAGGTAGAAGTAAGTTGAGTCCTCGGGAACTGGCTCTAAATTTGGCCATGCAAAACCAGAGAGGTTAGACCTCTAATAGCAAGTACCACAAGGAAGCATGATATGAGAACAAAACCAGTGATAAGAGTTAAGAATATAATAATAAGTCTCCGCTTGCTACTGGGATTCACACAACATCACGACACTTCAAACCAACTTCCGAACCAAACAAGGACAGAAGTTGACCCATCATGTCCTGATATTCTGATCATCTCAGTAGTTAATAGAGTAGGTACAGTACACAAACAAATCAATTTAAACGGTCATGCAACTAATACGGCTTGCTACTGTAAGTTCTAAGTTGTCTTGGAAATATGCAATAAGGATTCCTCAGTTCTTGCTATGCACAAGCAAGGCTAGTCTACCCAATAATCAATTGTGCCAATCATGAATTAGACGAGTCCCAGCGGAACGCCCGTCATTAGTATACAGTAAATAAATATAAGCAGATACCGCTCCCTGCCCGTATGGCAGATTTGTAGTATCTGTGGGAACCAGCCGACATGTCGGGGCACTAATTGTCCCAAGGATGGCTGCCATGTAAGAACTCGGGAATCCATTCTCTCCATGCAATCATTATTTTATTTAACTTAGTGTCCCTATGTTAATTGAAATTCTATGTCGTGGATCATGGTCATTCAGAATGAGTACTTTCGTACAGAGTACGATATGCATAACTCTGCAACGATGTCCGTGCGGTTAGGTTGTAGGTCTTACATAGCGTAATGCAATAATCAAACCTTGCCACAGAATAATTATGCCTTGAATGTAAAGTACACATGCCACTTTTGTAGAAAATCAGTTGAAGCCTACACGTGTCCATATGCTAATGTTCGGGATCGGCTAGTCGATTGCAATGGTTCATAGTTAATATGAACGTGTCTCATTCGATTTCAATAAGATGACTAGCCAGCCTCTCATTTCCAACTAGGAACGCATGATCAATCATTTAGTCAAGGTAACAATCAATGTCAATTCGTGCCAAGGCATGAAAGTCAAACTAGTATTTAGTATGGTCGAGTCTATAACTCTCAGGATTAAATTCCAGTCATACTGGGTATCTATAAACCAATCGGGATACAGGGCACATTCCACACCACAATATGTATTAAATATTAGCATATCATGATTATATCGAGTTCATGCAAAAAGGCATAAAATAAGAGATGCAATGTATGCCCAAGGAGTACGTTCAATAAAAATACGTCAAGCCAGAAGAGTACGCCCGATGAAATACGCGTAAAGGAGATTTACGCATGAAGGAATAAAGCATGCGCATAAAGGAGTACACTCCAATAAAGGAACAAAGTTGCACGTAAAAACTCGTCTTACGCTAATCCAGAAGAGTACGCGTAAATAATAAAGTTACGTGTAAAACTTGTATGCATAAAGAGTCCAAGTTTACGCATGAATCTTGTATGCGTAAAGAATAATCATTACGTGTAAAACAATGTACGCGTAAAGGAATCGTTACGCGTAAAATAATGTACGCGTAAAGGAATCGTTACGCGTAAAACAATATACACGTAAAGAAATCGTTACGCATAAAGGAATCGTTACGCGTAAAACAATGTACGCGTAAAGGAATCGTTACGCGTAAAATAATGTACGCGTAAAGGAATCGTTACGCGTAAAACAATATACGCGTAAAGAATACACCAAGCCAGAGTAGACTTGCATAAATCGAATTCACGCTGACACGAATGAACGTGGGCGTACAACTTGATATTACGCAGACACGTATAAACGTGTACGTAGAGCCTGATATTACGTGAACACGTATAAACGTGTGCGTAGAGAACCTCCGGAACTCCAATTCCATGAACTTCAATCTGAGCCAAAAATAGGAGTTCCACGGATCGAAAGGGGTTATAACACAAATCTCACAATCTGGAACGAACGAAACTTGAAAATAAGGAAGTTTGATAGATCAAAACCCACAAGATCCAAAAAATGGCAATTTTTAGATCTATTAAAAATGAAACTTCAAAATGCAAAATACCAAGTTCTAAACTATCTTAGGATCACGAGAGGAAGATAAATAAACCATAAAAATATGAGTTTTCATGTGGGACAAGATGTACTTGCCTAAGCTCTTGGTAGGTGGAGAGAGTTATGAGGGAGAAGAAGAGTAAATGAGAAGGAAAAGTAATGAAGAGAGAGAGAGAGAGGGTTGGGGCTTTAAATGGAGATGTGGTAGGTGGTTGGTCGGGTTCATGATGAACCACCAAAATCCGGAAATGAACCAACTAACCCAAAGGTAAAACAAAAGCAGAAAATAAAATACAGAAAAATAATTAGCGTAAAATTAAAGAAATTAAATACAGAACAATTGTATGATAAATATTAAATAAATGTATTCAAGCAGTACACGTATTAAAATAAGCATTCTGGGAACATGGAGTGACATCTCTACCTCCTTAGAAAAATTCCGTCCTCGAAATTTCAAATCCAAGCAGGATAGGAATATCAGGGCCAAACTAATCTAAGTACAGCAATTTTAGTGAGCAAGCAGTTATCTTACAATACTAATAGCAAGTAATATATCTATGTTTATCAATCGATGACACCAAGCAATTTCTACTCATAGGGTGATAAGCATGAGGAATCAAGACAATCAAGGTACACGGAAAGAAATATACCTTGTGAGTCAAATAGGTACGGATACCGTGATCGGATATCATCCTCATGTTCCCACGTTGACTCTCCTAAGGATTGATGACCCTAAGCAACACGGACAAGGTTAATTGTTCGGTTCTTGAGTATCTTCTCCCTTCGATCCAAAATAGACATCGACTGTTCCTCATAAGACAGGTTGGTACCAACAACCAGCTCAGAATAATCGAGGATATGGCTTGGTTCCGATACATACCTACGCAACTGAGATACATGAAATACATCATGAACCTCTCGTAACGAGGGTCGAAGGGACAAACGATAAGCAACATCGCCTACCCTATCGAGGATAGCAAATGGGCCCACGTATCGCGGACTCAACTTCCCACGAACGCCAAATCTAATGACCCCACGAGTAGATGAGATCCGTAAGAACACATGGTCCCCAACAAAAAATTCTAGCAGCCTACGATGCTGGTCTGCCCAATGACGATGTCGATCTTGCGTAACTCGAAGTCGCTCTCTAATTTCCTTAACCACTTCAACCGTCTGAACAATCATCTCTGGGCCTAACATCTTCCTCTCCCCGATATCATCCCATGCCAGTGGCGATCTACACTTCTTACCGTATAGTGCTTCGAATGGCGCCATCTGAATACTGGCTTGATAACTGTTGTTGTACGAAAATTCGACTAAGTGCATGTGACTCTCCCAAGACCCTCCAAAATCTAGGGTGCAAGCTCGTAACATATCTTTTAAAGTCTGAATTGTTCTTTCTGATTGTCCGTCCATCTGTGGATGGTAAGCTGTACTAAATCTTAACTTGGTACCCAGACTATGATATAAACTCTTCCAGAAATGTGACGTAAAACGGGTATCTCTATCTGACACAATATTGACAGGGATCCCATGCTGCCTGACTATCTGCTGCATATACAATTTTGTCAACTTTTCTGTAGATTGCCCTACTCTAAAAAGAAGAAAATGTGCCGCCTTCGTAAGCCGATCTACTATCACCCAAATAGCATCCTAACCACTTGGTGATCTTGGTAAATCGGTCACAAAGTCTATTATGATATGTTTCCACTTCCATTCTGGGATAGGAAGCGGTTGTAATAATCCAGCTGGCCTCTGTTGTTCTGCCTTCACTTGCTGACATATCAAGCAACGAGAAACGAATCTCGCTATCTCTCTCTTCATTTCGTTCCACCAGAAGTGTTGCTTGATATCTTTGTACATTTTAGTTCCTCCAGGGTGTATAGAATACTGAGAACTGTGGACTTCTATCATAACCTCATGTCTGATATCTCCACTTGGCACACATAGACGTGATCCAAATCTAAGTGTACCATCTTCGTAAATTTTCATCTCCTTCCTAAGTCCTGACTCACATTCTGTCCTAAGCTTCTG
The DNA here is from genome assembly GCA_029216955.1 of Iris pallida. Classification (NCBI taxonomy): domain Eukaryota; kingdom Viridiplantae; phylum Streptophyta; class Magnoliopsida; order Asparagales; family Iridaceae; genus Iris; species Iris pallida. The sequence continues at coordinate 15,262,052 of JANAVB010008800.1, read as the reverse complement.
AATCATTGGGTCCCGTGCCTGGGCTGCCTTGATCCTGTCTATCAAGTCGGATTGAACTCGTAGACTTGCCAGAATTCTTACATCACTAGGAAGTATAACCTCGATGCCCATCTCTTAAAGATCTTCTAAAATATGTTTTTGTGATGTCAACATAAATGCACCGCCTCTCCTGCTGAGAGCGTCTGCTACCACATTAGCCTTGCCTGGATAGTACTGAAGCTCTACGTCGTAATCCTTGATCAACTCTAACCATCTTCTCTGTCTTATGTTCAGTTTCTTCTGAGTAAAGATGTACTTCAGACTTTTGTGGTCCGTGTACATGTCCACTCGATCACCGTACAAGTAGTGCCTCCATAGCTTCAAAGCAAATACTACTGCTGTCAACTCCAAGTCATGAGTCGGATAATTCTTCTCGTGGTCTCAAAGTTACCTAGATGCATATGCTATCTGTCACGACCCGCTCCCAATTTTGGGATACGAGTACGTGGCCAAGTCCAGCCTACGTCGCAGCATCGTATTACTCCCGCCCAAAATCCTACGGCCCAAAATAAACCGAGCTTGGCTCGGCTTAGGAGTAGCCCAAGCCGGCTCGGCTTAGAATTACTTAGGCGGCTCGGAGACCATATATGTCCTAGTTTTACTATACTTAAGCTATAGGCTTAGGTACGCACCCTTGTGATCCCAAATCAATCTCCATTTACCTACGATTCAAACCATTATATAAATGATAATAATAAACAAAATAAAAAAAATACTCTCTAAAATAATAAAAAAAATTCGGGAGACAAGTGCTACAAACTATCCCCCTTAAAAGATTTTTGTCCTCAAAAATCAAAATATCACAAATAGCATAGTATAATACCTAACTCCTTAATCTAAGTCACGGAGAGATAATGGCTAGGAACATAAGGGAACTAACAACTAACTAAGCATGCATGCATAACAACTAAAACTAAAGAAGGCTCTATGAACTTGGTACTCTCTGCTGTCGATCCCTCGGGTTCGGGGGTAGCATAAGGGTTAGCTACCCTTTTTCCCTTACGGATCGTACTGCGCCTTGTCTCAACCATTGCAAACTAAAAGGAAGGAAAGGATATGGTTAGAACGGTAGATACAAACATATCGAAGAAATCACGGACGGAATTAAGCAGGATGCTAGGTAAGATACAATAAGATTCTATGATAAAACAGACTCATAAGGTTGGAAATCCTATTTGTGGATGATATAACCTCCTAACTTCAAATCTATTCGCAGGCTCGTAGTAGTACAGCTAACTTAAGCACTACCACGAGTTCGCAGTCTTTTGCGAAATTGGACCTGCATGGGCCACCACAAAAACTTGTCACGACCCGCTCCCAATTTTGGGATACGAGTACGTGGCCAAGTCCAGCCTACGCCGCAGCATCGTATTACTCCCGCCCAAAATCCTACAGCCCAAAATAAACCGAGCTTGGCTCGGCTTGGGAGTAACCCAAGCCGGCTCGGCTTAGAATTACTTAGGCGGCTCGAAGACCATATATGTCCTAGTTTTACTATACTTAAGCTATAGGCTTAGGTACGCACCCTTGTGATCCCAAATCAATCTCCATTTACCTACGATTCAAACCATTATATAAATTATAATAATAAACAAAATAAAAAAAAATAAAAAAATACTCTCTAAAATAATAAAAAAAATCGGGAGACAAGTGCTACACTATCACATTTTTGCATTAGGATACACCCAAGTCCTTTTCCTGACGCATCACAATATACAGTAAAACCTCTGGGTCCAACCAGTAATGTAAGAATAGGTACCGTGATCAACTTCTGCTTCAAATTCTCAAATGATACCTGGCACTCTGCCGACCAAATGAATGGCACATCCTTCCGTGTCAAGCGGGTCATGGGTGCTGAGAGTCTTGCAAAGTCTGATACAAACCTTCTGTAATATCCTGCCAATCCCAAGAAACTATGCACATCTGCTACGGTCTTAGGTATTGGCCAACTCTCTACTGCTTCTACCTTCTTGGGATCCACTCCTACTCCAGCCCCTGATATGATGTGCCCCAAGAATGAAATATGATCCATCCAAAACTCACTTGCTGAGCTTGGCGTACAACTGGTTCTCTCTCAGAACCTGCAACACTTTCCTGAGGTGATCTTCATGCTCTTCTTCACTAGCTGAGTATATGAGAATGTCGTCGAAAAACACAATGACAAATTGATCTAAGTACAGTATAAAGATGCGGTTCATCAAATCCATAAATATTGCTGGAGCATTGGTTAAACCAAACGGCATTACTAAGAATTCGTAATGTCCGTACTTGGACCTGAATACCGTCTTGGGAATATCCGCTTTCCGAACTCTCACTTGATGATACCCTGATCGAAGATCTATCTTGAAAAAAATCCTAGCTCTGCTCAACTGATCAAACAAGTCATCGATCTTTGGTAGTGGGTACTTCTTCTTTACTGTTGCTGCATTGAGCTTTCTGTAGTCAATGCACAATCTTGATGACCCATCATTCTTTCCTACAAGTACCACTGGTGCTGCCCATGGTGATTTGCTAACTTGAATGAACTTCTTTTCCTTCAGTTCTTCTATGTGCTGATACACGTTGGCCTGCTCTGAATCCGCCATTCTGTAAACTCGATCTGATATCGGTTTAGTTCCAGGTGCCAATTCTATACATAACACAATATCCCTAACCGGGGGTAGACCTGGAAGTTCTTCGGGAAATACATCTAGAAACTCTTTCACTACCTTCGGAACTTGAACTTCTTCCATTGTCGTCATTACTCCTTCTTATTGAGTTGCCACTGATCTGACTAAGGTGAACTACTTCATGCCTGGAATATTAAAAGATACACTCCCTCTACGACAATCTATTGTCACATGACTGTCTTTCAGCCAGTCCATGCCTAAAATAACGTCGAAATTTCCAACAGGAAATTCTATCAACTTGGCGGATAAGGAACGCCCGCAAACTATAACTCTACACGCTAGAATAACTCTACTAACTCCTACGAGCCCACTACCAGTGAGTATATTCAACCTCCCTGGCAATGCCTCAAATTCTACTCCTAGTCGTGTCATAAATTGTACAGATATAAATGAGTGTGATACTCCCGAATCAAACAATACTACTGTGGGATATAAGGCGACGAGAATGTTACCTGCCACAACAGCTCCCGATGCCAATGCCTCTTCCAAGGACAGATTGAATGCCTGCCTTCGGCCTCTTTGTTGGTTCCCATGCTGCGGCCTAGCCTGGTATTGCTGCTGGCCCCTACCTTGGTGATGCTGGGGTGGTCTTTGTTGTTGCTGCTGCATCGGCGGTCCCCGCTGCCGAAACATCTGAGCCTGTGACATGAACGGGCGTTGTGCCAACGGCCTCACTGCTATCGCTGGTCCTTGATACTGGCCTGCCCCTGGTGCTGGCAGCGCAGGAAATTGCTGTACTGGTCCTTCAGACCTCAAATTCATGGGACAGGTGGAAACCCGATGATCTGGACTTCCACATACCAAACACTGTCCGTTCAATGCCCGACGCACGCCTCTAGTGTGCCCTGTCTTCCCATAATAGGTGCAGCTCACTGGGGGTTGCTGGTTCTTCTTCTTCTACTGCTGCTGCTACCGTCTTGGTGGTGCTGGCCCTCGCATCGCTACATCGTAAATGCGAATGCCAGGGGATGGTACTGTTATTCGGGGCGCTACTCCCCCTCCTCCTTCAATCTGAATGTGAGATCTCTTCTGACCTCTAGTCCTTGCTATGATCCTCTGGATGGTGATCTCTTGCCTTCGGGTTGCCGTCAATACCTCATCGAAAGTCTGGTAGTTGTGTCCCTCTATCAATTGCAATAGTTCAAGATGAAACTCTTGCTGAAACCTTATAGCCCTCTGGCTCTCTGTTGCTACCATCTCTGGGGCAAACCTACTCAGTCTGCAGAACTTTGCTGCATAAGCATCTACTATCTTGCCAGCCTGCTTGAGGTTGATAAACTTCTACTGTAGCTCGAACTGTGCCACAACTCTATAGTACTTCGTCTTGAATCTCGTAGTAAAATCGTCCCAAGCAACAGGACGTCTGATGCCCACTTCTTCCGATTCCCACTAATCATGTGCGAGGTCCTGAAGTAACAGCTTCACTAGATCCACACGTTCTTCCGTCGGTACCTTAGCCGCTGTCAAAATGGCCTCGATGTCCTTAAGCCATGCATCTGCTGAAATAGCATCTTTCGTGTCCTCGAAACGACGGGGGTTGTACTTACAAAATCTGGTCGATGCTCCTGAATCTGTCCTCACTCCCCTTTCCAAAGTCGTCTGTAATCCTTGGTTAAGTAATACATTCTGCTCTTGCAGCTGGGTGTGCATGCATTGCTGGGCCAACATCTGATGTTGCTGAGTAACCATCATCCCTCTCGTGATCTCCAGAAGGGCTGGTGAGTCTACTTCCACGGGGGTAGGTGGAACTGTTGGTGGTGTTGGAACCTCCGGATACCGCGGTCCAGTTGTTGTTTCCACTATCACCTCTTCTTGGATGTTCTCTTGAGGTAGTACTGGCCCTTGTTGCTGATCAACAAGGTCTCGCTATTCATGTTGCCCTTGTTGTCCTTGTTGTTGCTGTCCAGCTCTGATAGATGCGGACTAGGTGTCCCTAAGAAAAGGGACAAGAGAGCAATCAAACGATCGAACAGGAAAGATCAATGAAGTCAAAGGATACTGGAATGTCAAGCGAGGGTCGAGAGTAACGAATCATGAGATCAAGGGAAAACATGTGTGATTGAGACATCCTATAAATTAAAACACCCCACAAGTCTAAAATCAGACCTGCATGGGCCACCACTAAAACCTTGTCACGCCCCAGAACTAGAATACCAGAGAACGGAGGAGTGACCCAGCCAGCTACGTATTACGGGTAGATGAATACCGTATAATACGATCAATGCTGTCTAAAAGACGAGGGGGTGCATACTACATGAAAGTCTCACTAGGGTTACTTGACATCTATTGTCTCAATCATTCAAACAAGAAGCAATAATAGAGAACATGTAAGATAAAGCAGTAAGGCACCCCAAACGCTCAGTCGAAATGTTCTTAAGATCTGGCTTTATAAAACATAGCCAGATGATATAACAAGGTATACACAATCGTTATCAGCTGCAGTCTGACTTAGTTACAATTATGTAATAAGTAAATGCAAGACTATCCGACTAACATGTCGGTGCCAAGAGGCAAAATATAAAGTAAGTATCAAAACGAGCAGGGAGGTAAGAACCCACTCGTGTCCTCCTGCGATCATCCCTCTAGTATTGACCATCTTGGAGGTAGAAGTAAGCTGAGTCCTCGGGAACTGGCTCTAAATCTGGCCATGCAAAACTAGAGAGGTTAGACCTCTAATAGCAAGTACCACAAGGAAGCACGATATGAGAACTAAAACCAGTGATAAGAGTTAAGAATATAATAATAAGTCTCCGCTTGCTACTGGGATTCACACAACATCATGACACTTCAAACCAACTTCCCAACCAAACAAGGACGAAAGTTGACCCGTCATGTCCTGACATTCTGATCATTTCAGTAGTTAATAGAGTAGGTACAATACACAAACAAATCAATTTAAACGGTCATGCAACTACTACGGCTTGCTACTGTAAGTTCCAAGTTGTCTTGGAAATATGCAGTAAGGATTTCTCAGTTCTTGCTATGCACAAGCAAGGCTAGTCTATCCAATAATCAATTGCGTCAATCATGAATTAGACGAGTCCCAGCGGGATGCCCGTCATCAGTATACAGTAAATAAATATAAGAAGATACCGCTCCCTGCCTGTGTGACAGATTTGTAGTATCTATGGGAACCAGCCGGCATGTCAGGGCACTAATTGTCCCGAAGATGGCTGCCATGTAAGAACTCGAGAATCCATTCTCTCCATGCAATCGTTATTTTATTTAACTTAGTAGTCCCTATGTTAATTGAAATCCCATGCCGTGGATCATGGTCATTCAGAATGAGTACTTTCGTACAGAGTACGATATGTATAACTCTACAACGATACCCGTACGGTTAGGTTGTAGGTCTTACATAGCGTAATGCAACAATCAAACCTAGCCACGAAATAATTATGCCTTGACTGTAAAGTACACATGTCGCTTTTATAGAAAATCAGTTGAAGCCTGCACGTGTCCATATGCCAATGTTTGGGATCGGCTAGTCGATTGCAATGGTTCATAGTTAATATGAACGTGTCTCATTCGATTTCAATAAGACGACTAGCCAGCCTCTCAGTTCCAACTAGGAACGCATGATCAATCATTTAGTCAAGGTAACAATCAATGTCAATTCGTGCCAAGGCATGAAAGTCAAACTAGTATTTAGTATGGTCGAGTCTATAACTCTCAGGGTTAAATTCCAGTCATACTAGGTATCTATAAACCAATCGGGACACAGAGCACATTCCATACCACAATATGTATTAAAATATTAGCATATCATGATTATATCGAGTTCATGCAAAAAGGCATAAAATAAGAGATGCCATGTACGCCCAAGGAGTACGTTCAATAAAAATACGTCAAGCCAGAAAAGTACGCCCGATGAAATATGCGTAAAGGAGATTTATGCGTGAGGGAAGTTTACGCGTGAAGGAATAATGCTTGCGCATAAAGGAGTACGCTCCAATAAAGGAACAAAGTTGCGCGTAAAAACTCGTCTTACGCTAAGCTAGAAGAGTTCGCGTAAATAATAAAGTTAAGCGTAAAACTGGTATGTGTAAAGAGTCCAAGTTTACGCATGAATCTTGTATGCGTAAAGAATAATCGTTACGCATAAAATAATATATGCATAAAGGAATCATTACGCATAAAACAATGTACGCGTAAAGGAATCGTTACATGTAAAACAATGTACGCGTAAAGGAATCGTTACGCGTAAAGCAATATACGCGTAAAGGAATCGTTACGCATAAAACAATGCACGCATAAAGGGATCGTTACGCGTAAAACAATGTACGCATAAAGGAATCGTTACGCTTAAAACAATGTACGCATAAAGAATACACCAAGCCAGAGTAGACTTGCGTAAACCGAATTCATGCTGACACGAATGAACGTGGGCGAAGAACTTGATATTACGCTGGCACGTATAAACGTGTACGTAGAGCCTGATATTACGCGAGCACGTATAAACGTGTGCGTAGAGAACCTCCGGAACTCCAATTCCATGAACTTCAATCTGAGCTAAAAATGGGAGTTCCACGGATCGAAAGGGGTTATAACACAAATCTCACAATCTAGAACGAACGAAACTTAAAAATAAGGAAGTTTGATAGATCAAAACCTACAAGATCCGAAAAATGGCAATTTCTAGATCTACTAAAAATGAAACTTCAAAATGCAAAATGCCAAGTTCTAAACTATCTTAGGATCATGAGAGAAAGATAAATGGACCATAAAAATATGGGTTCTCATGTGGAGCAAGATGTACTTGTCTAAGCTCTTGGTAGGTGGAGAGAGTTATGAGGAAGAAGAAGAGTAAATGAGAAGGAGAAGTAATGAAGAGAGAGAGGGTTGGGGCTTTAAATGGAGATGTGGTAGGTGGTTGGTCGGGTTCATGATGAACCACCGAAATTCGAAAATGAACCAACTAACACAAGGGCAAAACAAAAGCAGAAAATAAAATATAGAAAAATAATTAGCGTAAAATTAAAGAAATTAAATACAGAACAATTGCATGATAAATATTAAATAAATGTATTCAAGCAGTACACGTATTAAAATACGCATTCTGGGAACGGGGAGTGACAGAAGCACTTCGTATGCTGAAGTATTTTGAAGCCAATTCAATCGACGGCTTGTGTATAAAGGAGCTAATGTATGGAACAACAAGCGTTAGTTCAGGCAGCTTGTCGAGTGTATTTCTTTCTATTTTCAATCATATCCAATGTAATTATGACTTGCACTTCGTTGCAAGCTATGAATGAAAAGTAAATTTCTATCTTCCTATACTGCATCTTATATTCTGATGTGAATTATGAAGTTTTAACTTGGCGTATTAATATAAAACTCAACATAATGTTCTTGCCTTGTACGAGTGCAATTCCAGACTCGTACGACATCACGCCTTAGCGAGGACGATCGATTCGGCAAAATAACACCGGAGATGAACAGTTTGTCGACTTGGGGCGTGACACTGCCGTCTTCTGAGTATCCACAGGCTTGTCCCTAGGGCAATCACAAAGCTCGTGTTACCGGTGGAAGCACCCGCTACAAAATAGAGGACGGTCTTCGAGAATGACATCTTGCCATAAACTAAAATCGTCCGATAAGTTAATTTTGATCTGAAACAGAGCGAGACAGCTAATGTCAACATCTACGAGCACCCGAGCGCAACTTGGCCTGGAAACAGTTACGGTGGCTCGATCGATCACAAGCGGAGAGCCAAAGCACTGCACCAAGAGGAAGAGGGCATCTTTTGCAAAGAGAATTTATGGCAACCCAGGGAGTGAAACCCAGATCGGGACTACCGTAGACTCCTTCTGCGGGTCAAAAATCGGAGACCATTTGACAACCCTCATGGGGGCACAAGCAACTATCCACAGCTCTTTCGATCGAAGTCTCAAGTAGTATGACTCTAGGGATGGACGGATGAGCAGGTGTCTGGAGTCAATGACTCAAACGAAAATCTGACCAGCAAATCCTATCTTCCCTAAAATCCTTCGAACCACGTCCACTGGCGGCCGCGAGTGGGAGAACCTGCCAATGAGGGCAAGTCGAAAGGGGACTGCGAGCGCTTCCACATCTGCCCGGCTGAAATCGATGGTTAGGATGCCCTCAGAGTCACAGAAGAGTCGGAGAAGAAGCCTCGTCGGCTCTGAGATGCAGCTGGAGACTGTTAGGGTTATATACTAAAAGTATCACTTTTGTAGTAACCTTATTTTCTTAAATTTTGAATGAGAATCATATGGGCAAATGTTTGTATATTGTATTTGTTGCAAGTGTTAGTACAAATGTCTGATATTCTATATTGTAGATAATATGGTGTGTGGTGTCACACATAAGATCTTATTATAAGTTCCCTATGGAGTATATAAATAGGTCACAACCTAGATGGACTTGGACAATCTATTGAAAATGTTGTAGTGTAATCTGGTATTAGTCTATCTTGACTATAGGTTTACACTAGTATACTTTGTGTGTATTGAACATGACCACTTGAGGTTGTTCTCTTTGTACTGATTACATAAGTGAATAAACACCTCTATTATTATGGATGCTTGTGCTCTTTTTCCGGATATAATATATATATATATATATATATATATATATATATATATATATATATATATACTGTGTGCATTACTTTGACTCATGAAAGAGTGAGATTCATTATGGGTCAACAACCTCTATGAATTGGGTAATAACATTGTATGCATGATGGGTTGTTGATTATAAATGGAATCCATGTCCCGATACATCGGGTTGATGATGTCCCCTTAAGGAGCTCATAAGGATTGTCATCTAAATCCTACAGATGGATTATATCCGACTTGACAAATAAAGTTGAGCGGTACTACTTAAGAATAAAAGATGTCAAATCAATATAGTTGTCAGTAACTTAATTTGATCGACGAACATTCGATATCTTAACATGGGAAGACAAACGAGCATGTAATAAAATGAGCCCACAAACATAATTTGAGATTAGGGAGGTAGTGCAACAATAGCTCATTAGTGGACCGAGTTATTGTTAATGGGCCTGGATTGTGTGTGCGGACTGAACACGGGATATCCAGATCCGTTAGGAGGCCTAACCCTAATTTCTCCTCATGGTCCCTGGCGTAGCCTATATATATCCTCTATTCTCTGGCCACCAAATTACTGATAAGAAATCAGAAGCTTTCTCTAAATTCGTGATTCACGTAAGGAGAGAAAGAGAGGGCTGCCAAGGAAAAAAAGGGTAGAAGATTGTCGCCCACACGACGTCCAACTCGAGGAAGGAATACGTGTAGAAGATCGTGGGGTCGTCTGCTCGAGATTGCCAGGAACTACTTGTCTTCTTCCCACCGCAAGTATAATTTGTGAACCCTAGTTTTTGCCTATGAAGGGTTAGAACACGTATTAAATCTGTTTAACTTTCTATCGATCAATATGCACACCGAAGTAAGGGTCCTAGGAATCCCTAGTTCCATCAATTGGTATCAGAGCTACTTTGGATCTGCATATTGATTGACACGTCCATGTTGTCCAATAAAACCTGCACTGTGTAATAGTCGTAGATGTAGATCTGTTCTAACTCGGTTTTGCAGGCATCTTAGATCCAACTATTATGGTCCAATGCATGTTTTTGATTGTATTGTTTAAACCACGGATATGTTGTGGATGTTGTTGTTGCGTGGATGTAATTAAAATCACGAGGGTTGATCGTGCTTATTATTTTAATTTTTTAATCTAGATTATGTGTGAACTCCTTCGGGAGGCATATGATTGATATAATTTTAATTATTTTTGATCACCGTGATGACGGTGGTGACTGTTTCTGACGCCGGACGAGATGCTGGTTTTAAGTAGTCTAGAGGCAGACATATGATTTTCGATGAAAGAATTGACAGCCAAAACCTTTAAAAAAATAGATCTGTGCAACGCCAGATTTTGGATTCGGATAGTTGAGGATGAAGCATGAAAGATGACCATAATAGTTGGATATTTTCTCTTATTTGTTGTCATTTTGCTTTTTCTGATTATGCATGTTTATTATTGTGTGGATTTTTTTGAAAAACTAAGCCTAGATTAATAATTGACAACATGGACATAATATCAACTAGTAGAAAAACCCTCACTGTTAAATAACTAAGTGGGAAAGGATATTTATTTAATATAAATCCTATGGTCTCCATTACTGGTTTGTAGGTGATGTAATTATACTTGCGCGTTGGCTTTAGTGCCTTCCTCCATATCGGATGAGTATAATTATGGATCACCAGTACAAACTTCCTTAGGGATAATTGTAGAAAGTTACCTAGTATGTGTTTACTTCTCCATCTGAAGGAACTCATTACAAGGTAATGGAATTAGTATTAAGTAATGGTATACACTTAGACACAAATAATGGTATCCTCCCCATCGGAGTCACTGCTATTATTTGTATGACCAGAGCAAGACTAACATATTAATTTTATTTGTCATAAAGTTATGTTGACATGATAGTAAAATTAATAGGTAGTACCTACTTGAACAAAGTTGAATTTGTATACGTCCACACTATCGTGGCATGCTAAATTCATGATGTTCAAGGTGCTGGTAAATTTCTATTTAATTAATTCAAAAGTTTTTGTCCTACATAATTTTTATTTATGTGATTCTCAGGATTTCAAAAATGGGTTCTTTCAGTCCACTTATGGTAATTCTTAAAGAAAATAAACTTACTGGACCTAATTATATTGACTGGAACGTAATCTGGACATTGTCTTGACTGTTGAGGAGTACAAATATGTACTTGTTGAGGAATGCCCACCTAAGCCTGATACTAACTCTGATGAAGAGGTCAAAGAAGTTTATAAGAAGTGAAAAAAGGCAGATGAGATGGCACGGTGTTACATTCTGGCATCTATGTCAAATGTACTGCAACATCACCATCAGGCCATGGCCACTTCCTATGACATGATGTATATCCTCAAGGAACTCTTCGGACATCAGAGTAGAGCAGCTAGACAATTTGCTATGAAGTGTTTGATGAATACAAAAATGGCTGAGGGTACACCAGTAAGGGATCATATTCTCAAGATGATGGGTCATCTGAATGAGATGGAGATCCTTGGAGCTGAAATCGATGGAGAATCCCAGGTCGATATCATTCTCGGGACTTTGCCTAAAAGTTTTGACAATTTTTGCCTTAATTACAACATGAATAAAAGGTTATATAGTTTGGCAGAACTTGCAAAAGAGCTACAGGATGCAGAATCTCTTTTTAGGTAGAGTGGTCATGTTTTTGTTTCTAAAAAGGCTTCTACTTCTAAGCCAAAAGGCGGTAAGAAGAAGAATAACATTCAGAAACATGCAAACTCAGCAAAGAAGGGCATAGGACCTCAAGGCGCGGTGAAAAAGCCGAAAGGTAAATATTTCAAGTGCAAAGGGTCAGGACATTGGAAGACTGATTGTCCATTTCTCAAACAAGGGAACAAAAAAGATACATGAGCCACCTGGTGTGTAGATAAAACATGTTTAAACATGTTTAACGGTGTTATCTACCGGCACCTGGTGTGTAGATACATGAGCCACTAATCACATCTGCAATACATTGCAGGGGTTCCAGAAAACCAGACGGCTCAGTGATGGAGAGATATGCTTGTTCATGGATGATCCTTCAAAAGTAGCGGTCGTTGCAATATGAGATGTTACTTTATCTTTTGGTAGAAATAAGTCTTTGACATTGAGAGATTGTCTTTATGCACCTTCACTTAGAAGGAATTTAGTTTCTATTTCTATGTTAGTTAAGGATGGATATTCAGTTTATTTTAATGACAATATTGTTATTAGAAAGAATAAACATTTTATCTATTCTGGTGCATTGGTTGATAATCTGTATGTCATTAATCCTATTTCGCCCACAATGCAACTTATGGAAATGAATAATATGTCATCTAACTTAAATAAGAGAAAAGAACTTTCTTGTATAAACCAAACATACCTTTGGCACTTGCGATTGGGGCATATTAACCTAAGAAGGATTCAAAGACTGGTTGAAGATGGACCTTTGAGTTCATTAGAAGTGGAGGCACTACCAGTCTGTGAATCCTGCTTGATGCCTTTTACGATAAAGGGATATAGGGCCAAAGATGTGTTGGAATTGGTTTATTTTGATTTGTATGGACCCATGACTATCCAAGCTAGAGGTGGCTTTGAATATTTTGTCACGTTTATTGACAATTATTCAAGGTATGGATACATTTATTTGATGCATCGTAAGTCTGAGTGCTTTGAAAAATTCAAAGAGTACAAGACTGAAACGGAGAAACGTCATAGAAAATGTATCAAATCATTACGATCAGATCGCGGTGGCGAGTACCTCTTTAGAGAGTTTAGGGATTATTTATCAAAGGCTAGGATTACATCCCAATTGACTGCACCTGGAACGCTCCAGCAGAATGGTGTAGTCGAAAGAAGGAATAGAACTCTTATGGAGATGGTTAGATCAATGATAAGTTATTCGGATTTACCAGATTCGTTTCCTGGATATGCCTTAGAGACTGCAGCTTATATTTTGAACTTGGTTCCTTCTAAATCAGTACCTCTTACTCCCACAGAGCTGTGGATTGGGTGTAAGCCTAGTCTTAAACATGTTCATATTTGAGGTAGTCCAGCACATGTGCTGAATGAGAAAGCAGATAAGTTAGAATCTCGTACAGAAGTACGCTTGTTTGTAGGCTATCTAAGAGGAATAAAAGGAGGTTTATTTTATAGTCCTAAGGATCAGAAGGTCATTGTTAGCACCAATGCCCGATTCTTAGAGGAAGACTATGTGATGAACCATAAACCTACAAGTAGAGTTATTCTAGAAGAACTGAAAGGTGAGACACCAAGTACTTCAGTACCAACAGTACAAGAGGATGAACCACAAATAACTGCACAACGTGTCACAAATGTTACACCACAATCGATAGTGCCTCGTCGTAATGGGAGGGTTATGATACAACCTGATAGATATATGTTCATGGGAGAGTTGTCAGACTTCGTCCCTGAGGAACAAGATTATGATCCCTGTACCTACAATGAAGCACTCCAAGATAAAGATGCAGAGTCTTGGCAAAAAGCAATGATATCTGAAATAGAATCTATGGATGCTAATCAAGTCTGAAAGCTTGTAGAACCACCCGTTGGTGTAAAAGTCATTGGATGCAAGTGGGTCTATAAGAGAAAAAGAGGATCAGATGGTAAGGTTGAAACCTTTAAAGCTTGACTTGTAGCAAAAGGTTTTACTCAAAGAGAGGGTATCGATTATGAGGAAGCCTTTTCTCTAGTAGCTATGCTTAAGTCTATCCGGATTCTTTTATCTATTGCAGCTCATCTCGATTATGAGATTTGGCAAATGGATGTCAAGACAGCTTTCCTTAATGGAAGTCTTGAGGAAGACATATATATGAAGCAACCAGACGGGTTCATTGAAAAGGGCCAAGAGCATCTTGTTTGTAAGCTCAAAAAGTCCATTTATGGACTTAAGCAAGCTTCCAGATCTTAGAACATATGTTTTGATCAGGTGATAAAATTCTATAGATTTGATCAATGTCAGGATGAATCATGTATATACAGAAAGTGTGACGGAAACGTGGTGGTGTTCCTAGTACTTTATGTGGATGACATCTTGCTCATTGGAAACAATGTGAAGGTGTTATCTGATGTAAGGGTATGGTTATCCAAACAGTTTGATATGAAGGACTTAGGAGAAGTAGGTCACATTCTTGGGATCAAAGTTCTATGAGATCGTAAGAAAAGGATGTTGGGCTTATCCCAAGCTTCCTATATCGATACTGTATTAACTCATTTTTGTATACAAAATTCTAAGAAAGGTTTCTTACCTTTTAGACATGGAATTGCTCTATCAAAGGCGTAGTGTCCGAGGACACCTAAAGAGATAGTGTAACACCCCAGTTCCAAAATACGTAGGACTAGGAACGAAGCATGCCAGCTGCATATATACGAGATATAGTCCAATGTATGGAAATCTCGAATATACACATAAGCTGTATTGTGAATAATAATAACAGACAGCCACAGGTAAAAGCTATATCTCATCCACAGTAAATATAAAAAAAATGGTAACTCACGAATCAAAGTAAATGTTAAAATATAGCTGTTGGCCGGACGGAGACAAATCCACTACCGACACTAGAATAAACTGAAAGAAAATAGAGTCCAACCTCTAAGATAAATAGAACAAGAAATGATGACTAAATAGGCTCCTCGACCCAATAGGGACAGCTGCGATCAGAAGGTACTACTCGCTCGAGCGTGAAGGATAAGTCTATACCGGAGCCATACTCCTACAGAAAGTCTTACACACCTATACCTGGAGAGATCACCAGGTCCTCAGAGGGACGTAACAAGATACAAAAAGAATATGCCACATAAACTGAATATAAACTGCTCAATAGTAATAAGTCAGATTAGATCATAACATGGTCCAATACCTCATCCTTTGGGGTAGCATACCATCCCCCCAACCAAACAAGAACGGGAGATGGCACACTAACCCATGGTGAGATATCTTTCTAAGTCACGAATCCAATATGGTATCCAGACCCCAACAAGGTTCAATACCTTCTCATCGGAGCAGTAAGCCACACCTACAACCAAACAAGGACAAGATGTGGCGAACTAGTCCGCGACAAGTTATTGTTCCAAGCCACGGTCAGATACAAGTACCCAAACCAAAAGTACTCATACCTAACGGATAAGGGTGCCTAACCAAGCTAAGTGTATGCAGTTTTAAGAACATCCTTCAACGTATGGGCCCTGGCTAAAATAGGATCGGCATAGTCCCCCCTTGGGCACCAGTGGCCCCATCAATAAGAGCATGACGTTTCGCAGAACGCCAGTGGCCGTCAGTAATCATGGGTAATCTTACCCGCGTCTCCGGCGGAGCTCACGGGTTACAAAAGGGAAAGTGCATAGTAGCCCATACGCTAAGGTATTGTTATCCCTGCCCAATGTCTTCTATGTTGTATCCACAACACAAAACCTCTACTAACCGCTAAGTCAAACTAAGCATGCAACCACTATTAGCGGTTATTCTTATCGAACGGCTTATACGTACAGGTGGCCAGCCAATCACGCATGTCCGAGTTCTATATGAGACTCACAACTTCGTGGTAAAAATGTGTCAAGGCCTATGAATGCAACACACAAGGGTGGTCTGTCACGACTCGATCCCAAATTATTGGGTCGAATCGGATCATGCCCAGCCTGCACCGTTGTGAGACGACGGCAGTAAGCTGTATCCAATTGCAGGTAATCACAACAACACAATATATATATTTGTCACAACTTCTAAAATTAAGCATATTAAAAAAACTTGTCCAAAAAGATTCATTTGATACATTTGATAAAATAAAACTGTCTTTTAATTCAAACATCAAACTAAAAAGGAAATGTCATCAGCTAGAAAGTTGGCTCATCAGCCCCGAGATCAACATCGTCCGATTGGGACTCTGGCAGCACAGATGGGTAGAGCTCAGGGTCGTAATAGCTATTAATCAATAGCTCAGCATCATCAATGGAACCTATTGGGGGTGGAGAATCCAGTCAGGAAAGAAGCAAAGTACAATTATGAAAATCTAACAATTCAACTAATAATTAGAAATTTGCAATTTAAACAGTTTGAAATACTTGAATAATATTTTTCAGCAATTTTTTCACAATTGAAAACAATATGATTTGAGTATGTAATGCTTATGACCGGCTTGGGTTGTACAATAGTATCCTAGTGATACGATACGGCTTATCCTCGTGTGAAAAGGAGTAAGCTCGCACAATTATGCAATATAAAGGTATTGGTCATAGAACACTACACTACTCCCCCAATCCCACAGTCAATAACAATCAATACTCTAGGAGAGAGTTCCGTGTAACAATGTGGTTTAATCTTGCAATATTATAATTAATAATTAAATTAAAAAATAAACATAACCGTACTTGTCTTAGTTTATAACTGGATTTGAAATCGGTACCGGGAAAGAAGTCAGATTCGTCCTCGAAATCCTACAGTTGAGAATCCCTTCTTAGAAACATATTTGAACCATATCTAGATGTTCTAGTTATAATCTCTAAAATTTGATCCTAGTCAAGTTTTATGTTATTCTATCATAACACGCGTATCAATGCGATTTACTATTAATAATTTACGAAGTAAAAGTCAATTTAATATTTTATTGGAAACAATGGTAGTTACAGGTTATTTGGCAAAACTTGGTATTTTTATAATATATATAAAACTAGTCTTTCTTTTTAATGAGAAATCATGAATTTGTTAAATTACAAACTTGTAATTTTACTATCTATTTAATGTGAGAAAATCTTATAAATTTTCTATAATTCAAAATAATATTCTTTTAATATTTTACACGTCTACAACAAAACCAATAAAATCAGAAAAGAAAGTTAAAAAGCTACGCTACACAAATACAGGGTCACAGAAATAAAGATAAAAACTGGGCTTATGCCCTTACAAATTATTACATCAATTAATTAAATAAAATACTGGTGAACTCTGAACGTCGGGAAGCGGTCCATTCAGCAGGCCGAGGCCCTGCACTCAAATGCTATTGGCCAGTAATATGTTCTAAAATAATTATTTAATTTAAAGATATAAAAATACGGTAAGTCTCAGACTTGGTCCAAAATATCATGTTGCATTCTAGCTTATGCCTCAACGTCCGAAAATTCTGGTTTCGTTTGCATTTCGCTAGGGTCTACAGACCGATACGGTCATTGCCCAAAAATGATACAAAAACCATATTTAAAACCAACAATTCAAGTTGTAATTCGTTTTGCAAAGGCTGGAATTTGGAAATAGTTTTATTCAAAACTTTAATATATTTTCGAAAATTTGGGCAGCACCTCCTCTATAATTGGGACAACCCAATTCTGGGAAAATGCCAACACCCAAAATATTCAAAACCAGGAATAATAAACCACAAAATAATCCCAATTTAGGGATACCAATTTATTCAACCCAAATATAGATTTTTATTTCAATAATCACAGAACCCTTTACGGAATATAAAATTCGAAGAATCCGAAATGAAATTCGGAAAACCGAAAACTACAGATCCATATTTCGGAAAAATTCGAACTCGAAAATTCTGAGAACCATAGAACCACAAAACGAAAACTACAGAAATTATTCCGAAACGGAGTTCGGAAGGTCCGAAACCATAATCGCAACGAATCGATCTAATTCTCATAGCGGGATCGGGGACCATGTCATCATAGACACAACAAGAGGGACATGGGGACATGAATTTTTATCTCAATTGTTCGGCTAGAGCTCTCAGATGAATACAATAGATAGAAATATCCACGGACAGTGGGAACGAAACGCGGATAGCAGCGGATCGAGTTCGAACAACGCTGGAGTCGCGTACGGAGGTGTTGGACAGCGGATCGGGATACGGGACAGCAGATTGGGGCTGCTCGAGAACTGTGCCGAAGGCTGGCGCAGGGACAGCACGCTGGAAGAGGGGTCAGCGGCGCTGGAGGCAGCCGAACGGGTGGCTAGGCGGTCGACCGAGGAAGGCCATGCAGGGGGTCCGACGGCGGGAGGTGCCGCGCGGAAGGTCGCCGGACTCGGGCGACCGCCTAGCCGCTAAGTCAAACTAAGCATGCAACACTATTAGCGGTTATTCCTATCGCACGGCTTATACGTACTGGTGGCCAGCCAATCACGCATGTCCGAGTTCTATATGAGACTCACAACTTCGTGGTACAGATGTGTCAAGGCCTATGAATGCAACACACAAGGGTGGTCCCTTAACTCTAAGTTTGATTTGCATAAAAATAATAAGTACGGAAATTATAACTAGACAGTAAAAATCTATTTGATCATGATAGTGTAGTACAGTTTATTTTGTAGAAAATAAATAATAAACAAATGCATGAATATGAGCTAAAGTAAAATAATCAGCTAATGGCAAGGTATCTTGCCTGGTAGTGGGCCTGGTGTGGTGCTGTCACGACCCGCACCCTAGAGTAAGGGCACGAGACGTGGGTACATCCAACCTATGCCGCAGTGTCCGCGGTAGAACGCTGTCCTAGGTCAACATACATCTAACAATTATATCTCTAAACAGTTTATACTCCCCGAATGGGGGTGACATAGCAGTAAATGAACTCAATCACAGCTAAGGAAGAGATAGCACGATATGATATAGAACTCAAGGAAAAATAGATGATAAAGTAGTCTAAGATAATATCCCAGCAAATCCAGAGTACAAAATCAGCTACTGAGTATGAAAGAATATATACAACTCAGAAATCTCTGAACAGAAGTAAAAGTCTAGCTAAACATGTCTCAAGGCAACATAAAGTAAGATAAGCCTAACTAAACTAGTCTAGGCAATGGGGGTGATGTCCTCAGCTAGAGCTGGGTCCTCCTGAGAGTCCAGCTCGCAAGTATCGTCTAGGGCTGCCCCGTAGAAGGTATCCACACAGGCCTCCTCCTCGTCCTCTGTAATATTTTCAACAGGTCCAGTCAGGACATGAGCGAGTACAGTTCATCTTAACAGTTCATAGCAGGTTAGAAAATATAATCATGCAGTAAAGTAAGATACAAGTACTGAAAGAAGTGCAGTATGTAAACAGAGAAAGAGAACTCTAATAGAAATATCTACTATAAGTAAAGAACTAACAGTGGCTAGTGAGTCAGAGTATAATATAGACATGTAAATGGCATAGGATGATTCTGATGCTACACTATGGAAGGATTCTGATGCTACACTACTTGGATATTATTCACATGTCTACTTCTACTCCTCCGTACCCCCAATTAATACACAAGGATCCAACCAGGTTATGTTATGATTCTATGTAACGGCCCCCGAAGGGTGGTACATAGTAGTCCCATAAATGAGGATTCTGGGAAACCCAATAAATGGGATAATGATTCAAAGAAGACTTTGTGATCATAAGAGTATATGTCACAAGTGATCAAAGAACCAAAGAAGCATAGTGATACGCCATGTAAGTGAAATACACAGAACATAGAGTACCTGATGCTCCCTGAAGAGATAACATCTCAAGAAGGGATCCATATAGTACTAATCCGTGTGACCAACGTGACAATATCAAGTAAAGTAATTTAATGCAGGAAAATAATTCTAAACAGGATATGAAATGATCAGGAAATGTACTCGCCTGGTATCTGAGTGTCCAATATGAAAGTAATGTCCAAGGAGTGGTGTCTGGCTCCTAATCAGAACAGCACAAGTCACAACAAGTCTAAAATGGTAAAATGAAGTTCTACTATGCATTCTACATGAATCTAGGTCAATCTAGGCCAAAGTCAACTCTGGTCAAACTAGGTCAACTAGGTCTAACAAGTCTACACTAGTCTAGCAAGTCTATTCTAGGTATAATCAAAGCTATACAAGCCCAATCTAGGCTCACTAGTCAAACAGACACACACAGGCCATAGGCTATATCATGCCTATTAGCCAACCCATGATACAAGACAACATGTCATTACCTATATCTATAATACTACACATATTAATATATTTACCTAATCTAATACATAACACATGTATATATATACACAAACTTACATTATATATATAGATACATATATTAGAGTATACATTACATATATACTTACATTACATATATATATATATTACATTAGGAAATATATATAGAGAGAGGGTGTGTGTAAGAACATGAATGTTTGTGTGTGAAGGGGGGGCTGAAACATGTGACAGGGAAATGGAAATAGGTAGGAATGTGAATGTGTGTAGGATGAGTGAGAGAAGGGGTACAATAGACTGTGTGTGTATGTGTATATGGTAGGACATGTGAGTGTGTGAAATCAGATATCCTAAAACAGTGGGTATCAACCTGTGAGTGTGTATATAAAGAGAGGCAAAGTGTGTATGTGAGGGAGGGTGATGTGAGGGTAAAATTGGGAATATGAACAGCATTATAGGGACATTGCAAAACAGTGAACTACAAACATGTAATGAAATCTGGATTTCTAAACAGTGAACAGTGAACAGTGAAGAAAAGAATGGGGTCAATTCCAGTTTTCAGTCCATAGATTACCAACTCAGATTCAACTATCTAACAAAACCAAAATCATAACACTTAAGTTCAGTTTTAACAGTAAAGGAAAGGGAAGGGAAACAATCTCACAACATTCAGAAATCTGAATGTTCATTTTAGCCTACACACAACCAACCCATTTGAATGAAATTCTTCACCAAACAACACCAAAATCTCACACACAATTAGTTCAAGTATAGGAGAATAAATATAGGGACTTAAACCAACATTTAGCAGTATTAATTAGATTAAAATAGCTGTCCAAAATCGATTTCAAAAACTGGAAATCTTAGGATACTCATACCCAGTTTTCAGAATTTGGTAAAGTGGTAAATACCTATTGAAAAATCATTAAAATACAAAATAAAGAGTTGGTAATCAAAATATACATAGTGCACGTGTCCCTCAATATGTTCGTGTCCAAGCACGAGGACACAACCGTGTCAAAACAATTTAAAACACAAACAATGCAAATACTATGCCATTCCTCGTGCACGTGTTCACAGGGTTCGTGTACACGACACGACACGACACAGACCTCGTGGTCGTGTCCAAGTGTCGACTAGGTCTAGGTCTAGGGCTAGGACACCATGATATGGGTCCATGACACGTGTGTCAGTGACACGACACACGTATCAGTGCTCGATTTCTCGTGTGCGCTGCACAGCGTAAAATCAGTACGGCACTGATATCTCTCTCGACACGCCACGTGGACACGTGAGACTTGACACGTGGCGTGTCAGTCACTGCCCCATGGTGCGTGTCGAGTCTCGTGTCATAACATCGCGTGTCGTGTCCGCTACAGCCCTCGAGTAGCAGGGGACTGCTGCGCAGTCAGGAAATTGTGGGTTCGCGTGTCCAAAACGACACGACACGATACAATCATCACCTCAGAGAAACATGAATCAATAAGCAATAACAAGACCTAGATTCCTATTCAAAAGGTTCCTAGAAAATAGGTCGAAATGTCCTTTGGTACATTTCATCGAACATCTACTGTGGGTTCCTGATACGTGTCCAAAACGGACACGAAACCTATGAAACTCGATACGAAACCAATGCAACCACCTAGGGGACTCCTAGGGCTTCCTAAATGTATAAAGAAATCGAAATTTCACTGAGTATTGAAGAAGTTACCTATAGATGAACTTTCTAGAAAATTCTCCTTTTGTTGAGCTCCTCTCCTTGATATCCCAATCCAACAAATCAATATCAAACTAAAATAAAACTCCAATAACAGCAAGTATAGGTGTATTAAAACCTAATGGAAGAGATTTGAATTAAAAAGGACATGAAATTGAATTTTTATGGATTAAATGAAGTAGGAACAAACCTCTTTCTAAACTTGATCTTTCCTAAAGGAGGCAACCCTAAAACTAAGAGAGTATTTATAGAGTGTGGTTCCCAAAGAGGATATGGTGGCCGGCCACAATGTCTAGGGCTAGGATTTTGTAATTTCTTGGGCTTTGGGCCAATCTACAAGGCTATGACTTAAGTTGATTTATCAATGGTTCTAAATCATAAGTCATGACTTATGACTTTCTAATTCATATTGCTAACTAGAGTCTATTGACCAAACTAAGGGTTAGCTTAGGTTAGACTAGAGTCATATAACCTAACCAAGTCCATACTAACTAGGGTTAGCTTCTAGGTTGGTCTACAAGGGTCAAAACTAGTCAAAGTCAACCTAGTCAACCCTCATCCAAACAATTCCAAAATAATTCCTAAAAATTCCCATAAATTCAAATAAATTCTAATAAATTTAAATTACCCCAAAATATCAAAAATATCCTCAAACTAGAAATGTGGTAGTGACAAATCTACCCTCCTTAAAAGAATTTTGTCTTCGAAATTGAAAGGCGAAATGCAACTGATGAGAAGGATAGAAAGTATACCTCACGGTCCAAAAAGATAAGGGTAGCGCTCGCGCATCTCATCCTCCCGCTCCCAGGTAGACTCTCCTGGAGAATGATGCCTCCATGCGACGCGTACCAAAGGTATCACCTGGTTCCTCAGAACCTTCTCCCGTCGATCCAGAATCTCCACTGGCTGCTCTGGATAGCTGAGAGAAGGCCCAACCTCAATCTCTGAATGATCGAGCACATGGCTAGGGTCAGCCACGTACCGTCTCAACTGTGATACATGGAATATGTTGTGGACCCCCACTAGAACAGGCGGCAAGTCTAGCCTGTATGCAACGTCATCGACTCTCCCGCTGATAACGAAAGGGCCGATGAAGCGTGGGCTAAGCTTTCCGCCTCTACCAAAACGTATCGTACCACAAGTCGGAGATATTCTCAAGAAAACCTAGTCTCCGACCTAATCACAAGCAAGGTCTCAATTAATTATAATAAACAAACATGATAAAAAATCACACACAAATAAACCTAAATCTAATCCTACTCTAATCTGTACCTCAAACTCCAACGGCCTCCGGTGGCTATCGGCCCAGTGACGATGTCTGTCCTGCGTCACGCGAAGTCTGTCCCTGATGAGCTTCACCTTCTCGGCTGCATCAACAACCATCTCTGGCCCCAGTAAAGCTCGCTCACCAACATCATCCCAAGATAAGGGTGTACGACACCTACGCCCGTACAGAGCCTCGAAAGGTGCCATCTCAATATGCTGGCCTGGAAACTATTGTTGTAAGCAAACTCCACCAAATGAAGATGTTCCTCCCAGGAACCTCCAAAGTCCAGGACGCACGTCCGTAGCATATCCTCAAGTGTATGAATAGTCCGCTCCGACTGTCCGTCCGTCTGGGGGTGGTATGCAGTACTAAACTTGAGCTGAGTGCCCAAGCTAGTCTGCAGACTCCTCCAGAAATGGGAAGTAAAGCGACTATCCCGATCTGAGACGATGCTGACCGGAACCCCATGAATCCTGACTATCTGCCGTATATATATCTCCGCCAGCCTCTCTGTAGACGTACCCACCTTGAATGACAAGAAGTGGGCCGATTTGGTCAACCTGTCAACGATGACCCAAATTGTGTCGTTTTTTTCTGGTGTACGCGACAATCCTGATACGAAGTCCATAGTGATATGCTCCCATTTCCACTCAGGAATGGGCAGCGGCTGCAACAATCCACCGGGCCTCTGCCTCTCTGCCTTGACCTGCTGACAGACCAAACACCTAGCCACGAAGCGAGCCACCTCCCGCTTCGTCCCTGACCCCCAAACATGCTCCCTCAGATCTCGGTACATCTTGTTGGCACCCGGGTGTATAGAGTACTGAGATCTGTGGGCCTCCTGCATAACCTGCTCCCTGAGATCTTCGCTGGGCACACATAACCTAGAACCGTGCCTCAAGGCACCATCCTCTGCAAGAGAAAACTCGCCCTCCAGCAATCCTGCTCGAACCTGCTCTCGGAGACACCGCAGAGCAACGTCCTCAAACTGTGCCGACTTGATCCTCTCCACCAAGTCTGACTGAATCTGCATGCCCCACATATGCATCTGCACTCTGGGCACGATCACCTCAATCCCAAGGCTCTCCAAGTCTGTAAGCAAATGCCGATCCATGGTCAAACACATGGCTGTCGGATACCTACTCAAGGCATCGGCAACCACGTTGGCCTTCCCTGGGTGATACTGAAGTAGGATGTCAAAGTCCTTCATCAACTCTAGCCATCTGTGCTGCCTCTTGTTCAACTCGTTCTGAGTGAACACATACTTTAAGCTCTTATGATCTGTAAAGATCTCCACCCTCTCCCCATACAGATAATGCTTCCACAACTTCAAAGCAAAAATTACCGCTGCCAGCTTCAGGTCGTGGGTAGGGTAGTTCTTCTCATAGGGACGTAATTGCCTGGAAGCATAGGCAATTACCTTCCCATGCTGCTGCAAGACGCAACCCAGCCCCTTTCCTGAAGCGTTACTATAAATAGTGAAACCACCTGATCCTGAAGGCAATGTCAGAATCGGAGCTGTCGTAAGCCGCTTCTTCAACTCATCAAAAGCTGCCTGACACTCCTCTGACCAAACATACTCAACATCCTTCCGGGTCAACCGAGTCAACGGCTCTGTAACCCGGGAGAAATCCTGCACAAATCTCCGATAATATCCTGCCAGCCCCAGGAAACTCCTGATCTCTGCAACTGAAGTCGGCGCTGCCCATGCCTCAACTGCTACAATCTTCTTGGGATCAACTGAGATACCATCTCCAGTCACCACATGCCCCAAGAAGTCCACCCGGTCCAAGAAGAACTCACACTTGGAGAGCTTCCCGTAAAGCTGCTCCTTCCTGAGAGTCTCCAGCACGATCCTCAAATGCTCCTCGTGCTCCTCCTCAGTCGTAGAATATACCAAGATGTCGTCAATGAACACCACCATAAACTGATCCAGGTACTGGTAGAACACCTTGTTCATAAGGTTCATAAATACTGCTGGTGCATTGGTTAGCCCAAACGGCATAACCAAAAACTCAAACTGCCTGTACCGCGTCCTGAAAGCGGTCTTGGGAATATCCTCCCTCTTCACCTTCACCTGGTGATATCCCGACCTTAGATCAATCTTGGAAAATACCCGAGCTCCGCTCAACTGGTCAAATAGATCGTCGATCCGCGACAGTGGGTATTTGTTCTGGATCGTGAGGTTGTTGAGTGCCCTATAGTCAATACACATCCGTACTGACCCATCCTTCTTCGGCACGAACAACACTGGTGCACCCCATGGCGACGAACTCGAGCGGATGAAGCCCTTATCCTGTAGCTCATCCACCTGCTTCTTCAGCTCCACCAGCTCACTGTTGTTCACCCGATAGACATGTTGAGAGATGGGTTCCGCTCCTGGAACCAAGTCTATCGAGAACTCTATGTCTCTGTCTGGTGGCAATCCCGGCAACTCCTCTGGGAAAACATCCATATACTCTGCTATCAAGGGGTATGGATTTGTGAGCCCTTGGATCAAATATTGGTGCTGGAAATTTTTTTTCCATGATTACTGTCAATTTTGTTTGCATATACATATGAATATATCAAGTGGTTCTAAGCCAATGACAACAAATAGGTGAAATAGAGGATTCATGAAAAATATAAACTTAGGAGGGCCTTAGTGCAATTACACCATTGTAAAACATGGTTGGCCGGCCCTGTTATAGGAATAGACTTGTGTTTAAAGTTCAAAAAGCTATAACTAAAAAGATTTCCCCTCCTACTTGATCAAAAGGATTAAACCAAATCGGTTTAAATCAATTCTTTCCCTTATCACCTCAAACCTCGATCACTTGTATATATATGCAGGAGAGGCTCGATCTACTTCCCAAAACCCTAGCTCTACCACCATCCCTTCTTCTTCAAAAGTCGAAGAGCAGCATTGAATATCTGAGAAGAATCAAGGAGGAGTCGAGAAATCAACCGAGCACGGCAAAATAATTCAATAGGTACACCAAGTCTGTCCTTAAATTTTAGTTCCTGTGATTTACTCTTAAGTGTTTACATAAATGCTTAGGAAGGGCCGTCCCTGTTCTAAGATCCCTGCGGGTTTTGTTCATAACCGTGCACAGCCTCGACCAAGGGCAGGACATCACCCAAACATCTGGGTGTGTCATACATGCATGAGTATAGGTACTCCAACATTCGAGTTTTCACATGTATATATGTGATAGCATTATAGATAGGAGCAAGAAGTTGGGCTATGCTCTAGGTATAGAGTTCGAGGGACAGTATGGGGGAGAGTTGTGGCTGATTGCAATAGCTTCCACATAAAACACATGTATGGATACTGAAAGAGGCAGGTTCTTTCATTTTCCTGGTTTGCAAGGGGATTTTGCACCATAGAGGAACTAGGTTACATACTGCTTGTTTGTCAAATTTAATTCCTTATGATTTCAGTTTACTCAGTCCACATTATTTCCCATGACAGATTATGCCCCATCATCCAGTTAATGAACCACATCACCTTATGATTAAGACTCCTTTTGTTCAGATCTCTTGCATACCTATAATGAGTTCCTACATTCTGAATCTGGAATCTAGAAACTTGGATGAACCTTACTATTGATGCTCTAATGGTCGGATTTGTATTCACTTGCAACCAGGCCCTTTTCAGAAACTGTACGTGCGATTTGTGAGAATGTAACTAATAACCTGATTTGCCTGTGGCATGTTTTTTTCCTTTTCTTTTTGATGCTAAGAGGCATGCTTCTTCTTCATCCTTTGTGTGCGTGTATAAAGAGGCAATGATGATTTGCACGTGGCATTATAAGATTTTGCATTCTGACTTTTGCTAATATAACCTTTCTCCCAAACTTCAGGGGATGGCTATATGAATCCTTTTCGTCAATTTATCTCTGTTAACGCCATCTCTTTTATAAGGTTACCAACTAAGGTTTTTTTTTGCTTCCTTCTTCTAACTGCCTCAATCTTTGTTCCTTGTCCTTTACCTTAGTTTTAGCAACTTCTTAGACTGATTTTGGCGTTTCGCCAGTCATCAGGTTTGCTAATCTCTTTAGTCATGTGGCTCTTCCCTTCAGCTGCCAGTTTTCTATAATGGCGAGGCAATAGTTGCAGCCATGTGATAGCCTGGAGAGGAGAAAGGGGGTAAACACATGATGTTTCACCTGAGGTTGGTCAATGAGTAGGAAGGAGCTAGTAAATAAACCACGCATGTATACAGGTTGTGTGTTGTTTACTGTGTTGTTGCTTTTGATGATAGGGGAGAATGGCATGGGTTGTACTACACAAAATTACAGAGGTAAGGGAAGAGCAACAGGAAGCTGATTTAGTATCATGAAACATATGGGAGTATATTAGTAACAGGTAAACACTGTGTATGTTTGGTTGAGGAATAAGCAAAGGACATGGCAGGGGTAGCATGACATATAGATGCTTGGGGGAAGGATGAGATAGTTGAGGCCAACAGACTATAGAGAAACCTTCTTCCAGTTATTGCCATAAGCAAATAGGAGGACAATAGGTTAATGTAGTATACCATAATTTGTTGATACAAAATAAATGAGCAGTTATACAAAGTAGGTAAGTACCATGGTTAGTTCTCAGGGGAAATTCAGTTCAGTCAAGAGGTATCAATAGAGAACAGAACATTTTGTGCACTTTGAGATAGTATTCATTTACCCACTTATCTCCACTCCTTTGTGAATGGGGTAATGGCACTACTAAGTAAAGTTAGGAATAGTGCCAGAAATCAAGAGGCTTAAGGCATACTGTCATATATGGGTTATAAGTCAAGGATAGGACAAGAGAATAATTGGTGAACCTAGAAGACTAATTTTAAGTAGATTATAAATTTGATTTCAAATTGTATATTGACATGGTAAATCATTAACAGGCTACTTGGACCTCGATACGGATTCTTGACCCGTGTCCACAGCTCAGGACATAAGGCAAGTATACCTTGCCTTTCTACACAGCTTTATTTACATGCACTGTCTATTATTTTATCCAGTTTTCTCATATTGTTGCCATGTATCTTTCCTATCAAGCTGGTGTATTTTATCATTACTTTAGACAGTGTTCACAGTTAGCCTTGTGTCTTATTGGTCGTGCCTTGATTGAGTCGTGCCTCCGTGTCTTGAACCTTGATGCTAGCCTGCGAGTCCATACTAGGGACGAGGGTTAGTAGTAGAGGCTAGCCTGCGAGTCCACAATAGGGACGAGGGTTAGTAGTAGATGCTAGCCTGCGAGTCCACACTAGGGACGAGGGTTAGTGGAATAGGGTTACGCCTGCGAGTCCACACTAGGGACGAGGGTGATGCTAGCCTGCGAGTCCACACTAGGGACGAGGGTTAGTAGTAGAGGCTAGCCTGCGAGTCCATAATAGGGACGAGGGTTAGTAGTTTAAACCTGCGAGTCCATGCTAGGGACGAGGGTTTGAGTATTCGTTTCGGTTATCCGTTGACACCTTGATATGAATTCTCTAGTCCTTGTTCGGCAGTTCATCTATGTGTAGACAGTATATAGATTCGTGCTTTATTCCTTGCTCAGTTTTACTTGTTTATTCTGTATCTTTCTCCATGCATAATAAACTGTTAGAAAGGCTCATTTTTATATATCTTGCTAGTCCTCTGAGGACCTGATGATCTCTTCAGGTTAGCCGAGCTTGAGTTAGGAGCAGACAGAGGGTTGAGCCAGCATCAGATCGCATCGCTTGCACTTGAGGTGGTCTAGATTAGCAGTTTTTATTCAGTTAGTTACTCCATGTATTCTTCTATTTTCTTTCGTCTATTGTTAGTGGATTTGTGTCCACCGGACGTGACTGTGATTCTTGATATTCAGTTTATTCATTATTATTCAGTTCATGTCTTTTCATTGATCTTGACTGTGACATGATTATTCCTGTGGATGAGATTTAGTTTACCATGTGATTCTAGAATTGTCGTGACTTGAGTATAGACAGCGTACTACCGCCGACACTGCGGCATAGGCTGGGCTTGGACACGTTTCGTATCCGAAAAGCGGGTACGGGTCGTGACAGGAATCGCCTGCTCCTCGACCGAGACTCCACAGAAGACTCCGCTGCTCTGCTCTGCCTGACGTCTGGAGTACTTGAACTCTGGCTCCCCCGGTGCTCTGAAGAGAACTCTACCCCCTCTGTAATCAATGCTGGCGTGGTGCCTGCTCAACCAATCCATGTCTAGTACTATATCGTAGTTCGGCAATGGCATTACGAGCAGGCTCACCTCCAACTCACGGCCTCCGAAAACTACTCTTCGACCCTTACAAACATCACTCATGAGGATAATGCCACCCCCGGTCGTGATCTTGTAAGTCCAAGGCAACGATTCAGCTATGATACCATGTCTAATCGCAAAAGATACTGATATGAAGCTATGCGAAGCACTGGAATCGAATAATGCAAAAGCTGGATTGGAGTCGAGAAGAATCGAACCTGCGATCAGCTCTCCTATTACCTCTGTATCCCCAGCTGCCATGGCGAAAGCTCGCCCCTGCTGGCCTCCCCTGGCTTGCTGCTGATGCTGAACAAATCTCTGCTGCTGCATCGGCAGGGCTGGTCCCCTCTGCTGGCCTGCTGGAGCCCTAGCTCCTCCCTGGGCTGCTCGTCCCATACGGCACTCCCTCATCTGGTGGTCTGCTGAACCACAAACTAAGCACTGGCCTAGCCTCTTTCGGCACTCATTGGCGACATGCCCGGGCTTCTTGCAGTAGGCACAAGTGACAACCTGCCTCTGGCCCTGCTGGTGCTGCCTCGGCTGCTGCTGCTGGTGAACTGGCCTCTGGTGAATTGGCTGCGGCTGGAACTGCCTCGACTGCTGGAACTGAAAGTAAGGCCTCTTGGCCTGGCCTCCGCTGCTGCTGCTGCCCCTAACTGGGTCTCGCCCTCTCTTGAGCCTAAGCTCAAGATCATCCTCTGCAGCTAGTGCGTCCACCATGATCTCCTCAAATGTAGCGCTGCGGGCGTTCTTGGTATAGGACTTGACCTCCTTTACCAAGCCCTTTCGGAACCTCCGGGCCTTCATCGTCTCTGACAGGTCCTCCATAAATCTGCTCAGGCGGCAGAACTCTCCTGCGTACTCCTCCACGGACTGGCTCCCCTGGACCAGGGCCTCGAACTGGGTCTCGAAGGCTCCCAGTGCTGCGTCTGGAAAGAACTTCTCCTTGAACAACTTCTTGAATGTTGCCCAAGTCTGTCCTGCTGTGCCGACCCTCGGGTCGGTATGGTACCATGTACGGGCTAGATCCTGTATCATGCTGGCTGCTACCACTATCTGGAGCCTCGTCGGGATCTCAGCCAATCTGAAAATCTTCTCCATATTCTCGATCCACTCATCGGCATACAAGATCCCCTCTGTCCCTCGAAAGTCCCTCGGGTGCATCTTCTGGAAGTCTTGGATGCCCTTCTTCCGTGGCTGGTGCGGCTGCGGGGCTGCTGCTGGCTGAGCTATGACTCTCTCCACTGTGGTCACTGCCAGCTCAATGTCTCGAGTGAGCTCTGCCGTGTGCCTCTGCTGCTGATGCTGCTGACCCTCCATGTACTGCCGGAAGAAGGCCAACAGCTGAACGGCGTCAACTGTCCCCGCAGGTGGCTGCTGCTAGATGGGCTCCTCTGCGATGACTGGGTCCTACCTCCGAGCCGGTGGAGGCATACCCCCTGCTGCTGCTGCTGGAGCCTCAATACGAACAGAGGTGGCAAGAGCTGCAGTCTCCTGTCTCTGCTGAACTGGCTGAGAGGTAGCAGATCCCTCTATAGCATCTCCATGAATGGTACGCTGCTGACGAGTCTCTACCATCCTGAAGACAGACCAAACAAGAGTATCAATTTCTGAGAAAGAAGCGATATAACAAAGGCGGACAATTATAATTCAAAGGATCAGCTGACAATAAGGATTTAGATGGCAATAAAAGAATTTTTCCTAAAGTGATTGAGTACCTTAAATTTTTTTTCCTAATTCTACTGCAGGCTGTAATGATATTCTAGTTCGAATACCACTACACTTCTAGTCTAGACCTGCATGGGCCACCACTAAAAACGTATCACGACCCGCACCCTAGAGTAAGGGCACGAGACGTGGGTACGTCCAGCCTACGCCGCAGTGTCGGTAGTAGAATGCTGTCCTAGGTCAACATACATCTAACAATTATATCTTTAAACAGTTTATACTCCCCGAATGGGGGTGACATAGCAGTAAATGAACTCAATCACAACTAAGGAAGAGATAGCACGATATGATATAGAACTCAAGGAAAAATAGATGATAAAGTAGTCTAAGATAATATCCCAGCAAATCCAGAGTACAAACTCAGCTACTGAGTATGAAAGAATATATACAACTCAGAAATCTCTGAACAGAAGTAAAAGTCTAGCTAAACATGTCTCAAGGCAACATAAAATAAGATAAGCCTAACTAAACTAGTCTAGGCAATGGGGGTGATGTCCTCAGCTAGAGCTGGGTCCTCCTGAGAGTCCAGCTCGCAAGTGTCGTCTAGGGCTGCCCCGTAGAAGGTATCCACACAGGCCTCCTCCTCGTCCTCTGTAATATTTTCAACAGGTCCAGTCAGGATAGGAGCGAGTACAGTACATCTCAACAGTTCATAGCAGGTTAGAAAATATAATCATGCAGTAAAGTAAGATACAAGTACTGAAAGAAGTGCAGTATGTAAACAGAGAGAGAGAACTCTAATAGAAATATCTTCTATAAGTAAAAAACTAACAGTGGCTAGTGAGTCAGAGTATAATATAGACATGTAAATGGCATATGATGATTTTGATGCTACACTATGGAAGGATTCTGATGCTACACTACTTGGATATTATTCACATGTCTACTTCTACTCCTCCGTACCCCCAATTAATACACAAGGATCCAACCAGGTTATGTTATGATTCTATGTAACGGCCCCCGAAGGGTGGTACATAGTAGTCCCATAAATGGGAATTCTGGGAAACCCAATAAATGGGATAAGGATTCAAAGAAGACTCTGTGATCATAAGAGTATATGTCACAAGTGATCAAAGAACCAAAGAAGCATAGTGATACGCCATGTAAGTGAAACACACAGAACATAGAGTACCCGATGCTCCCTGAAGGGATAACATCTCAAGAAGGGATCCATATAGTACTAATCCGTATGACCAACGTGACAGTATCAAGTAAAGTAATTTAATGCAGGAAAATAATTCTAAACAGGGTATGAAATGATCAGAGAATGTACTCGCCTGGTATCTGAGTGTCCAATATAAAAGTACTGTCCGAGGAGTGGTGTCTGGCTCCTAATCAGAACAGCACAAGTCACAACAAGTCTAAAATGGTAAAATGAAGTTCTACTATGCATTCTACATGAATCTAGGTCAATCTAGGCCAAAGTCAACTCTTGGTCAACTCTGGTCAAACTAGGTCAACTAGGTCTAACAAGTCTACACTAGTCTAGCAAGTCTATTCTAGGTATAATCAAAGCTATACAAGCCCAATCTAGGCTCACTAGTCAAACAGACACACACAGGCCATAGGCTATATCATGCCTATTAGCCAACCCATGATACAAGACAACATGTCATTACCTATATCTATAATACTACACATATTGATATATTTACCTAATCTAATACATAACACATGTATATATATACACAAACTTACATTATATATATAGATACATATATTAGAGTATACATTACATATATACTTACATTACATATATATATATATATTTTTTTACTTACATTACATATATATATATATATATATATATATATATATATATATATATATATATATATATATATATATATATATTACATTAGGAAATATATATAGAGAGAGGGTGTGTGTAAGAACATGAATGTTTGTGTGTGAAGGGGGGGCTGAAACATGTGACAGGGAAATAGGAATTAGGTAGAAATGTGAATGTGTGTAGGATGAGTGAGAGAGGGGGTACAATAGACTGTGTGTGTGTATATATGGTAAGACATGTGAGTGTGTGAAATCAGATATCCTAAAACAGTGGGTATCAACCTGTGAGTGTGTATATAAAGAGAGGCAAAGTGTGCATGTGAGGGAGGGTGATGTGAGGGTGAAATCTGGAATATGAACAGCATTATAGGGACATTACAAAACAGTGAACTACAAACATGTAATGAAATCTGGATTTCTAAACAGTGAACAGTGAAGAAAAGAATGGGGTCAATTCCAGTTTTCAGTCCATAGATTACCAACTCAGATTCAACTATCTAACATAACCAAAATCATAACACTTAAGTTCAGTTTTAACAGTAAAGGAAAGGGAAGGGAAACAATCTCACAGCATTCAGAAATCTGAATGTTTATTTCAGTCTACACACAACCAACCCATTTGAATTAAATTCTTTACCAAACAACACCAAAATCTCACACACAATTAGATCAAGTATAGGAGAATAAATCTAGGGACTTAAACCAACATTTAGCAGTATTAATTAGATTAAAATAGCTGTCCAAAATCGATTTCAAAAACTGGAAATCTCAGGATACTCATACCCAGTTTTCAGAATTTGTAAAGTGGTAAATACCTATTAAAAAATCATTAAAATACAAAATAAAGAGTTGGTAATAAAAATATACATAGTGCACGTGTCCCTCAATATGTTCGTGTCCAAGCACGAGGACACAATCGTGTCAAAACAATTTAAAACACAAACAGTGCAAATACTGTGCCATTCCTCGTGCACGTGTTCACAGGGTTCGTGTACACGACACGACACGACACAGACCTCGTGGTCGTGTCCAAGTGTCGACTAGGTCTAGGTCTAGGGCTAGGACACCCTGATATAGGTCCACGACACGTGTGTCAGTGACACGACACATGTATCAGTGCTCGATTTCTCGTGTGCACTACACAGTGTAAAATCAGTACGACACTGATATCTCTCTCGACACGCCACGTGGACACGTGAGACTTGACATGTGGCGTGTCAGTCACTGCCCCATGGTGCATGTTGAGTCTCGTGTCATAACGCGTGTCGTGTCCGCTACAGCCCCCGAGTAGCAGGGGACTGCTGCGCAGTCAGGAAACTGTGGGTTCGCGTGTCCAAAACGACACGACACGATACAATCATCACCTCAGAGAAACGGGAATCAATAAGCAATAACAAGACCTAGATTCCTATTCAAAAGCTTCCTAGAAAATAGGTCGAAATGTCCTTTGGGACATTTCATCGAACACCTACTGTGGGTTCCTGATACGTGTCCAAAACGGACACGAAACCTATGAAACTCGACACGAAACCAATGCAACCACCTAGGGGACTCCTAGGGCTTCCTAAATGTATAAAGAAATCGAAATTTCACTGAGTATTGAAGAAGTTACCTATAGATGAACTTTCTAGAAAATCCCCCTTTTGTTGAGCTCCTCTCCTTGATATTCCAATCCAACAAATCAATATCAAACTGAAATAAAACTCCAATAACAGCAAGTATAGGTGTATTAAAACCTAATGGAAGAGATTTGAATGAAAAAGGACATGAAATTGAATTTCTATGGATTAAATGAAGTAGGAACAAACCTCTTTCTAAACTTGATCTTTTCTAAAGGAGGCAACCCTAAAACTAAGAGAGTATTGATAGAGTGGGGTTCCCAAAGAGGATATGGTGGCCGGCCACAATGTCTAGGGCTAGGGTTTTGTAATTTCTTGGGCTTTGGGCCAATCTACAAGGCTATGACTTAAGTTGATTTATCAATGGTTCTAAATCATAAGTCATGACTTATGACTTTCTAATTCCTATTGCTAACTAGAGTCTATTGACCAAACTAAGGGTTAGCTTAGGTTAGACTAGAGTCATATAACCTAACCAAGTCCATACTAACTAGGGTTAGCTTCTAGGTTGGTCTACAAGGGTCAAAACTAGTCAAAGTCAACCTAGTCAACCCTCATCCAAACAATTCCAAAATAATTCTTAAAATTCCCATAAATTCAAATAAATTATAATAAATTTAAATTACCCCAAAATGTCAAAAATACCCTCAAACTAGAAATGTGGTAGTGACAGGTGCGACGATTCGACAAGTTCTAATTTGTCTAATAGCCATGATTGATGGAAAGGGGTCCGAATTCACTAGGAAGTAGGAACGAACGATCAGTCCCTAATCATGATGACAGAAAGAAATTTTTTTGGAGAGTAGATGATTATTCTATAATTTTATAAAATTGTTATAATGCTAGAATTTTTATTAGTTAACAAAATTTTAGGTAAATATTTGAAAAACCAAGAAAAATAATATTAGTACTATAATTAGGTAGAAAATATTATAGTAATATTTTTAGATAAAAATTCATTTTTAAAATACCATAAAAATATATTTAGGCTTCTAGCCCAATTTAAAATACGAAGTCAAAGAAATTCTTTTAACTAGAACGCTCTTAATTTAATCTTATATAAAATATATTTAGAATACTATATGAAAACAAAATTTTGAATTTATACTTATACACGTATTTATTGTATAAAGACTACTAATATTTTATACATATTTTTGAAACCCATTGGACTTGAAGCCCAATTCAATAAGCCCATAACTAATATATATATATATATATTTTTTTTTCTAATATATATATATATATATATATATATATATATATATATATATATATATATATATATATATATATATATATATAACTTCCTATGTAAACAAATAATAATAATAATAATAATAATAATAATAATAAATTAATGAATAATAACAGTAATAATAAATATAATAATAATACTAATAACAATGTTTTAATAATATTAATTAAAATAATCAAAAAAATAACACAGTAAATAAAAAGAAGATTTTTAAGAAGGAGGAGAGAGGAAAGAAGTTGGGGAGAAGAGGTGAGAGAGAGGGGAAGGGCGAGAGAGAGGGGAGTGAAAGATGTGCTCACCGACAGAAGAGAAGGGATGTACCGGAGTTCGTCGGTGGCGTCCGGGCGCTGGGGAGACGTCGAGCTCGCGGACGCGCGGGGGTGCACCGCAGGTGGGCGGGTGGCGCGACAGTTCGAGGGGAGCGGGAAGTCGGAGGGATCGGTGGCGGAGAACGCGGCGACACGGTCGGAGAGGGGAGAGGGGCGCGGTGGATCGATCCTCGCCGGAGTTTGCGCAGCTCGAAAGGTTGGAGCGGAGCGCGGGTCTCGAGACGGCATGACGAGGGTCTACGGGAAATGCGCCAACGGCGACCGCGGCTCGCCGGGGCTGGAGGCTCGGCGGAGGCTCCCGGCTGTAGAGGACGCCAACGCTCGGCCAGTCACGGAGGCGAGGAGGAAGCATGGGCGAGATGCGGGGTACGGCTCGGCGCGGTGGTCGACGCCGGAGCGGCGAGGCGGGAGACAGGTGAGGGTTTTTATTTTATTTTATTTTATTTTCTGGTGTCTGGTGGTGATGGTGGTTGCGATGGTTGCGGTTGTGGGTGGCGACGATGATGACGTGGTGGTGTCGGTGGTGATGACGGTGGCGGAGGACGGAGTTGGGTGGCTACAGATGTTGGGAGCCATGGTTGAAGAGGAAGTTCATGTTGGGGTGGCGTTCATGGTCGCCGGAAGGGAAACGAGACCTGCTGGACATTGGGCGAGTCTGGTCGGGACATACCGGTGGGCCGAGGGATCGGGCGCTCGGCGGCGATGGTCAGCCCTGCTGACGGTGGTGTCGACTCTTCTGTCTGGGCGAGCGGGACACATCGGTGTTGGGCGTTCGTCAGGCGTGGGAGGCGATCGGCCAGATCTGGCCTGGAGAAGGAGTGGTGCAACCGGCCGGAGGCGAGGAGGATTCGGGTGGTATCGAACTGGTGGTGGTGTCGAGGAGACGAAATCATAGATTAGGTTTTTGATTGTGTCGAGGGTGTGTCCGACACGAGAATTGTCACGCCCCGATTCCGTAGAATCGATAGTCGTCCCCCGGGCGTGATGTCGTGCGAACCGAAGTTGCGATCGCACAAGGCATAGTCATAAGGTTATCCGAAACACAATGTCAAGTTAGAGTACGCAGAGAAATTGATTGACACATTTGAAATAGAAGTAGACTTTTTCATTGATAATAAAACTTCATTTACATTGACTTCATTACATTTATTGCCGCGCGGGCTACATCATGACTCGACTTACAAAACGAACGCCGATGAGATAGTCGTTCCATACATTACATCCCTTTTTACAAGCAAAAACTATTACGCTTTCCACCTGGGATTGAGGGAAGCCGAGCCGCCATCTATTCTTCTTTGTACTGAGTGCGGAGTCTTCAAAAGGATTTCAGAACGCAAGCCTTCACACGCAGACGAGGCTTCAAAAGGGTTCACGTCGCCTTGAGCTTTTAGGTGGCACGCCCTTCGTGGTTCGGGGTAGCTGCGTGGAGAGCGAGGATCAGTACATTACACTTTGTACTGGTGCGTGACTATTTAGGCTCCAAGCTCTCATTTGGTTGAAGAGTTTATATGACTTTAGTTCATGAATGTTTCTAACCATCCTAATGAATCTCAAACAAGCAATGACAAGCATAATATAAAATACGTTGGATCTTACCCACGGCGGACCGCGCCGTGCCTTATGAAACTTACCATGTTCTTTCCTGTCAATTGTTATCATTTACATTCCAAGTGCAACACTATGTGTGTTTTGGTCACTGGCTCCCAGAGCCATCGTGGACTCCCTTTTTGCTTTTATTAGACAAGGCCCTTTCAGCGCGAGTAGCGAGCTCCGTTGCAAATCCTCGCCTAACGTCGTGCCCAGCACAGCTTATGTAAATGTTTCCTTTCTTGGCCACAACGGTCCCGTGGCCCCGGGTTGCCGTAAGGAGAAACTCTACCTTGTCGACAAGTTGTCCATGACCGTACAAAGACCATTTTTCTTTTAGTTGTTAAGATATAGCCTACTTTCTCTTTGAAAACTCGATCATTTTATCGTGCCCGTGCCCTTGCATTTATTCTTTTATGTGCAACAACATTATCGATTTACCTAAGAAGGGGGTCGAGAAGAGAAGGGTTAGCCACTCACCTTGAGTTTACTTCAGGCGAGAGAACTTGCTAGTCACGCTAGACGTCGCCTACGTGATTACCTAAAATTGCACAAGCAACCGATTAGAACACTGCATTATTCAAGAAATTCGATAGGAAATGCGAGTTCGAAATACAAGCCATGAAACAATCGAAAACATTCACGAAAACGCATTCAGAAAACAAAGCCAAAACCAACGCAAGCGGCATGAAAAGCAGAGCAACGGGAGGTCTCTCCCGACTCACCCGCAGAGTCAATCCTTGAGGCACAACCCGCTGAATATGGGACTTGGTTCCGAAGAAGACATTCCATAACGAGGAATGGATCTTAATTCAACCGTTCCCGTTCGACCGATTCGATCGATCCCGACCTATCGGTTCTGACCGAATCGATAGCGACAGTGTTCCTTTCTCGCGTACCCCGTGGACGAAGTACGGGGCACGATGTAGGGACGGGGCACTATACCATAACCAACTAAGAAAAAGTTTCATCCTCGAAACTTAAAATAGAACCTACCTCTACGAGAACAATAAAGGGAACTTTTTCTTCATTCCTGACTCAAGCTCCCACTTCGACTCTTCGACCACTGGTTTCTCCAGAGGATGCGGACGAGAGGAATAGCATGGTTGCGGAGAAGTTTATCCTTGCGCTCCAAGATTTGTACCGGCTCTTCGACATATGACAAGTCCGCTTTCAGGTCCAGCTTACCCAAATCTACCACGTGGTTCAGATCATGCACGTACTTCTGTAATTGTGATACATGGAAGACGTCATGTACCTCTGATAATGCAGGCGACAAGGCGATTTGGTAAGCTACCGGGGCGACTCGCTTCAATATTTCGAACGGGCTCACAAATCTTGGGCTCAATTTCCCTTTCGCACCGAACCTGGAAACTCCCCGCATGGGCATGACTTTCAAGAATACATGGTCGCCTTCCGAGAACTCGAGGGGGCGTCGGTACGTACGTGTCGGCATAGCTCTTCTGCCGGCTTTGTGCTATCTTCAATCTCTTCCGTATTAATTTGACCTTCTGCACGGTCTGCTCCAACAGCTCCGGACCAAGTATCTGCCGTTCCCCGACTTCATCCCAGCAAATGGATGATCTGCACTTCCGACCGTACAAAGCTTCATACGGCGCCATTTGGATGCTGGACTGATAGTTATTGTTGTATGCAAACTCGGCCAACGGTAGATGGACGTCCCAACTTGACTTCAAGTCGATCGCACAGAGTCGTAACATGTCTTCGAGAATTTGGTTCATCTGCTCTGTTTGGCCGTCAGTCTGAGGATGATAAGCTGAGCTGAACTTCAACTTGGTCCCCAGTGCTGAATGAAGACTACTCCAGAAGCGCGCTACGAACCGCCATCCCGATCCGAGACGATAGATACTGGGACCCCGTGCAGCCGAACTACTTCATCAAGGTATATCTGAGCAAGGCGGTCGACGCTCCAAGTAACTTTGATAGCAATAAAGTGCGTTGACTTGGTTAGTCGATCGACGATGACCCAGATGGCGTCGTTTCCCCGCGGTGTCCTCGGCAAGCCAACAACGAAGTCCATAGTGATGTGATCCCATTTTCACTCTGGAATAGCAAGGTTCTGCATCTCTCCACCCGGTCGCTGGTGCTCGGCTTTGACTTGCTGACATGCCATACATTTTGACACAAAGAGCGCTATGTCCCTCTTCATGCCGCGCCTCCAAAAGACAATGCGGAGGTCCTTATACATCTTGGTGCTGCCAGGATGCAAGGAATATTTTGCATAATACGCCTCCGATATTATCTCCTTTCTAAGTTCTGCATCGTCTGGTACGCATAGCCGTCCCTTTACGCGCAACACTCCCGACTTGTCCTCTGCAAAATCGGACGCTTTCCCTGTCGATATCAGCTTTCGCATCTTCTCCAGGTATGGGTCGTCCTTCTGAGCAGACTTGATCCTCTCCAGTAGGCTCAGTTCTACCCGCAGTTGCGCCAGCTTTACGTCTCCAAAATGAACTCGGAGTTCAATGCCCATTCCTTCCAAGTCACGCAGCAGTCGATCGTTGATGCATAACGAAGCTAAGTATTTTTGGCTCAGCGTATCCGCTATACCATATTTTCCTTGCCCGGCGTGTAGTCGATTGATAAGTCTTAGTCTTCGATCAGCTCGAGCCATCGCCTCTGCCGCAAATTCAATTCTTTCTGGGTGAAGAGATACTTGAGGCTTTTGTGGTCCGTATAAATCCTTCACACCACGCCATAGAGATAGTGATGCCACAGCTTCAACGCAAACACAATCGCCGCTAATTCTAGGTCGTGCGTGGGGTAGTTCTTCTCGTGCGGCTTCAACTGCCGGGAAGCAAAAGATATCACCTTATCCCGCTGCATGAGCACACACCCCAAGCCCTGGCCAGAAGCATCGCTGAAGATTTGAAATCCCTTCGTCCCTTCAGGAAGTGCAAGTATCGGGGCCGAAATGAGCAGTTGCTTGAGCTCTTGGAAGGAAGCTTCACAGTCGTCTGACAACTCGAACGCGACTCCTTTCTGGGTGAGGCGAGTCAACGGCGATGCAATCTTCGCGAAGTCCTTTACGAAGCGTCGGTAGTATCCCGCAAAGCCTAGGAAGCTTTGAATTTCGCTAACTGATGCGGGTCGTCTCCAATCAGCGACTGCCTCAACTTTCTTCGGATCGAATGCAATGCCCGCGGCGGAGATGATGTGCCCAAGGAATGAGATGCTGTTCAGCCAGAATTCGTACTTGCTCATCTTCACATACAACTGATTCTTCCGAAGGGTTTGGAGTACCGTCCGTAGATGCTCTGCATGTTGCGCTCGATCCTTCGAGTAAACGAGGATGTCATCGATGAAAACAACTACGAATTTGTCAACGAACGGACGGAACACCCGATTCATTAGATCCATGAAGACGGCAGGGGCATTTGTCAGACCGAACGGCATTACCAAGAACTTGTAGTGGCCATAGCGAGTGCGGAAGGCAGACTTTGACACGTCATCTGGCTTGACTTTGAGTTGGTGATAACCCGATCGCAGATCAATCTTCGAAAACACTGTTGCACCTTGGAGCTGGTCGAATAAGTCGTCGATGCGGGGCAGGGGGTATTTGTTCCGGACGGTGGCTTTATTCAATTCCCTATAGTCGATACAGAGCCGCATCGATCCATCTTTCTTCTTCACGAATAGCACGGGCGCACCCCACGGTGAGACACTCGGATGGATAAACCCTTTGTCGAGTAATTCTTGTAGTTGTGCCTTTAGTTCCTTCAGTTCTGTAGGGGCCATTCTGTACGGAGCCTTCGAGATCGACCGGATGTTGGGAAATGTGTCGATGGTGAACTCTATTTCTCGATCGGGCGGCATGTCGGATAGCTCGTCCGGGAACACGTCTGGAAATTCTGCCACAATGTCGGTCTGACCCTCGTTTGTACCATCCTGTGGCATGTCTCGAACGAAAGCTAGATAGCCTTCGCACCCGGAATACAGCATCCGTCGAGCAGATATTGCGGAGATCACCATGCAGGTCGGCGATGCCTCACCACACGAGTAGCAGAATTCAGGCACTCCAGGTGTGCGGAATGTGACCCTCTTTTCAGCGTAGTCTATGGTTGTGTTGTACGGACCAAGCCAATCCATGCCCAGTATGATGTCGAAGTCCTTCATATCTAGAACTATCGCATCAAGACCGATCTTTTGACCCCCAATACATATGGTTCCTCCCCCGCAGGCTAAGTTTGTGAGTAGTGGCACGCCCGAAGGCATACTTATGCTAAGATCAAGGTCTAACGATATTACAGGAAATTTGTGCTCGGCGACAAAGTCCACTGATATGAAAGTATGTGAAGCACCTGAATCAAATAACATATGAGCAGGTACATTATTGAAACTCAATATACCTGTCACGACAGTGTCGGATGCGAATGCCTCATCTCGAGTCAGAGCAAAGACACGCCCCTGGGCATTAGGGCATCGGTCTTGGTTGTTGGATTGAGTGGGCTGAGGAGGTCGAGGCGCCTGTCCTCGATTCTCTTAACAGTTTTGTTGTGGCAGGACATTGCGATTCAGTCGAGGATTTGGGCAGTCTCGAGCAAAGTGACCCCTTCGTCCGCAAGCGAAGCACTCTGACTTGGTAAAGCAGTGGTCGTCAGTGTGCCCGAGCTTGCCGCAATGTCTGCATCACGGTAACGGGTTTTGGCCTTTATAGCCACTAGTGTGTGGACGCTTTGACGCGTGGTTGTTACCTCCCGTATAGCTAGGACGTTTGTGGTTGGAGTGGCGCACAATGTCGTCAGCACCGGAAGGATGCAGGCTCTCAAGTCGGAGAGCGTGATTCAGAGCCTCGCCCGTGGTCTTGTACTCCGAGATCCCGACATGCGCACCGATAGAGTGTCACAGACCCACTTCGAACCGTCGCACGCGGCACTCCTCTGTAGGCAGAAACGCACTAGCGAACTTGGACAACTTGTTGAATTCTGCGGTGTACTGTTCTACTGTCTGATTCCCTTGCTTTAATTGTATGAACTCATTTTCCTTCGCTTGACGAACGGCTGACGGGAGGTACTCGACTTTGCGGAATGTGGCCCAAGAGATCGGCACTGTGTTGTTGTCGCGTCGGATTGCTCGCTTGTGTACGGCCCACCAGTCGTGCGCGTTCAACCATAGTTGAAGTTGTGCGCAGGCGACTTGCTTTGATTCTTCGATACCGAGGAGCTCGAAGTGATCTTCCAGCTCTTCCAACCAGTCGATCGCCATAGAAGGGCCTTCGGTGCCGTTGAAGGAAGTGCGGCACACTTTCTTAAATTCTGACACTTCAAAGTTATACTTTTTTGGTGTCGCAGGTTGACGCTCGGGCTCCTCCGTGTCGACTTCAATGGGTTGGACCGTCGACACGGTGACAGTAGGTGTGGTGACGGCAGGCGCAGTCGCAGAATTCCCGTTGGTCACGATTGTTTGGACGATCTGCTGTAGGGTATCCAGCTGCTTTTGTTGAAGTTTAGCATGTGCGTCGAGGCGAGCTTCGGAGCAAGCTTCGAACTGGGCCTATCGTTCCTCTGTTTATTGATGTCGAGTCTCGGACTGGTTTCGCTGCGCCTCCATCATGCGCAGCATCCTTTCGATGGTATCGTTAGAAGGTCCGCCCTGCGAACGACGAGAACTACTAGAGCCGCTAGAAGCGCTCTGCTCTCGCTCGGCCGTGGGTTCCGTCACTTCTGCGATACGAAGGCAAACGCATCGGTCACAAATTATTACGGACTCATTGTATGGAACAACTTATCTCATCGATGCGAGGTCAAAGGATGTAAAGCCATGCTCTGATACCATTATGTCACTCCCCGATTCCGTAGAATCGATAGTCGTCTCCCGGGCGTGATGCCGTGCGAACCTAAGTTGCGATCGCACAAGGCATAGTCATAAGGTTATCCGAAACACAATGTCAAGTTAGTGTACGCAGAAAAATTGATTGACACATTTGAAATAGAAGTAGACTTTTTCATTGATAATAAAACTTTATTTACATTGACTTCATTACATTCATTGTCGCGCGGGATACAACATGACTCGACTTACAAAACGAACGCCGATGAGATAGTCGTTCCATACATTACATCCCT
Organism: Iris pallida; assembly: GCA_029216955.1. Classification (NCBI taxonomy): domain Eukaryota; kingdom Viridiplantae; phylum Streptophyta; class Magnoliopsida; order Asparagales; family Iridaceae; genus Iris; species Iris pallida. The sequence continues at coordinate 15,218,234 of JANAVB010008800.1, read as the reverse complement.
TTTTACAAGCAAAAACTATTACGCTTTCCACCTGGGATTGAGGGAAGCCGAGCCGCCATCTATTTTTCTTTGTACTGAGTGGGGAGTCTTCAAAAGGATTTCAGAACGCAAGCCTTCACACGCGGACGAGGCTTCAAAAGGGTTCACGTCGCCTTGAGCTTTTAGGTGGCACGCCCTTCGTAGTTCGGGGTACCTGCGTGGAAAGCGAGGATCAGTACATTACACTTTGTACTGGTACATAGCTATTTAGGCTCCAAGCTCTCATTTGGTTGAAGAGTTTATATGACTTTAGTTCATGAATGTTTCTAACCATCCTAATGAATCTCAAACAAGCAATGACAAGCATAATATAAAATACGTTGGATCTTACCCACGGTGGACCGCACCGCGCCTTATGAAACTTATCATGTTTTTTCCTGTCAATTGTTATCATTTACATTCCAAGTGCAACATTACGTGTGTTTGGTCACTGGCTCCCAGAGCCATCGTGGACTCCCTTTTTGCTTTTATTAGACGAGGTCCTTTCAGCGCGAGTAGCGAGCCCCGCTGCAAGTCCTCGCCTAACGTCGTGTCCAGCACAGCTTATGTAAATGTTTCCCTTCTTGGCCGCAACGGTCCCGTGGCCCCGGGTTGCCGTGCGGGAAAACTCTACCTTGTCGACAAGTTGTCCATGACCGTGCAAAGACCATTTTTCTTTTAGTTGTTAAGACATAGCCTACTTTCTCTTTGAAAACTCGATCATTTTATCGTACCGTGCCCTTGCATTTATTCTTTCATGCGCAGCAACATTATCGATTTACCTAAGAAGGGGGTCGAGAAGAGAAGGGTCAGCCACTCACCTTGAGTTTACTTCAGGCGAGAGAACTTGCTGGTCGCGCTAGACGTCGCCTACGCGATTACCTGAATTCGCACAAGCAACCGATTAGAACACTGCATTATTCAAGAAGTTCGATAGAAAATACGAGTTCGAAATGCAAGCCATGAAACCATCGAAAATATTCACGAAAATGCATTCAGAAAACAAAGCCAAAACCAACACAAGCGGCGTGAAAAGCAGAGCAACGAGAGGTCTCTTCCGACTCAGCCGCAGAGTCAATCCTTGAGGCACAACCCGCTGAATATGGGACTTGGTTCCGAAGAAGACATTCCATAACGAGGAATGGATCTTAATTCAACCGTTCTCGTTCGATCGACTCGATCGATCCTGACCTATCGGTCCCGACCGAATCGACAGCGACAATGTTCCTTTCTCGCGCACCCCGTAGACGGAGTACGGGACACGATGTAGGGACGGGGCACTACAAGAATAATGTATGTGTAATATGGAATAAGAACGAATAAAACATACACGGTGCACGATGTATGTGGTGTGAAAATTGGAGGAGTACCTCTCCTTATATAGGAGGTGAAAATTCACAGTTGGATAAGGAGTATGATTTATTTAAACCCAATTAGATAATTTAATTATTAAATTAAATCCATTCAAAAATTTTAAATCCAAATCTAAATCAATGTAAATATAATTACATTCTATCTTTCAGTTTAAAAATCAAACATGATAAATCAAATTTTAAATTTTAAATCAATCCATAAAATCAATCGAGATTTAAATTGCTACAATAATTTCAAAATATATTTTCCAAAATACTAATAATAATAATTTTGAAAATTACATTATTATTAAAATAACTAATATATATGTATGCACAAATAATATTTACATAAATATACTTTTCTAGTATACCATTTTGTAAGAATATTATTTATTACTATAACTGTATAAATGAAAGGCTTTTCATAAATAAATTATAAACTTGGAAATTTTGGTACGATAGTTAAAATAATTATTATATATATTATTTTAAAATTATAAAAATAGAAAAAAATATTTTTTAAAATAAATATGTACGCTCACACATATTCGCACTCGTTGAGCAATTACGAAAAACAAAATTTTGCGCGTGACGTACAATACAACTACGCGACGTACAATACAAAATAAAAAAATCAGTACCAAATTTATATAAAAAATAGTAAAAATTTAGGGGTTTTACAGATAGAGAACATGAAAGCAGTTCCTTATGCTTCAGCAGTAGGAAACTTAATGTATGCAATGCTATGTACGAGACCAGACATCTGCTTTGCCGTCGGCATGGTCAGCAGATATCAGTCTAACCCAGGACAAGAGCACTGGACTGCCGTAAATCATATTTTGAAGTACCTGAAAAGGACTAAAGAGTATATGCTAGTTTACCAGACAGATAGTTTAGTTCCCTTGGGGTATACAGACTCAGATTTTCAGTCAGATAGGGATTCCATGAAATCTATCTCAGGTTGTGTTTACTTTGGGAGGTGGAGCCATTGTGTGGAGGAGTATCAAGAAAAAATGTATTACTGATTCCACCATGGAAGTCGAGTATGTGGCATCCTCTGAGGCAGCCAAAGAAGCGGTTTGGCTTAGAAACTTTCTGTTGAACTTGGATGTGGTACCTAGTTTGCTTAAGTCTATTACACTTTATTGTAATAATAGTGGTGCAGTTGCAAACTCGAAGGAACCACGAGCCCATAAGACAGGTAAACACATTGAGCGCAAGTACCACCTGATACGAGATTTTGTAAAGAAAAGAAAAGTTGCTGTGATCAAGATAGCATCAGTCGACAACCTAGCCGATCCCTTTACAAAGAGCTTACCAGCTAAGGCTTTTGATAGTCATGTTGAGGGAATGGAAGTCAGATGTGTAGCAGCATGGCTTTAAGTATAAGTGAAAGATTTGTAACAGTATACTGAAAAGCAATGCTTTAAGTATAAGTGGGAGATTGTTAGGGTTATATACTAAAAGTATCACTTTTGTAGTAACCTTATTTCCTTAAATTTTGAATGAAAATCATATGGGCAAATGTTTGCATATTGTATTTATTGCAAGTGTTAATACAAATGAATGATATTCTATATTGTAGATAATATGGTGTATGGTGTCACACATAAGATCTTATTATCAGTTTCCTATGGAGTATATAAATAGTTCACAGCCTAGATGGACTTGGACAATCTATTAGAAAGGTTGTAGTATAATTTGGTATTAGTCTAGCTTGACTATAGGTTTACACTAGTACACATTGTGTGTATTGAACAGGACCACTTGAGGTTGTTCTCTTTGTACTGACTACATAAGTGAACAAATACCTCTGTTATTATGGATGTTTGTGCTCTTAATTCGGATATAATAACAGACATATATATATAGTGTGCATTACTTTGACTTATGAAAGAGTGAGATTCATTATGGGTCAACAACCTCTATGAATTGGGTAATAACATTGTATGTATAATGGGTTATTGATTATAAATGAAATTTATGTCCCGATACATCGGGTTGATGATGTCCCCTTAAGGAGTTCATAAGAATTGTCATGTAAACTCTGCAGGTGGATTATTTTCGATATGACAAATAAAGTTGAGCGGTACTACTTAAGGATAAAAGATGTCGAATCAATATAGTTGTCAGTAACTTAATTTAATTGACGGACATTCGATATCTTAACATGGGGAGCCAAACGAGCATATAATAAAAGGAGCCCACAACCATAATTTGGGATTAGGGAGGTAGTGCAACAATAGCTCATTAGTGGACTGAGCTATTATTAATGGGCCTGGATTGTGTGTTCGGACTGAATACGGGATATCCAGATCCGTTAGGAGGCCTAACCCTAATTTTTTCTCATGGTCCCTACCGTAGCCTATATATATCCTCTATTCTCTGGCCGCCAAATTACTGATTAGAAATCAGAAGCTTTCTCTAAATTCGTGATTCACGTAAGAAGAAAAAGAGAGGACTGCCAAGGAGAAGAAAAGGTTGGGAGATCGTCGCCCATACGACATCCAACTCGAGGAAGGAATACGTGCAGAAGATCTTGGGGTCGTCCACTCGAGATTGCCAGGAACTACTTGTCTTCTTCCCACTGTAGGTATAATTCGTGAACCCTAGTTTTTGCCTATGAAGGGTTAGAATACGTATTAAATATGTTTAACTTTTTATCGATCAATATGCATACCGAAGTAAGGGTCCTAGAAATCTTCAGTTCCATCAGAGACCACCTCAGAGAAAGTGTGAGGTGTCGGCTGCAGGGGCAAGCCAGCCGGATCACTCGATGTCACCTCGACGGAAGGTAAAACGGTCAACGCAGGACCACCGACCTCCGCAGGAGGCAGGCCACCGATCGAGACCAAGGGAGCCAAACGCAGACAGGATGGAGAAGCTCCCACCAAACGATCGGGGGCGGGGCATAAAGGGGCCGAGGGGACCGTAAGAGGAAGAAGAGGGAGGGCCGAGTGGGGGGCGGCCATCCGTGGCCGACGGGAGGATGTACCGGCGAAATACCAGCACAAAGGCCTAGATGTCACTCCCGTTTTCTGTTATATGTATTTCCGGTGTACATATACATATTTTGACCCGTATATTATTTACTGTATTTCTGTATTTCTTTATGGCTTGCCTTGATGTATCTTGACTAGGGTTGACCTTGGGTTGGTTTGGTCTAACTTGACTTGCTTTCGATGGCTTGGTTTGGTTTATTTTGATGGTTGGTTCCACATGTTGAACCATCTCTCTCTTTATAAACCCCCAACTACTTTCTCTCTCTTTCTTTACTCTTTATTGCTTCTTTTTCTTCCTCATTGTCTGCAAAGAAAAAAAGTTTTATTACAAACTAAGAAAAGAGTACAAGAGTATAATTAATTTCTGGAGAAGTATAACTATAGGAATCTGATCAGAAGACGATCACTTTATCCCTTGGACGATGTGATATCGAAGACACGAGCCTCTAGAGAATGCAACAGCACTTTAGCAGGAGATTATGATCATTCTTGATGCTTTGAGATTGATTTAAAACTCTATTTATAGAGATCTTGAAATAGCTGTTTAGCAGTTATTCTGGGTTACATGCGCTTCAGGTTGCGCGCCTCCTGTTCACTTGCGCAAACGGTTGCACTAATTGTTGTGGACGCGTGGCACGTTTGATTGAGATACGCGTGGTCGTGAGCAGTGTAGTTGGCACGTTCTGCAAAGTTAGTGGCTTGTGCGCCACGTCACTCTGTCCTGAACACCATTTGATCACCTTACGCGTGCTTCATCAGGTTGGGCATGGGCACAACGTAACAACCTGTGCGAGCAGTTTGCACCAACTGTTGTAGACGCGTGGCATCATTTAATTGAGATACGCATAGTCGTGGGCAGTGTAGTGGGCACGCTCTATAAAGTTGATGGCTTGTGCGCCACGTCACCTTGTTCTTGAAATAAGAGTTGATCAAGTGGAGCCAATTTGTCAGGCTGTGCATAGACGTAACTCAACGACTGGCGCCTTTGACTAGGTCTTCTGTGCTGTACTGATTAATCCTCGTGCACAATGACTTACGCGAACCAGCTGTCAGCATTAATTACATGCTGATAAAATCTTCTCGAGCGCCGCATTGTGCGGGATTCGAATGGATTTTCCTTAATCTCCATGCTATCAGTTGTCAGAAAATGATGATGCCGTTACAGCTTCTCGAGGAAGTGTGCCACATGTCGCTCACGCAACCTGACTCCAGTGCAATCTGATGTTGGTGCAGCCTGATGCTGCGCAACTTGATTGTTTGGCGCAATATAATGTTTTGGTGCCATCTGATGATCGAACACTTTAATGGGTGGCGCATCTTAATTTTTAGCCTCTACAAGATCCCCTTCAAAGTTTTCGAAACTTGAAAAAATACTTTAAAGTTTTGAAATACTTGGCATTATGCTAGTTTTGTTTGGATTGCGCCAAGGAAATATCTGTGTTGCGCTAGTCAACTTGAGCCCGATTCTTCAGCATGGATTGCGTAACTGTTTGGGCTATAAATAGCCTTACGCTCTGTGCCTTTCATTTCACTAACATAATTTTCTTGAAACCCTGCCTCCTCCTTTAATCACTCTGTCTCTTCTTCTTCCCGATTCAGAAGCTTCTTCGACAAACCCTAATGGCGTCTAGGAGATTCGATGTTAAGAAAGGAAAGGGCTTCGTTGAGCCTGTATCTCATGCTTCATCATACAGAGAGAAGCGACATGCATGTCAGTTCGTTCCACCTTCATCACGACGAGAGACTGTAAACCCGGCCATGGAAGGTAAGCATTAGACCCGATCATCGACCACCCTATTTAGTGTTTCGCCGGCTTTTGACATTATACACCCACTTCTTTTAGAGTGGGGCGCAACTCATAACTAGTGCCTCCCTTTTTAGGGTTTGGTTATTGTCGACCCATGTTGTGCGGCGCTTCAAAATCTGTGTTGTATTTTGGGCACAATTTTGGTACGTTGTGCGGCAAGATGCGACATAACATGATTGTTTGCGCAACCTGATAGCTGCGCATGTTGAGTGCGGCGCAATGTGAATGTCGCGCAACCTGACTAAAATAGAGTATTAAATACTCGGTTCATTCCCAATGATGAACCTATTTATGGGGCGCTCTTTTTCAAAAAGTCTTTTTACTTTCTCCTTCGTTAAGTGATACACACCCATTTATTGGTAAGATGAAGAGTCGGCGGGGGCTGATCTCCGCTGTATATATATGAACATGAAGTTCCACCTTCATCTTTATTCGTTCTCATGGCATCTAACATGAAGAAGGGGACGAACATCAGTGACAACGACAAAGCTTCTGAGGAGAAGTTACACTCCGCGGCTGCAGAGTTTTTGCTGGAAGCTGACCCGTCCCTGAGGGCGGAGAACTTCCTCGGCTGTTTTGGCCTGACCTCAACAGTCTTCGCTCATTCCAGAGGTAGGCCATCGTCTTCTTCCGAAAAGTGTGGCACCTTAGAACATATGGAAGAATTCCTTCGTTTGATGCATCGTTCGGAAATCCATAACATGGAGGAACTGAGCGCTGTCTTGCATCAGACTGAGGATGGAAAGAAGAAGTGATGTGATGCGAAAGAGTCACTTTACATAATGGCCAACAGCGCCCATGTCTGTAGTGTCTGTCCTCTTTTCTATTATGAAATAAAAAGTTGGACTTTATTAAATCCTGGCGCATTTGAGTTTTGTTGTGTAACTGTCTTGACACATCCCGCACATTTTTTTAAACTTTCCTCGGTTCTGTTAACATCAACTTCCAAATACCACGTGGCATTTTTTCCCGAAATATACGCCTATAGATGCGCAAAATATTTCAACTTCAATTGCACATGAATAATTGCGATAAGAAAAGAACATTTACTGTATTCTCTTCTTCTTTCTGATGCTTGCAGGAGACCAACTGACAAAAATTCCAAGAACTGGCATCGGTGATCTTGGATGTTATAAAGTTGAACCACTTTTGACACACACATCAGAGAGCTCAGAACTCTTCATGCTTAAAAGGGCTACCTCACGATGGTAGGAAGGGCCTTTATACATGAGAGTTGGACGGTGGAGAGACAGAATTAGGAATGGTATCACGAGGGTAATCTCATTCCCAGTTCTCATGAAGGGTCGTCTCTTCTCCACCAGTTGTATTGACGGCAGCTTGTCTTTGAGCTGTTGTACTCTGGGGTTCTCCTCTCGTCTTTCTGAGAGAGAAGACCAGAGTTGATTCCGTTGTCTTGCTCGCTGCTTCAGGTCAAGATGACAAGGAACTTGCACCAACAAGAAGATCCAAAGATGTAATAGACCTTCATTTATTAGATTTAGAATAAAAATCTGAGATGTAATAGATTTTTATTAAGATGTATCTATATTTTTAAAGAAGAAATAAAGAATGATTTTCTCTTCTTTATGATCTGATTTGACGTGATGATATAGAAAATAGAATCCAGAGGTAATATGGATGTGAACTCATTTTTCTATAAATGATCTTCAAGTCCGCTGGGACTTAAAGACAGAATATCGTGTCTAAAAAGATGAGATATATGTGATAAAATGAGTTTATCATAAAGAAAAGATATCTTTTAAAATAGCTGGGTTTCAAAAGATGGAATTGATTACTTGGATAAGCTCTACGGGGGATTTTGAGTATTTATTATCTTGTAGCTTTATTTATGAAAAATTAAATAAACGATAATAAATGAAATAGAGATGAAAAGACTGATGAATAAGCATGCCTTTTCAAGGAAAGGTTACTTCGATTCTCGAGACAAATAGTGAATTAATATTTTTCCACAAGATGAACGAACATGCCTTTTCGAGGAAACGTTGTTTCAATTCGTAAGACAGAATGTTTGGCTTTCATCTGCCTTTAAATAGTGTAGAACTTTTTTGAAAGCATCATTCACTCATTTTCTCTTATTTGCAAATATTTTCAAAAGATTTGTCTAAGGAGACGGAAGTCATCTCAAAGATCAAAGCCGCCTTCGACACTCCTTCCGATGAGCCTCTGCCGCCTACTCAGCCAGAAGTCGGAGAAAGCTCGACTGTCCCTGGACAGAAGTAGGACATTCTCGCCAAACTGGTAGAGCCTGGAAGCACTGCCGAGGAAGAAGCTCTGAGGAAGGCCGCCTGCGAACTGCTAGTGTCATCAAGAAATAAAGTCTTCGAGCTTCTTGCGAAATACGTTTTCAATCAAGAGGGCTCCGGTCCTCGTTAATTTTATGTATTTCCTTCTGTTTAAATTTATGCAAATAAAAAGGAATTGTATATACATTCTGAGTCTCTGTGTTGATATTTCTTCTTTTTCTTCAAACATAATATTTCTTGAAAAATTTGTCGTTAATGGGCATCATGGCGACTCGACCATCCATACCAGTCAATTGATAAGCTCCGTTGGAGAAAACTTTGCTTATAATGTAGGGTCCTTCCCACTTTGCTTTGAATTTTCCTTTGCTCATATGCGTCATAGTCATAAGACGTCTGACGGTTAGAACTAGTTCTCCTTTTTGAAATGTTCGGACTTTGACTTTACGGTTGAAGGCTTTTGATAGACGAGCTTGGTATAACTCAATATGTTGTTGAGCTAGGAGCCATTTCTCGTCAAGAGCTTCAAGCTTGTGAAGTCTCAGGCGATCATTGTTTTCGGTTGTGAGTTCATTGGCAATGACAATTCTTAGAGAAGGGATCTGGATTTCCAATGGTAAGACGACCTCATATCCGTATACCAAAGAGAAATGTGTACAGCATGTAGGAGTACGTATAGTAGTACGGTAAGCCCACATACATTCTTCAAACTTCTCACTCCAGTTTCGTTTGTTGGTAGAAATAAACTTCTTGAGGAGTTTGATGATGGTCTTGTTAAATGTTTCTGCCAACCCGTTAGCTGCAGGATTGTAAGCTGTAGAAGCAATATTATTGATCCTGTTGTCATTGCAGAATCGAGTAAATTTCTGACTGATGAATTATGGCCTATTATCGTGAATGATTCGCCGAGGAACACCGAATCTATAAATCACATGATGCTTGATAAAGTTGATAACGCTGCTTGTCTTGACCTCAGCTAGATGTATAGCTTCAGTCCATTTTGAGAAGTAATCAATTATGGCTAATATGAACCGATGTCCACTAGACGAGGGAGGGTTGATAGGATCGATGACATCCATTCCCCAAGCTTCAAAGGGCCAAGATGCTGCCGTCAGAAGGAATTTTGACGGTTGATGAATGAAGTCAGCGTGGATTTGACATGCTCGGCACTTTCTTGCATAGTCGATTGCATCATATACCATTGAGGGCCAATAATAGCCCATACGACGAATACGATCATGTAATTTAGGACCAGGTTGATGTGCGCCACAAACACCGTCATGAGCTTCACGAAGTATTTGTTTTGTTTCTTCCCCCTCAAGACAAAGAAGGAGTAAGCCGTCGAACGTTCGTCGGTAGTGTCTTTGTAGTATAATTATAGTAACATCTGAGTGACCGTCGTCGAATTGCTGTAGCCTCCTTGGGATCTTCGGGTAGGATATCATGGACTACGAAGTCTATGAAAGGAGTCCTCCAATCTTTATTGATGGCACAAATTTCAACTGAATTGTTGAATTCCATGTTTGGGTTTTTAACTTCCATATTTAAGTTATTCTGGACACAAAATAACTCTCTATTAGTAATGACGATCATTTGTTGCCTTCTGACGGAAATTGCTAATACTGCTGCTAGATTAGCGAGTGCATCAGCTTCTACGTTACATGCTCGACGTACATGCTCGATGAAGAAGCCTTTGAATGAAGCGGCCATCCTGATCGCTGCATCATGATATAGAACCAAATGTTGATGTCGAACTTCGTATGTGCCTTTAACTTGATTGATAATCAGTTTGGAGTCTCCGTAAACTTCAAGATACTCAATATCTAATTGTTGAGCCAATTGGAGACCAATGAGCAGAGCGTTGTATTCAGCCACATTGTTGGAACATGACTCATCTAAAGAATAAGCTCTTTGGATAGCTAACCCTTCTGGTGAGACGAGAATGATTCTGACTCCAGCAACAATAGCACCTTTTGGTCCAATTCTGGATGCACCATCAAAGAATAAACGCTAAATAAGAATTTCTTCTGAAATCATGTTGGACTCCAAGGTTTCATCTGGAATCTCATTGTAGAGTTTAGATGTTTCGGGAACTGGATGAGCTGCTAGAAAGTCAGCAAGCGCTTGACCTTTAACAGACTTTTGAAGAACATAAACCATATCATATTGTGCTAACAATATGGCCCATGTTGCAAGCCTAGAATTGAGTGTACTGGGCTTCTTCATAGGACCTGGAGAGGGTTAACTCTAGAAATAACATGAATAGTTTGGCCAGCGATATAATGTCTCATCTTTTGAACAGCAAACATCAAAGCTAGACATTCTTTTTCTACTGGAGTGTATCGATGCTCAGCTCCAATCATCATACGAGTAAGGTAGTAGATAGCCTGCTCATGACCTTCTTTATTCTTCTGAGCTAATAAAGCACCTAAGGAGTGGTCCATTGCTCGAACATACATCAGAAAAGGTATTCCGGACACTGGAGGTACTAGAACTGGAGGGTTCATCAAGTACTGTAACGCCCCAGTCCCAAACACTTGAGACTAGATACGTATCATGCCAGCTGTATACATACGAAATATATGGACCTCGTATGTATACATAAGCTATAAAATATGGTAATCCAAGACAACTAAATCTCATCCACAATGAAAGGAATAATAATATAGAAATCAACTTAAATATTTATGATACAATCGTTGGGCGGAGACAAAGTCCACTACCAACTAATTTAAATAGAGAAGAAATATACAAAGAAAGTGATTGGTCGAGCGAAGCTATGACAAGTCCAAAAGCAGTCATCACGAAGGAAGGAATGGCCTTAGCTAGAGCACCTGCAAGAAATCACGAAAACACACACCTGGGAAAAAACCAGGTCCTCAGAGGGACATAACAAGACACATAATATCATACCGATAAACTGAATAAATAAGCTCAACAGAAAAGTATGCATGAGTAAAGGTTCCTAACCATCCTATGTGATATGCATTTTGAGGACAACATTCTACGCAGGGGCTGTAACGGATTCACGCAAGCAAGTAATAGAAAGTGGCCAGCAAGTAGCGCTCATCCGAGACGCTATCGACCTGGGCAGAAGGTAGTGCTCATAAGAGTCACCCTCGGCCCAAAATGTGTGTAAAAATAAAATGTAGCCCCTACGCTAATAACTGTCCCCTCCCCCCAATGATACTATACATGTGTCGACTCCACGACACTGTTTAATCCTTAATAACTGCCAAGTCTTCTATACAAATCTATTAGCAGTTATATCCTAACGCATGCGCACGGGGGATCAGCCTACACGCAGGTGACCACTACATGATACTCACAACTCTCACACATAACTCGTGTACAATCGTGACAAGTCAATGAGATACACTAAATTTGACGGTAGTCCCTTAACTCTAAGCCAATTGCATAAAATATAGTAATTTGTATTTACATATAATTTAAAAAGAAATAACTTGAAAATAAATACAACATGCATGATATTAAGCAGGAAATTTAAACAGTAAAGGCAAGGTGTCTTGCCTGAGGTTATGTGCAAAAGGGAATAATCTAGTAGCTCGAACCGGCAAAATAAACAAAGCAAGAAAAGCCAAATCCCGCAGATGACTCCAGATGCTGCAACAAATATCACGAACGAGTTTGAAATATAAGATATGACTAGGAAACGCCTGTCCAAAAGTTAAATTCTGAAACAGGGGCAAAATCGTAATTTTGGGTCAAAACGATGTCCGCCGTTGGACCCGCTTTGCACCGAAATGTGCGCCAGAACCTACGGTCTCTAAAGTCGTCAAACTACATGTCTACGGATTTTTTTTGATGAGACGAACCCAACGGTATGTCCAATTTTTGGATTTTGGTGGGCTGTGCACAAAATTACCCGTTGAGTGTTATTGTGTGCCCGCCAAAATAGCATCCCGATCAACGGCCTCAGAATCGGACCAAACTTGGCTCACAGGACCAGAAAAATATTTTGAGTCCAATGACGCAAGTTTCATCGCGATATGATGAGTGTGCACAAAGTTGTGACTTAATTTGCAAAGGTCGATATGGGGGTATCTCGACGGATACGCACTGATTTCGTCGCGCACATGCAACGAAATCGGGTTCCGTCAGTTCCCACACGTCGACAACATCCATACGCGCCTTTCGATGCGTATAGTGCGCGACCACGTTGCCCGGTTTGTCGGGGCGCACGCCGTATCGGGTGTTTTTCCACTTTTTGAAAACAGAATTTTCAATTTTTCGTGAAACTTTAACAACGTGTAACTTTCTACATACTGGATGAAAAGTGAATCCAAAAGGTGCGTTACAATCTCGATTATGTTGTCTTTGACTGTCTTTAATTAGTTTTTACGAAAGTTTAATGGACAGCGAGAAAAGTGGCCGACAAGTAGATGTTTAGAATTGGTTTTTAACAGTCCAGAAAATCTGAATTTTTTGCTAACTTCGGTTCGATTTTTCGAACAAGTTAGATGGTTTTGTTAAAATCCATCAGAAGGATATCGAAGAGGGTTAAGTCTACTTTCCAGAACATTTTACGGATCGGAAATCGGAGTTACGAGCAAAAAGTTACGTCGTAGGGAAGTAGGGTACCTTGAGTGGGAAAACTGCTCCGTGGGTGACGAAAGGCTGACTTCCGATGCTCCGTTCGTCGCGCACAAAGCTCCGTCGCTGGTGAAACGAATTCGTAGGCAAAGAGGGTATGATCAGGCTCAACTTTCGTTTTGGAAGTTTAGGGTTTAGAGGTCTGTGGAGAAACTTATATACATAACAAGTTGGTCCCACTCCTAATACTAGTGGGTTAGGATTTCACAAAATTCCCACAAATTTGTGCACTCAGCCGCGGGGGGGGGGGGGGGGGGGGGGGGGGGGTTTGGCTGACTTCAGCGGGTGGGCCCGCCCACTTAAGTGGGCGGCTGTAAACAAATTTTTTTTTCTTTTTCCTTTTCTTTTCCTTTTCCTTTTTCTTTTCTTTTTCTTTTCTTAATCTTTAAATCTTTTATAGATAAAACTATATATATTCAAAAATTATTTGAATACAAACGACACTTTAAATATCACATATCCACATATTTAATATATTTAAATATATCTACATATATATATATATATATATATATATATATATATATATATATATATATATATATATATATAAATTCATCTCAAAAAAATTTATATATATATATAAATTCATCTTACAATAAATCGATCTCAATAATAATAATAATAATATCTAAATAGAATGAACATATTTTAATCTCCATGAAATGACTTAAATTATAATAAAATAATAATAATCGTCCCAATGGGTGAACTTTACCGCTCACCCATGTGTGGGTCCAGAAAATTATACCATCTTGTAACACATTATTTTATTAATAAAATATAAATTTTGTACCAAAAGTCAATAATATTCAACAAGTCTCAAAATTATTTAAAAATATTTGTCCACACATAAAATATTCCTACATGGCCATCTTGGTCCCACCACATGCCTACATGGGCTTAAATTTGGTTCGGGCCATGTTCAGACTGAATTGGCCAAACCGGGCATAAAAAAATAACTAAAACCATAAAATTTATAAATTCATTTTTAAGTCTAATAAAATAATAAAAAATAAATTTTTTAAAAAAATAGGGGTTTTACATCCTACCCAACTTACAAGAATTTTGTCCTCGAAATTAAAAATAAGTAGGGATTGAAAAGGTCACATGGGTATATCGATGAGGAATCATCAAATCACAACGTTCAACAAAACATGAATTAGAAAATCATGATTTAGATAAATACGAAATAATCATGGATATGGCTAATTAATGCAAGAATAAAAATGATCAAGGGTTTTAAGTAGTTCAAGATAAAACACGAGTTTAAAGAATAGAAAAGAATCGAGTAGACTAAGGAAAAAAATAATTTAGAGACTTAAGAGAGATGGTTCCTTGAGAATAGTTGTATATTGGTCATCCAGGTTGCGGGCATGATTAAGAGAACGATTTGAATCATCCTCAAGTATCAAGAATGATTAGAAGGTCGCGATAGTTGGTATGGAATTGACGAGTAGTTCAAAGCGAGGATATAGTCACCTTGGTTGGTCCATGGCTAACTATCTTGGCAATAGATGGTGGGACAACTAAAGGCAATACTTTGAGTCTATCTATCAAGTACAGTGTCTGGTCTTTCTAAAGTAAGTAAAGCCCACAACAAAAGAGTTCAAAGACGATACTATTCAGTACGAAATACGATGTTCATAGGCGACAGGAGTAATTCAAATGAGAGTTGTCAATGCTGTCGCGGATGAGACTCTTAGGCAAGTTTACTATGTCTTCATCCACGTAGATTAATATGTGATAAGTGAACCAAAGTGCAATAGGTTGATCAGACCATCATGCACCGGTTCTGATTAGACAATATGTTAGTGGGTGCACCCAGTAAAATATGTCATGATCAAGCTCGAAAAAAATAAGCTTGCAAAAACTAAAGCTAATTTAGCAGCATGAGATTGTCAAAATATGAGCAAGGGAGGTACTGATGAAGGAAATTTAATTAGTCCAAGATCTTTTAAAATCAAGCCTTGTTCGAAGTGTGGGCCTATACGGTTGTCGTAGTGTTTCTTCATTTATGGCTTGGTAGACTAGATAAGGTAGGGTCCTCTGAATTTATAGTCTAAGTGAACTTACTAATGTGGTTCACAAGGAAAAAGGTTTGTTAGGTGGTGAGGTATTCTACCCAACTTACAAGAGTTAAGCTCATAGTATCATAGGACAATGGGTCAAGCAATCAAGATAAAGTACAATTTAAGCATTTAAGGAACTAAGTAGAACAAAATCACATATCGGTCGAAAGAATTGAGTCGAGATGGAATCCCTATCCGTGGTCGAAAATATATCGGTATCATGGTAAAGGTTATAGTTTAGCCATTTTGATCAGAAGGTCATATCATGAAAATAGTGTACAAGGAGACGTGTTTTAGTGGGACATGATATATCTACATGAAGGTGGACTTATCTAGGTCTTACATATAAAATTTGTTGGAAGAAAAAGTCTAGTGTTGTGCTCCAAATATACAAGTCACGGTAGGGGACGCCAGAAGATCAAGAATAGAAAGTGGGAGTTCACGAGGTGATAATTAATGCACAAAATAAAGAAGATCAAGTTAAAGCATGAAATAAAATTAATTAAAGAATCCATAAAAAAATAATTTAGGAACACAATTCTGGAGAGAAGATAGTCTCTTAGATGAATACAGTTAAGGAACCATTAAATCATTATTCAAATTGCAAATGGGTTAGAAGGTCGCAATTAAAAGATTTAGAATTGAAGGAAGGTCGAGTAAGTCGAGGTGGTAATACAGTCACATAGCTGGGTAGATGACTAACAACACTTGCGTATATACTACTATCATGGTCATGAGTGACATGGCAATTAGTGTGGAATACTCAGTAGGGTTATCTTGGGGCCTACCATTAAAATTTTAGCTCAGTATCCTCCAAAAGTTTCAAAATTAAACCTTCAAAAATAAACCACCAACATTTGTATTCACTCCAAGCCGTTCAAATTCATCATAAAAATTTAAATCACTTTCTTAAATCTCAAAGCAAAATTTTATCTCGTTACTACTAACCTTTTTCAAAATTAACGTTTAAATTCAACTATTTAACTTAAGAGTTCATAATTTACGAATCCATAAAAATTTCATAATCAATCAAAAAAAATTTAACACTCTAAAATTTTCGAATAACTCATAATAAAACTCTTAGCATATTAAAAGCAATCTCGAAAATTAAGCTCAATGCTCTCATCAATTTTAACTTCTATGAATGCTAAGTTATTCCAACAAAATCTTAACTTTTAAAAGGGTAACTTCCTTTAATCAATCAAAAATAACTTTCCATCACATCCTTCGAAATTCTCCCGAAAATTTTTAATATTAGCAATCCCTCATTAAACTAAATTTTCAAATAATCTTATCAGTCAAAATCCTTTTTTTTTACCAAAAATCTAAATAGATTTGTAAATCCTCAATCATTGGACACAATTTAAAATAAAGAAAAATTCTCAAAAATCGTTTTCAATTATTGTAAACCAAAATTTACCATCACTACTTCCACTTAAAATTCAAAATTTACAAAACACGAAAATCGCAAGTTGTACAACTCAAATTTAAATAATTCCTACGACCATTTTTAAAAGCTAAGATCATTTTCAAACCTAATCTATAACTGTTCAAAGGTGCATAAACATAATACAATAAATCATGAACCTTAAAACTCAAAAATCAAATAAATTTTATATTTGTTCAAAGATGTATATCTATCACCCAAACCCATAAATACCACAACTCGAAAAGCAAATCAATTTTTATACTTGTGCAAGGATGTATAACTATAATCCAATAAACCATAAATATCAAATCCTTGAAAATCAATCAATTTCTTAACCCAAGTATGAAATCCTATAAATCCTCTGGTGTTTACTATTTAGAAATCTCAAGGTTAAAACTTTCCGTGGTAATATCCTACTTTACCAATTACTAATCATTAAATCACACAAAAGACCTTTTTAACTCAATTAGTCTTGAATGTATTCCAATTGCCAATATAACCATTCTAGCCATGTGTTTGACCTATGAGCATATACTAGTGTAGTCATCTTCCTAGTTGACACTAAGCACGAAAATAAGAATCAACGGAAGAAAGGAATCAAGCAAGATGCAGTTCAAGGAGGTCGAACAAGAGTTCGAAATTTGAAGCCAAGGGAAGAGGTCAAACTGTATGGATGAGATTCCTATATTCTAATCCTATGTTGCAGGTTTACATCGGTACAGTAACGTAACCGAAGTGACAAACTCGACCTGCATGGGCCACCACAAAAATATGTAACGCCCCAGTCCCAAACACTTGAGACTAGATACGTATCATGCCAGCTGTATACATACGAAATACATGGACCTCGTATGTATACATAAGCTGTAAAATATGGTAATCCAAGACAACTAAATCTTATCCATAATGAAAGGAATAATAATATAGAAATCAACTTAAATATTTATGATACAATCGTTGGGCGGAGACAAAGTCTACTACCAACTAATTTAAATAGAGAAGAAATATACAAAGAAAGTGATTGGTCGAGCGAAGCTATGACAAGTCCAAAAGCAGTCATCACGAAGGAAGGAATGGCCTTAGCTAGAGCACCTGCAAGAAATCACGAAAACACACACCTGGGGAAAAACCAGGTCCTCAGAGGGACGTAACAAGACACATAATATCATGCTGATAAACTGAATAAATAAGCTTAACAGGAAAGTATGCATGCGTAAAGGTTCCTAACTATCCTATGTGATATGCATTTTGAGGACAACGTTCTACACAGGGGCTGTAATGGATTCACGCAAGCAAGTAATAGAAAGTGGCCAGCAAGTAGCGCTCATCCGAGACGCTATCGACCTGGGCAGAAGGTAGTGCTCATAAGAGTCACCCTCGGCCCAAAATCTGTGTAAAAATAAAATGTAGCCCCTACGCTAACAATTGTCCCCTCCCCTCAATGATACTATACATGTGTCGATTCCACGATACTGTTTAATCCTTAATAACTGCCAAGTCTTCTATACAAATCTATTAGCAGTTATATCCTAACGCATGCGCACGGGGGATCAGCCCACACGCAGGTGACCACTACATGATACTCACAACTCTCACACATAACTCGTGTACAATCGTGACAAGTCAATGAGACACACTAAATTTGACGGTAGTCCCTTAACTCTAAGCCAATTGCATAAAATATAGTAATTTGTATTTACATATAATTTAAAAAGAAACAACTTGAAAATAAACACAACATGCATGATATTGAGCAGAAAATTTAAATAGTAAAGGCAAGGTGTCTTGCCTGAGGTTATGTGCAAAAGGGAATAATCCAGTAGCTCGAACCGGTAAAATAAACAAAGCACGAAAAGCCAAATCCCGCAGATGACTCTGGATGCTGCAACAAACATCACGAACGAGTTTGAAATATAAGATATGCCTAGGAAACGCCAGTCCAAAAGTTAAATTCTGGAACAGGGGCAAAATCGTAATTTCGGGTCAAAACGATGTCCGCCGTTGGACCCGCTTTGCACCGAAATGCGCGCCAGAACCTACGGTCTCTAAAGTCGTCAAACTACATGTCTACGGATTTATTTTGATGAGACGAACCCAACGGTATGTCCAATTTTTGGATTTCGGTGGGCTGTGCACAAAATTGCCCGTTGAGTGGGATTGTGGGCCCGCCAAAATAGCGTTCCGATCAACGGCCTCAGAATCGGACCAAACTTGGCTTACAGGACCAAAAAAATATTTCGAGTCCAATGACGCAAGTTTCATCGCGATATGATGAGTGTGCACAAAGTTGTGACTTAATTTGCAAAGGTCGATACGGGGGTATCTCGACGGATACACACTGATTTCGTCGCGCACATGCAACGAAATCGGGTTCCGTCAGTCCCCACACGTCGACAACATCCATACGTGCCTTTCGATGCGTATAGTGCGCGACCACGTTGCCCGGTTTGTCGGGACGCACGCCGTATCGGGTGTTTTTCCACTTTTTGAAAACTGAATTTTCAATTTTTCGTGAAACTTTAACAACGTGTAACTTTCTACATACTAGATGAAAAGTGAATCCAAAAGGTGCGTTACAATCTCGATTATGTTGTCTTTGACTATCTTTAATTAGTTTTTACGAAAGTTTAATGGACAGCGAGAAAAGTGGCCGACAAGTAGATGTTTAGAATTGGTTTTTAACAGTCCAGAAAATCTAAATTTTTTGCTAACTTCGGTTCGATTTTTTGAACAAGTTAGATGGTTTTGTTAAAATCCATCTGAAGGATATCGAAGAGGATTAAGTCTACTTTCCAAAACATTTTACGGATCGGAAATCGGAGTTACGAGCAAAAAGTTACGTCGTAGGGAAGTAGGGTACCTTGAGTGGGAAAACTGCTCCGTGGGTGACGAAAGACTGACTTCCGATGCTCCGTTCGTCGCGCACAAAGCTCCGTCGCTGGTGAAACGAATTCGTAGGCAAAGAGGGTATGATCAGGCTCAACTTTCGTTTTGGAAGTTTAGGGTTTAGAGGTTTGTGGAGAAACTTATATACATAACAAGTTGGTCCCACTCCTAATACTAGTGGGTTAGGATTTCACAAAATTCCCACAAATTTGTGCACTCAGCCGCGGTGGGGGGGGGGGGGGGGGGGGGTTGGCTGACTTCAGCGGGTGGGCCCGCCCACTTAAGTGGGCGGCTGTAAACAAATTTTTTTTCTTTTTCTTTTTCCTTTTCTTTTCCTTTTCCTTTTTCTTTTCTTTTTCTTTTCTTAATCTTTAAATCTTTTATAGATAAAACTATATATATTCAAAAATCATTTAAATACAAATAACACTTTAAATATCACATATCCACATATTTAATATATTTAAATATATCTACATATATATATATATATATATATATATATATATATATATATATATATATATATATATATATATATAAATTCATCTTACAATAAATCGATCTCAATAATAATAATAATAATAATATCTAAATAGAATGAACATATTTTAATCTCCATGAAATCTTACAATAAATCGATCTCAATAATAATAATAATATCTAAATAGAATGAACATATTTTAATCTCCATGAAATAACTTAAATTATAATAAAATAATAATAATCGTCCTAATGGATGAACTTTACCGCTCACCCATGTGTGGGTCCAGAAAATTATACCATCTTGTAAAACATTATTTTATTAATAAAATATAAATTTTGTACCAAAAGTCTATAATATTCAACAAGTCTCAAAATTATTTAAAAATATTTGTACACACATGAAATATTCTTACATGGCCATCTTGGTCCCACCACATGCCTACATGGGCTTAAATTTGGTTCGGACCATGTTCGGACTGAATTGGCCAAACCGGGTCATAAAAAAATAACTAAAACCATAAAATTTATAAATTTATTTTTAAGTCTAATAAAATAATAAAAAATAAATTTTTTAAAAAAATAGGGGTTTTACAAGTACTGCTTTATGTCTTCAAATGCTTAATGACATTCTTCTGTCCATATAAATGACACGCCTTTCTTCATGAGTTGATCGAACGGTCTACAACATCCAGAGAGATTTGAGATGAATCTCCTGATGTACGCAAGCCGTCTCTGGAATTCTCGTAGCTCTTTTAGGTTGCATGGAGGATGCATCTTTTGAATGGTTTTGATTATCTCAGGGTCAACGTGTATACCTTTAGAGGTAATAACGAATCCAAGAAATTTGCCACTAGAGACTCCCAGGAATGACTTGGTAGGATTCATCTTAAGTTGATGCTGGCGCATTAGATCAAAAATAGTTCTCAAATCTTGAATATAGTATTCTTTTAAACGACTTTTGACAGCAATATCGTCAACATAACATTCAACAGTCTTTCGTAAATGATCACAAAAGATGGTACTCATGGCCCGCTGATAAGTTGCACCAGCGTTCTTAAGACCGAATGGCATGACAGTGTAGCAATAGACTCCAAGAGGAGTGCGAAAAGATGTATGTTTCTCATCTTCTGGATGCATCTTGATTTGATTATATCCTAAAAATCCATCCATAAAGGATATACGTTCAAATCCCCAAGTATTGTCAATCATGACATCAGTGATTGGAAGAGGAAATTCGTCTTTGGGACAGGCTTCATTAAGGTCTCTGAAGTCGATGCAGACCCGGACTTTCCCTGTCTTCTTCAAAACTGGGATAACATTCGCCACCCAGTCCAGATGTTGTTCTTCTCTGATGAAACCGCAGGCGATGAGTTTCTTAACTTCAGCTTCTATGGCATCCATCATGTCAGGTCAAAATCGACGTTGTTGCTGTTTGGCTGGCCTCGTATTTAGAAAAATATTGAGCTTGTGGATAGCGATATGAGGATCCAACCCCGGCATGTCTTCATAGCTCCAAGCGAATACATCAATGTATTCCCTAATGAGTTGGATTAGTTCTTGTTTATCCGCTTCAGGGAGGCTTTTGCTGACAAATATCATTTTTGGAGAAATTTTATCTCCAATATTGACTTGAACCAACTGATCTTCAGGATGTGGCTCACGTTGCTCAAAGCGAAGCTCCCATTGAGTATCCATCCTTTGTGTCCAAGGATCAGATTCAGAAGCTTCGGCAAAGTCTTCGTCATCTTCCGAGAACTTGGCAGTCACCATATTGGAAGATAGACTCACTCGATGGACGTGCCCTACACTGGTGTCTGAAACCCATGAGATAGAATCAGAAGAGTTAGATCGTTCTTCTTCCTTGGATTCGGAGGCTTCTGGAGTCGGAGTTGGTGAAGTATAACCTAATCCCCGCTTCATTTTATTGTAGTATTATTGTGATTTTTCTTTTGGAGCAGTAATACAAATAGAAGTTCGCCTTCCTTTGCCGCCATTTAGACCAGCTTTAAAATTATAACCCATCTTTTGAATGATATCTTTTGATTACTGACTATAACGACGTAGTTGAAGTCTTCCGTTATCGTGATTTTCTTCTTCACTATCGGGCGTGATCTTTTATTCCATTCCTTTACTAAAAAGTATATGAAGTTCATTTTTCTTCCTGGAAGAAACTAAGAAGAAGGAGTCCAGCATTGGCTCGAGCAATACTTCGTTTCGGGAACCTTCAACTGCTCCTATAGCAAGTGGTTCGAAGTTATCTAACATTTTTAAATAACATCGAATATAATAAAAGACATCAGTATACTGTAAAGGAGATGCTACTTTATTGATTTGTACATCATCATTTACAACATGATTCTTAGCCTTCACAGAAGGCTTAGTAAGGTTGTTAACCAGAGGAAGAGAAAGAGAAAGAGAAGGAGAAGGTTTGTTACAACGAAGGTCGATAACAAGAGGCTCAGAAGAGGTGAGCTCCCTTTGTTCCTTTTTTACAACAGAAGGCTGTTTGTTATGAGAGGAAAGATGTATAGTCAATGTCTGAGAAAAAGAGGGACAAATAGCACGTCCTTTGACGGGGATCATGAGAATATCTTTTGAAGTATGTTTCTGATCTTCCTCACTATCCCTTGCCAATACAACTTTCATGAACTCCTCCTTGTACATCCGAGAGTCCGTAAAATATGCTTCAATGCCCCTGAAAGGATTTAAATTAGCTACTTCCTTTTGGACTTCTCCATTGACATCCACATATTTGAAGCATTGATGTAAAGTGGATGGTACAATATTATGCTCATGCAGAAAGGGTCTTTCCAGCAAAGCATTGTAAGAGCCATGATTATCTATCACGTAGAAAGTAACCTTTGGACGAAGATTGCCTATTTGAGCTTTCAGGCGAATCTTTCACAAAGGTTCACTTCTCCCAGAATTGAATCCCAGGAATGTCGTGATGGTTGTCGAAAGATTGTGTACGGGAATCTTCAATGCATCTAGTAGAGTCTTTGGTATCATGCTGAGCACAGACCCAGGATCGATCAAGCTACGATCAACCTTCATGGTATCAACATATTCCGTGAAGTAGAGGGATCGATCATGATGATTATCTTCCAACAATATATCATCTTTTGTAAAGGTGATGTTTGGCATTAGTTCCATCACACTATGACAATGAAGGCATGTTATAGGCTCATCCTCTGGTTTCTTAAGAAGTGCTAGACAAGTATCAGCTTGCGTTAAAGCTTCACTCAACGTTTCTCGAGTCTCCCTCGAAAGACAAAATAGCTTAAAAATTGACAATCTTGCTAGAGTATTGGCCAACTGAGCCAGTATATCAAAGTTATACGGTATCTCAAGTCCCAAGGTTGACGTCTTCTTCAATACTTTGTCAAAATGGACAGGATGTTTTCCTTTGTCGGCTGTCGTCGATTTGGGAAGAGTTGGCTCTATCTGGGGTGATGAAGCTGATGGATTATTGACAGCAGGAGAAGATGATGCTTGACGTGCCTCCAGAGCTGGAACAGGATTTTCTTGGCCTTCTGAATAGTCTCTTAGGTAAGGTTTCCCCGATATGGTACCAATTAAGACTTTTTCTTCGGATACAGGTTCAAAGGACACCATATTACAACTCTTTGCCTGGGTTTTATTTCTAGAAGGTTTCTTTTGGCAAGATAGAGAGTTTGTCTAGTAACCCAAACCAACCCAAGATTGGTTGTGAGAAAGACATAAAGAAAGGGGTACATGAGATCCCTTTCCATGATTCAAACCAGAGGCCTTTTGTAGATCATATCCCATATTCGTCATGAGTTCACGAGATTGTGGACTGTAGAGATGGAAAGCTGGTATGGTATTTTGTGTCTAATTTTGACAATGTTGTCTTATCAGTGGAAGAAGAAGAAGGATTATCTGCTGCCGGGATGAAGGTAGCAGTTAGAGGTGGAAGATAATGTTTACGAAATGAAATCATATGACATGATTTATTTTTAGTGGCCTTCTTGGACTTGGTGGAAGAAGATGGTGTTTCAAAGTCCACCACTAAATCTGGTTGGATCCATATGATCTCTCCTTTATCAGTAGACAAAGGAACAAGACCATCTGTCCATGCATGTGGAAGATTAACAATTTCCAGAGTAGTTCTTGGTATGGGGATGACGCCGTCCTGCACAAGTTGAGCTGAAAAATCTCCAAACTGTAAAGAGATGACATTAGCCGTTACAGTTTTTTCGTCTTGCTGGAGAGAGATTGTACCGGAATTGACCATCTCTTGAATTTTACCCTTGAGCACATAGCACGCTCGAGTTGGATGTCCAATAAACCTGTGGTAAACATAATATTTAGGACGGTCAGTCTTACCAACTTCATCTGGCCGTTTAGGTTCTGGCAGTTAGAGTTTATTGCTCTTGATGAGGCAATCAAAGATACTCATGATATCATCTTCATCGAAAGAGTATTCTTCTTTTGGACGAGGTGCCCGTTGTGGTGGTGCTGAAAGGATAGATGTTGGCTGATTTATATTGATGGCTAGGACTTTTTTGCCTTTGAGGTTAATGGTCAAAGTTTCTTTGCTCTTACGATTGTTCTGAAGGCCATTATTATTTGGTGTAGCACGTTCATCTTTGTCAAGATTAGGCATTTGAATGCCTAATTTCATGAATTTGTCAGCGCTCTCTTCTGCCGCTTTGGCGTTCATTATGAAAGAAGGCCAATCCTGGAACTGTGTTGATCCTGTCCATATGCTGATTATAGGCAACAAGTTTGATTTGTAAGTGTCTATAGTTAAAGCATCTGGAGTCCCGAGAGGCATTTTGAGTGCTTCACGATGGAACCGTTCAATAAAATGTTCAGTCGTTTTATTATGTCGTTGTTTGATTTTGATGAGAGCAGACATAGTCATGTCGTTGGTTCCCTCATAAAATCGTTCCAAGAACATTTGTTTGAAGCCAGCGAAAGAGGTTATATACCCATCTAGTAAACTACGATACCAGTCATATGCTGTACCAGCTAAACAGCCAATAAATACTCTAGTAAGAAGAGCATCATTTGGTTGAAGTTGATCAGTCATTACTTCAAAGTGATTGAGGTATTGACTTGGAGACGTACTGCCATCAAACAGCATAATAGTAGGAGATTTGTATTTAGGAGGAAATTGGACCTCTTTCCATTCTATGGGATAGGGCTGTTTGATCCCAAGCTTCTGCAGGCCATCATTCTGTTTGAAGGCTTCAAATTGAGTACGTAAAAGTTTTACGGCCTCATTAGTATCTCCTGTTGATTGTGGAGTAGTGGATTGATTCAATGTGTTAGGAGGGGGTACCGCATGATAAGTACCACCCCTGTACCAGATTGACTTGGAATAGCCTGCGTAGGAATAAAAGCAGTGTAAGTAGATTGTACCCCCAGATCAATATTGGTGGGAACTGATGTTGTCACAGGTTCTTGAGTCAAAATCAGATTCACGACTGGTGGAACTGTATGTTGTGCCATAATCACAGCATGCATGCCTGCCATCATCTCAGCCGTGTTCTTTAAACTAGCCTCCAAAGCAGCAATTCTCTGCTCTTGACTGGAAGAAGTGGAGGTATCTTGATCTTCTGTGACGGCATAAGCAGTTACTTCTCTAGCCCTTGAGGACGAGCTAGTGGAAATAATGGTCCTTTCAAAACTTTCACTATCAGCATCAAAGTCACATAAAGAACTACCCCCAGAATAAGTGATAGGGATATCTTTTTGACTGAAGGAATCTTGGTTCGAATCAAGAAGATTCCTTTGACCGACTGTGTCTTGGTCGAAAGGAAGATTCCTTTGGTCGATTATTTCTCGGCTTCTTGATCTAGTATATTGATATACTCCTTTATTGGATTCATGAATCCGATCTAAGTATTGCTGACTAGGATTGCGGGATGTATTACGTCTTAGACGTTTTTTACCCCCAGTGCTTCAAGATGTCATGTTGACAGAAGCAAAGAGTAATTCATCTGCGTCTACTAGGATTGGTTCAGGAGTCTGAACATAATTCAAACGGTCAAAGACGAACCGCTTGGCTGACTGACAGCAGCATTTGATGACAACTTTATGATGGTGGTTGCAATAATGTTCTTGCTGTTGGACCACCGCTGGACGAGATGGATTTGCAACCTTCCACTTCTGTATTAAAAATTCATGGAGTCACTAACAGGACAAGAAGAAGTTGCAGGAACGTAGTCTTTGATGATATTCGGGACATGTTTCCTGTTCCTGAGGTGTCATGTACCTTGAGTGTACAAGGACGTGCTAAGCTAGTTAGCATAAGGCACAAGATCTTTCACCTCAACATTCTTCCTCTGGTACAAGTTAGCAACTGGTGTAGATTGCGCGTGATACATCTTGTGGTTTTCCGAGGTTGAACCTAATTGGCACATGTTGACATAGGTGCGCAAGTCTGACAGAGGAGCTACTTGTGCATCTACTTGAGATACTAGTAGTTTTCCCCGTCAGGATATTAAAATACATAAGGTTGGTAGATCCTGCCCTGATCTCTTTGGAGTAGGTATAATGCCCTTTTGTATGGAAGGTTTATTCTAAATAGAATCCATCTTTCTGACAGAGATTTGGTTGTCTCTGCTAAGGAGAGCAGTACTTTCCACCCAGTCAACGACTCGAGCAGAATGTGGAAAAGATAAAGAGCGTTTTCCTTCATTTAGTGATTTCTCACTAAACTTCTGGTTTGGTGGCAAAGAGGGAATCACTAAACAGTGCTTCTCTTACGCTAGTGCATGAACATGCGCAAGTTGTGCCGGAGCAGAAAAGGCCAAAGGGTGCTTTCCTTTGTTTTGGACAGCAGTATGTCGAGACAGAGTCTCCTTCGATTTTAGAGTCGAAGAAGTAGAAGGATTAGCCAAAAGGCTATTTTCCTTAGGTTGCGCCAAAGCAGTGATGGGTGCAAGTTGCGCAGAAGCAAGAACAGGTGCATGTTGCGCCAGGGAAGAGAAAGCCAAGGGACATTTTCCCTTGTTTTGGACAGTAGTATGTCGAGACAGAGTCTCCTTCGATTTTATAATCGGAGAAGTAGCGGGATTAGCCAAAAGACTGTTTCCCTTAAGGTTGCGCCGAAGCAGTAATGGGCGCAAGTTGCGCAGAGGCAGGAGATTGCACCACCGAGGACTTAGGAGTCCAAACAGAGCACGTCTTGCTCTTATCAGCAGCAGCAGTACGCTTGGCACCCCCAGCATTGATGATCATGGTCTCGTAGGCTGTCTGGTCGGCTTGAACGACCAGGGTCTTCTGCGTCTTGCCGATTGACGCGGTATCACATTGAGTTGTCATTTTCTCGTCGGAAGAGAAAGTCGTCTCCAGCAGAGTCGCCATTTTGTTTGCAAAGAACAAAAGTTTTATTACAAACTAAGAAAAGAGTATAGGAGTACAATTGATTTCTAGGGAAGTACAAGTATAGGAATCTAATCAAAAGATGATCACTTTATCCCTTGGACGATGTGATATCGAAGACACGAGCCTCTGAAGAATACAACAACACTTTAGTAGGAGATTATGATCATTCTTGATGCTTTGAGATTGATTTGAAACTCTAATAGAGTTCTTGAAATAACTGTTTAGCAGTTATTCTGGGTTGCGTATGCTTCAGGTTGCGCGTCTCCTGTTCACTTGCGCACACGGTTGAACTAACTGCTATGGATGCGTGGCATCGTTTGATTGAGATACGCGTGGTCGTGAGCAGTGTAGTGGGCACATTCTGCAAAGTTAGTGGCTTACATGCCACGTCACTCTGTCCTGAACACCATTTGATCATCTTGCGCGTGCTTCATCAGGTCGCACGTGGGCGCAACGTAACAACCTGCGCGAACGGTTTGCACCAACTGCTGTAGACGCGTAGCATCATTTGATTGAGATGCACGTGGTCGTGGGCAGTGTAGTGGGCACGTTCTGCGAAGTTGGTGGCTTGCGCGTCATGTCACCCTATTTTTGAAATAAGAGTTGATCAAGTGGCACCAATTTGTCAGGCTGCACATAGGCGCAACTCAACGACTGGCGCCTTTGGCTAGGTCTTCTGTGTTGTACTGATTAATCCATACGCATATAATGACTTGCGCGAACCAGCTGTCAATATTAATTACATGCTGACAAAATCTTCTCGAGCGCCGCGTTGTGCGAGATTTGAATGGTTTCTCGAGGAAGTGCGCCATGTGTCACTTGCGTAACCTGACTCCAGCGCAATCTAACGTTGGCACAGCCTGATGCTGCGCAACTTGATTGTTTGGCACAATATAATATTTTGGCGCCATCTGATGATCGAACACTTTAATGGGTGGCGCATCTTAATTTTTAGCCTCTACACTCATAACTCTCTCTACCTACCAAGAAACCCTAGGCAAGTGCAATTTGCTTAATGGAGGAACCTAATTCTCTTTGTTCCATTGTCTTTCTTACATGATTCTATGACACTTTAGAACTTGGTATTTTTCAATTTGTTGGATATTTTCTTGTAGATCTAAGTTTGTGCCATTTTTGGTTTTATTAGGTTTTGATCTATCAAACTTACTTGTTTTCAAAAACTAAGTGTTCCATGTGATAGAGAATTTGATTCTACATAATTATGACCTTTGAAAGTTAGATTTTGACTTATTTTAAGGAAGTTATGACCAAAGCAAGTTTTGGACATCTTCTATGTTCATCTGTCCTGGTTCTGGCAGGAATGATGAATAGTGCCAGTCCGCATAGATGCATAGCGCCTGGCCGCATAGTGCTAGTCCGTATAGATGTATAGTGCCAGTCCGCATGGCTGCATAGTGCCTGGCCGCATAGTGCCAGTCCGCATGGTTGTATAGTGCATGGCTGCATAGTGCCAGTCCGTATGGCTGTATAGTGCCTGGCCGAATAGTGCCAGTCCGTATGGCAACATAGTGCCTGGTCACATAGTGTCTGGCCGCATGTCTATATAGTACCTGGTCGTATAGTGCTAGTCCGTATAATGCATAGTGCCAGTCCACATGGCTGCATAGTATCTGGCTGTATACTGCCAGTCCACATGGCTGCATAGTATCTGGCCGCATAGTGCCAGTCCGCATGGCTGCATAGTGCCTGGCCGTATAGTACTTGGCCGCATGGCTGTATAGTGCCATGCCGCATAGTACCAGTCCGCATATATGCATAGTGCCTGGCCGTATAGTGCCGTATAGTACATATTTTGGCTGTTTTATGTCCTATTTGGCTGAATTGCGGCCAGAATTTCTTCCAATTCCTAACATGAAAGTTGTAGATCTTTTTCTTGGCTTCAAGAATATATTACTGGCTATTTTATGCAAGTTTCTTTCATTCATGATAATGTAGGGATAGAACACGATAGTGGCCCGTTGTGGCGCACTTTTGACAAGCAACCTTGACATGAAATTCTTGATAGTGGTCCATTGTGACGCACTCTTGACATGATAAGTAACCTGACATGACCTGATAATGTTGAACGTTGTTGCGACAACTACCTGGACTTGCTAAGTAACTCTTGTCTTGACACCGTGGTTGTTTCTCTTGGTTGTGCCTGTACAAGCTACATGTCTCGTCTTGCATCATGCCTAGGATATGGATTCATGATTACCACGGTCAGGGATTCATACTGAATCTAACTAGGGTAATAACTAGATTGGTTAAGTAGTTCATAAAGAGATTTCCTAGCTACAGGCAGTCCCATAATCTGGGTACTTTAATTGGACTTGTAGCCTGCCGTCGAGTAGGGCACATTTCTAGCACACTGTCATGTGTTGCACCCCCAAGTCACCTAATTAATCCAACTCTCTCAACTTGCAACTGGATAACCTGAATTAAGTCTGCAGGACTTGTGGCTGTTGGAATATCTCATTGCATCTTATTAGTAATTAGGCTTGTGATAACCCTGGTTAGTTAAAAGTATCAAGCCGTACTTGTTGCTTGGCCGTGATTGATGGATAGAGTCTAGTCTAGTCTAGTCTTGTCTAGAAAGTGCCAGTTCAGGATTACTTTAGCACATTACTGTTATGCTTTACTCTTGTTGATAAATGAGTGGAGACTAAGCTCTCCTCAGGTTAAGGATTACAACTCCGGTCCTTGTTTGGTTTGCGGGTTGTAACTTGGTTACCGAAATAATTCCTTAGTTATCTTATCGTTTATCATCCTAATTTTCTTAACCCATGTCTTTCATTATCAATTATGTCTTTATGTGCTAATATGCTGGTTTTAGTTCTTAAGTGAAGGCTCCCTTGTGGCACTTACTCTTTCTGGGGTCTGACCCAGCTGGTTTTGTATGGCTAGATTTCGGAGTAGCTCCCGAGGATCTTCCAGCCTTCCAGCCAGATGGTGAACACTAGACGCAACCCTGGCAACGAGTGGATTTTATTTTGCTCTCCCACTCTATTGTAAATTATTCTTTTGAGGCGTTTAGCCGCCGAGCAAGTGTTAGATCATGTTGAATACTTTACTTACTGTCTGCGTACGGGCTGTAACATGATTAACAAATCATAGGGTTGATCATGTATGACTGAAACTCTTGCTAGTCCTCACATTTTGTATGACTAGCTTCATGATCATCTGAATATGTAATGTTTGGGACGCCTAACTTTGTATGTCTGATGATCTACTATCTTGTGACATGTACTTACTTACTTGAGATTGAGACACTAGGCTTGTTTTTGACCATAAGAGACTGGTGGCTTGTAAATAAACCCTAATGCATCTAGACGGCCGTGACCGTATGTCGAAGTGGATTACACTTCTATATACGTAGCTGGCTGTGTCTGTCTCCGCTCTCCAATATTCTGGTTCTGGGGCCTGACACGGTTGAAGTGGTGGCCCATGCAGGTCTTGTAAATCAAGATGTATGGGGTTTTTACCGAATAGATGTCTCAATCAGTACTTGTCCTTGATCTTTACTCGTGTCTCCTAATCTTTCTGAAATCTTGACCTGATCACATGCTTATATCCTCGATCTATCTTGGTCCTTTCTTATTGTTTCCTATATCATTTCTTCAGTGGCATTGTTCCTGGTCCTGCCGATCAGCCCAGCGGAGCACCTCCAATGAACCAGCAACATTCTGGGGACCAATCCCAGTACTCAGGGGTAGCCTCCAGAGTCATGCCTTCCGGGGGTCAAGAGCCACCGGTTCAGCAAGTCCAGCCTGCAGAGCCTGACAATGGAGTCCTGGTAGGGCTCATCCGAGAATTGCTTGTATCACAAGATCTTCGGGGCGATGCCCTGTACCAGACAGTACAAGATGTTATGGGCAGAGATGGTTATCAAGGAAACAATACAGCCAACAACTTCAAGTGCCTGAACCCTCCTTTCTTTAACGGAACTGAAGATGCTATTGCTACTGATGCATGGCTTCAGGACACAGAGGTTATCCTGGAAGCAGCTAGGATTCATGAGGATGAGAAGGTGGCCGTTGTGCACCTGCAATTATTGGACTTAGCCCGCACTTGGTGGGCGATGCTAGCAGTGGGTTTGGCGACGCCTGTTTTATGGGCGGTATTCAGCGACAAGTTCCAAACGAAGTATTTTGACGCAGTAGCTCGCTATGATATGCACACTACAACAAAAAACCCATTTAATGACGGCTAAAAAGCATCATTAATGACAAACCATGACGCTTTTTTTTTCAAAGCAACCGTTATGAAAACGGGTGTCATAAATGTTTTTTAAAAACGTTATAAAAAATTGTCATGAATAGTTTCTATAAAAGCGTTATGAATATTTAATATATAGTGCACAATTCAGGACTTTTATAAAACGTTATGAATAGATAATATGTATAGGCTCAATGCAGCACATTTATAACACTTTATACTATTCAAATTAGCATATTTATAGCGCTCTATACTGCACATTATATATTTCATTCCAAAAACTTAACATTATATATCACCATCTTTATTATATTTCTCAAAATAGAGTACATATCAACATCTTCATTACATTCTCAAAATAGAATATCCAAATACATATATATATTTACAACTACCAAAATTGTCCACATCAAAACTTGGCCATATAACCATTAATCATGAAATATCAACAACAGCCGGAACACCTGTGAAATCCTGAGAAAAAGAGAAGACAACCAAATCCGTCCATATAATTGTCAGGCCTAAAAATCAAATCTAATCATGAAATATCAAGATAAAGGAGTAAAACAAACTAGGTCATGATAGGGATCAGGTATTTGTCCCATATCTGGAGCAAGCTTGACAGAATAATCCCTTAGAAAAGAGTTTTCATGAAAATGGGAACAATCATAACATTATATAGAAACCATAAAAAACTATTACAGAGATTTTGCAAGAAAAAACCAATTCCAACGACGCCAATGCCAACGACGCCAATGCCCAAAGCAAGGCATGCCTCTCACTTACTGCTGTGGCCTCCCAAGTCCAAGTTTCTCATTCTAACCTGTCCAGCAGTGAACTGTTTGCAAGGGTATGGACTGATACATATCCAATTATTGGACAGATACAAATATGAGGGGAATGACTGAGGTATACAACTCGATTACTGATACAATATATATTCCCTTACCTAAGATAGCTGCTATAAAAATGGGATCCCTTACAATACATATATATAATACTGTATCAGAAATAAGGACTAGACTTATCAGTTCAGAGAGAATAAACCATAAATGAATCAAAAGCTAACCAGTTAGACAGGGACTGAATAATGAGGATAGGACTAAACAGTGTGCCAAAGTGGACTGGAATATCTAATTAAAGACTGAACCAGAAAGTTCAGAGGTGATTGATACAAATAAAGCTTGGGACTGAATCATTTGAACATCTAATCATAAAGATATGACTACTACAAGTATAAGATGCATGACTGTTCAATTAGCTAAGTAAGGAGGGGTTGAAATCAAAGTCCCAACAGGGACTGAATCATATATGGATCAAAGACTGAACAGAGCTATGGACTGAAACTTAATGATATATAGAATCTGAACATGGAAGGGAACTGAATTCTTAATAAAGGATGGGGCTGAACAACTCAATGCAATATAAGATGGAATAATTACTTGAACATTGTGTTAACTGATGCTAGCATGAGGATGGACATTTGTCTAAGTGGACTGTTAGCTAGTAGAGGAGAGAATAGGCAAATAGGTTTGAGTATAGGCAAATAGGTTTCAGATTTGACTATTCAATCCCTCCTTTAGACTTTCACTGTTAGCTAGTGGAGGAGAGTGGATGAGTTCAGTTGATATCAGTCATGAGGTTGAGAAGCTCGAGTGTAGTTCATTTCTGATTTCAGTCTCTTTATTTCTCTTGATCAGTCAACTGGTACCTCACTGTTTTGTTTGATGTTTGGATTTGAAAATATGGCAGTTCATTTAGTTAGAAGAGGAAAGCTTGAGTTGGGGTGTATTTGAATGCAGCCCTTTGTGAGTTCAGTCGACTGATACTCATAGAGTATCAGTCTCAAACTCTAATTGTTCAGCCCATATCTTTAATGATCAGCCCCTGCTGCATAGATAGCTAACAGTAGCAGTATCTTAAGAGGAGATATGAAGGTTATCTTGGTTAGGGGTTGCATCAGTTAATTAGACAAGGGGGGACTTAGAACCGAGCAGTAGCAGCAATATTACCATTGTCCAGTCCATAGCCATTGTATCAGTGGTTAGGAGCTCAAGTTAAGTAGACTATATGGTAGTGGTGGAAAGGAGTAGGGTCGGGCATTTGTGAAGGCCATGTAGCTTTGTATTGCGTATCCTCCATATGTTAAAAGGTTCTGCCCACATTCAAACCTTGGTTTCAGTTCACATGTGAGTTAGTATCTGTCACGACCCGTTACCCAAATTGTTGGGCCGGGCCGAGCCATGTCCAGCCTACGCTTGTTAAAGCGTCGTAAGCTGTTCTAAGAATAGACAATAAAGGATCTAAGCTGCTAACAGTTCTAATATCATATTTAAAGGTTCATCACAACACAACATCTATAAGCGAAAGTAAACAAGTACAGACTTAATAATACACTTCCAAAGTATCTAACTGGAGACAAAGTCCAGTATCCAAATATAAGTTCAAAACAAAGTCTAAGTCTCAAAACACATGAAAGATATCTAAGCAAGGTTTTCCGCTGGGGCCTCTTCTGGAGCTAAGGCCAGGTCCCCAAAATCAGTGCTATAATATGTATCACATAACATTTCCTCCATAGAAAGTGAACCTACAACGTTATCCTGTCAGGACGGGAGCAAGTACTACTACAAACATATCATACTGATCATGTGATGGAAAAAGATAAAATAACGTAATCATGGCATATCTTGATTTAATTGGTTCTTTTTAGAAATGACAACATATATTTGTTTAAAACTTTAAAACCGTAGCATGTACGTGATCGGTCGATAGGTGAATAGGATGTACAACGGTACATATCAAGTTTTTTTGGCATGCACATACGTGCACGAACGACATCGGTGTATATCTATACACAAATGCGAGATCAGAACCTACGTCAAA
The DNA here is from genome assembly GCA_029216955.1 of Iris pallida. Classification (NCBI taxonomy): domain Eukaryota; kingdom Viridiplantae; phylum Streptophyta; class Magnoliopsida; order Asparagales; family Iridaceae; genus Iris; species Iris pallida. The sequence goes on along the minus strand of JANAVB010008800.1, from coordinate 15,183,844 downwards.
GTTACATATAGAATGTTACCGTGCGCGGTAAATATATACGGAGAATGGGGGCATGATCACGTACTCTACTAACAGTTTTCCCTTAACCCGTTGTTATTAACATGTGAGTGATACGAGAACAGTATAAAACATGTGAAAGATACTGGGAGCAGTATAAAGCGTGATATGTACTGAGAAATAGTAAGAAGCATGTGAAAATATGACTTGCAGTTATCCAGAAAACAGTATTTTAACATGATTTAATCACAGTTTATTGTTATACGTAGTAAATAAGCTTGTAGGGGTACTTGCCTCGAGCAAGGCAAGAATACTAGTACGAAGATATAGATGTCCGGTGTCCTGTCAATAATGATATACAAACTCAGCATCTAAGTTATGATTAAGATTACACTAGTGGTGTGACACGACTCCTAACTGGATACTAGCCAAGTGGGGACCTAGCATAAAAGTCCAATGTGAGGTGACACTATATCCAAACTAATTTTTTAGGACCTTTACACTAGTGTAGGGTGAGTTCCAATACTACAATAACTCAAATCAACACAAAACTTTGCAAGTCGTAACTATACGATAAATAAATCAAACTGCACACTGTGTTCCAACAATTTTTGAGATAGACAAAAAGCTTAATTTTATATAAAGTAAAGTACCAAAATGATCCTTGTTAATTATAAAAATTTATACTAATTTTTCTGGAATTTATAAACCCTCATGATATTTATTAAAAATTAGCAAACACATGTATCCTGAAAATGAGTTCTATTTTTCCTATTTTTATAAAATACCAAATGTACTTATTAAATACTGAAAAAATTATAATAAATTAGCTAAATTAATATTGTATTTAGATACAATTTTTTTCAGATTTTTACAGCACTTAAAATATATATAGAAATTCAAAAACAGAAAGTAACAATTTCTGGAAAAATAATTAATTACAAATTAAGGATGATACATAAGCAAAATCTACAGATGCTGTCGGATGATAAAATAAATATCACCAACGTGTCCAGAACGGTCAAATTAGCTACGCTAGCCTACCCATAAGTCCAATTTGGACACAGGGGTAAATTGATAATTTCGGGTCAAAATGATGTCCGCCGTTGGACACACTTTGCACCGAAAAATGTGTCAAAATAGAAGTCTATAAAACCTAGCAAATTATATGTCCATAAATCCAGAATGATGATACAAACCCAACGGTATGTCCAAAATGGAATTCCGATGAGCCGATCTCAAAATGACACGTTGACACGGACATTTGGAATCCGGTTTGTACCGAAATGCGTGCCGGAGTAAAATTCTTCGAAACTCAACAAATTATATGTCAACGAGTTCAGAATGACGATAAGAACTCAACGGTATATCTGGAATTGGATTCCGATGAGCCGATCTCAAAGTGACCCGTTGACTCGGAATGTGGGACCCACTTTGCACCGAAATACGTGCCAGGGTCCACATTCTCCAAATTAAGCAAACTTTATATAAAAATATGCCAGAACGACGCCATGAGTCTACTGGTGGCGTCAGAAATTGAATCCGAAGTCCCGGATTCAAAAATGGAATTTTACAAGTACAAATTAAAGAATTCGGACGGCCAACTTTGGCGTCGAATTCGACCAACCTAACGTGCTTACAATGAAATAAAACTTAAGGTGCAAGAAGAGGGTTATACCAGCTGCACATAGGAACTTGTTGCGCACCAATCGGAGCTGCGACGGCGGAGTTACGAGCTGACGAAGTCGGCTCCACAAAACTGTCCAAAAATAGTACAATTTAAAGTGTCAACTTGGTGGCCAGTTTTGATGTATCAAACGACGAAATTAACGGACGAAACTAGAGAGGAGTGAAGAGCTATATACCGAGATTGAGACGGAGCAAAGAGTTCGCCGATCCAACGGTCGGATCTCTCGAAAAATGCGTGCGAAGTCGCTGCGACGGAACACGAATTTTGAGTTCCAAACTCGCACGCGCCGACGGGATCTCGTGCCAAACGCACGAATCATGTGTTTCACACGTCGGAGAGGCCGAAGACTCTCCCAGGGTGGTCGCCCAGGTTCGTCGGAGGCGTGGAAAGCTCGCGGGGGCGGGCCGGCCAAGCGGTGGAGTGCGGCGGCCGCGGCAGCGCGCGCGCACGCGCGTCAACTGCGCACACAGCTGCTGCTGCTGCATGCTGCCAAGGCGACGCGAGGGGGAGGGGGGAGAGCCTAGCCGAGGCACGGCACTGGCACGCCAACGACGGCTATGGTGGCAGAGGGTGTGCGGTGGTGGTGATGAAGTTGGTGATAGTGGTGAACTTGATGATGATGATGGTTGTGATGAAGATGATAGTGAGAGTGGTAATGATAATAATGGTGATGGTGGTGGTCGGCAGTGAAGGGGTGGGTTCGGCTGAGGAGAAAATGAGAGAGGGTGAGAGAGAGATGCATGTATATATATATATAATATATAGAAAGGGTGAGAGAGACTGTTTTGAATAGAGAGAGAGATATTTGATATGAGAGAGAGTGGGAAGTCGGTTAGATGGGAGGAGTGGTGTGTGCTGGAGATGGGGATGGGAGAGTGTAGGTGTAAAGTGAGAGAGAGAGATATATGTTTATATATATATAATATATATGTAGGTATATATATATATAAAGAGAGAGAGATATATTTAGAGAGGGAGAGGAGAGAGAAAAGTGGATAGAGAGAGGGGGAGAGGTGTAGGCCGGCTGGCATGGTGATGGGGGGGTGAGGTGGTGTGTGAGTAATAGGAGAGAGAGAGAGGGAGTGTTATTTATATATATATATATATTTTATATATATATATATATATATATATATATATATATATATATATATATATATATATATATATATATATATATGTATATATATATAGGATATTTGTAAAGTAGAGAGAGAAAGAGGTATTTTCTAAATAGAAAAAAAAATATTGTGTTGGGTATTTGGGCAGTCATGAGAAGTACAACATGGAGCTTGGGTTCAGTTTCGGTCGAGCCGGGTGGGGTCAAAATCGGACAGGATGCAATAATTGAATTAAAATAGGTATTTATAATCAGGGGTAAATAAGTAACATGCGGGGACTCAAATAAATGGGACACAGGCATCATGTGGGTAGTAGGCTTCATATGGGCCATGTCCATACTTTGGGTCGACTAGGTTGGATCGATGTCGGGTCCCGAAATTAAATTAGAAATTAAATAAGGTTTTACGGTAGATAATTAATTGGACTAAATTGATCCGAAAGTTGTGCGAAGGAAATGAAGCACAAAATAGAGTGTCTGAGTGGGACACGAAGGTCATGGGTGAAGAGCGTCTCGAGTAGATCATTCATGAGAAGTTGGTTCTGAGAAAACGACTGGTCTCGTGCTCCTAAATTAAAAGTCACGGTAACGTGCAAACGATGATCAAAGATAAAAGTGGGAATAATTATTCAACAATTAATTGGTCTAAGTTGACCCGAAGTTGTGCTATACAAAAAGAGCACAAGGGAACGAGTTCAAGTAGGACATGATATATCAAAACGAAGATAATCTTGTCTACTACAAAACCCATAAAGAGAGTTTACAGAGATTGGCATCCCTGACGCTCCAGAGGTCAAAGTCACGGAAAGGTACATTAATGATCAAAACAATTTAAATAATAAATACTTATCGAAAATAATTCATTTAGAAAATTTAAAATAGCCCTGAAATTCAGGGGGCTTACATCCTACCCACCTTACAAGAATTTCGTCCTCGAAATTAAAAAAATCACCCAATAGGTCAAACCATAACATGTAGCTGCTCTGGCTACGATACTCAATCTGCTACCCTTGTAATCATCTGTCCTGTTTCTCTTTACAATCTTTTTCGGTTCAGGCTCAACAATGGTCCTTCTATCATAAACTATGTCATACATCCTTTAGAATCTTCCATACTAACATGAAACATTTATCTATACCCTAAACTATAGGTCATTCTCTGGGTATGTTCATAAGCAAACAATGCTTGATCATCATCCATATTTTCAACCTCAATTGTAAATACTTGATTTCCTTATCGTATCCTAAGTATCCATATTCTATCAATCCACCGGCCCTTTGCATTATTTGTCGTCAATCCTTTTCTACAGCTTCTCCTTGAAATCATACGTTCAATTCTTATCCTTGGCGTAGAGCCTTCTTCTTTTTACTCAACAAGTCCCCCAAATATAAATCCTCGATTTCAAAACTCCCGATTTATTGATTACCAAAGTACATATGTCTCTGTCTTGTTCCTTATCTTTTTAACTGATATTTTTCCTATCTCATACGCAATATTATATCTCATTCTAACTTATTCTATACCATTTCATATATCGATCTACCCTCTAATCACATGCAATTTGCTATAGGTAACCAACCAAAATTCTACAAATACTAAATTCTCAACTTCTAAGCACAAGATTTTAATCCTCAATCCATAGTCACAACAATATACTATCTCATTTCTCCATCTTTAGATACCCTATCATCGAGTCATACTATTAATACAATCGTTCTTAATGGTTTCCAAGTCTACTATAATCCGTCACCCATACTTGTCCTATAAGGTTAATCTAACCAATCCCTAGGAAAAGTACTGATCACAAACACACAATACATTTATAGTTATACTATAGAATCAGTTAACAAGGTTTGGCTATTTCGGTCGTCTATCAAGTAGAAGGTAACAAGGCCTAAGACTGGGTCAAGCAATCCATAATAGTGTCCAAACAAGTTAAAGGTCAACCAAGACGGAAAAGTTTATCGGAATATCTCCAAGAATGGTACGAAGACAACGGGATGCATAACGAGAAGAATTACCCAAGAAGTTAACGAGAAAGAGTTTAGTCAAGTCATAGGAAAGATGGAACACAAAAATAATTATGTCCAAAAAGATAACATGAAGGCAATCCTGTTGGAAAATCCTAGAGAACCTATAATCCTAGTTGTAGATGTAGATAGGACAGAGTTAATCAAGACAGGGAGGAATGATGATAAGAATTTATTCTTGCTTATTCGGTCATAACGAAGTGAACCAAGTTGAGATATGATCTGATAACCATAAATGTCTTCCTGAAATCATGTTGGCAGAATTTTTGCCCCACCAGTAAGCTTATATGCAATAAACGATAGAGTCATAACTAAGGTATACACCCTATAATCATGTCATCTAGAATTCTTACCATGCCAACCGGTATGGCTGCAAGAAAATCTAAATTCCATAACTAAGATAAGTGTACCCAAAATCAGGCTCTATGTTTTTGTCATACCAGCTAATATGGCTGCGATAAATTCTAAACTCCATAAATAAAGCAGACATTTACCTTATCAAGATATATCATAATTCAATCCACAAAATTTATCACGATACAAGACCAAAGTCAACAACGAAAATCAGAAATCGATTTCAACAACAAATTTAAGGAAGAGCAAATGAAAATAAGTGAAAACAGATTTCGAGGTAAGATTAGAGTGAGATCCTCAGGGGTTATCCCAAGGGTACTATCCTAGTCAAAATTGTAACCCACTGAATTTCAAGCAAGATACTAAATATAGTAAATGGTCCTATGCTGTGACGAGTTTTCCTATGTTGTAATCCTAAAAATCCTCTAGGTGTTCTAAATGTTGTCCCTAGTATTAACAAGTTGTCCCAAGATTCTAATTGCAAGCAAGCTTGGTACAATAACGTAACCAAACAACTTAAGTCTGGACCTGCATGGGCCGCCACTAAAAACATGTCACGACCCGTTACCCAAATTATTGGACCGGGCCGAGCCATGTCCATCCTACGCTTGTTAAAGCGTAGTAAGCTGTTCTAAGAATAGACAATAAAGGATCTAAGCTGCTAACAGTTCTAATATCATATTTAAAGGTTCATCACAACACAACATCTATAAGCGAAAGTAAACAAGTACAGACTTAATAATACACTTCTAAAGTATCTAACTGGAGACAAAGTCCAGTATCCAAATATAAGTTCAAAACAAAGTCTAAGTCTCAAAACACATGAAAGATATCTAAGCAAGGTTCCCCGCTGGGGCCTCTTCTGGAGCTAAGGCCAGGTCCTCAAAATCAGTGCCATAATATGTATCACATAGCATTTCCTCCATAGAAAGTGAACCTACAACGTTATCCTGTCAGGACGGGAGCAAGTACTTGTACTACAAACATATCATACTAATCATGTGATGGAAAAAGATAAATAACGTAATCATGGCATATCTTGATTTAATTGGTTCTTTTTAGAAATGACAACATATATTTGTTTAAAAGTTTAAAATCGTAACATGTACGTGATCGGTCAATAGGTGAATAGGATGTACAGCGGTACATATCAAGTTTTTCTGGCATGCACATACGTGCATGAACGGCATCGGTGTATATCCATACACAAACGCGAGATCAGAACCTACGGCAAAGTTACATATAGAATGTTACCGTGCGCGGTAAATACATACGGAGAATGGGGGCATGATTACGTACTCTACTAACAGTTTTCCTTTAACCCGTTGTTATTAACATGTGAGTGATACGAGAACAGTATAAAACATGTGAAAGATACTGGGAGCAGTATAAAGCATGACATGTACTGAGAAATAGTAAGAAGCATGTGAAGATATGACTTGCAGTTATCCAGAAAGCAGTATTTTAACATGATTTAATCACGGTTTATTGTTATATGCAGTAAATAAGCTTGTAGGGGTACTTGCCTCGAGCAAGGCAAGAATACTAGTACGAAGATATAGATGTTCGGTGTTCTGTCAATAATGATATACAAACTCAGCATCTAAGTTATGATTAAGATTATACTAGTGGTGTGACACGACTCCTAACTGGATACTAGCCAAGTGGGGACCTAGCATAAAAGTCCAATGTAGGATGACATTATATCCAAACTAATTTTCTAGGGCCTTTACACTAGTGTAGGGTGAGTTCCAATACTACAATAACTCAAATCAACACAAAACTTTGCAAGTCGTAACTATTCGATAAATAAATCAAACTGTACACTGTGTTCCAACAATTTTTAAGATAGACAAAAGGCTCAATTTTACATAAAGTAAAATACCAAAATGATCCTTGTCAATTATAGAAATTTATACTAATTTTTCTAGAATTTATAAACCTCATAAATATTTATTAAAAATTAGCAAACACATGTATCCTGAAAATGAGTTCTGTTTTTCCTATTTTTATAAAATAACAAAATTACTTATTAAATACTGAAAAAATTATAATAAATTAGCTAAATTAACATAGTATTTAAATACAATTTCTTCTAAATTTTTACAGCACTTAAAATATATATAGAAATTCAAAAACAGAAAGTAACAATTTTTGGAAAAATAATTAATTACAAATTAAGGATGATACATAAGCAAAATCTACAGATGCTGTCGAATGATAAAATAAATATCACCAACGTGTCCAGAATGGTCAAATTAGCTAGGATAGCCTACCCATAAGTCCAATTTGTACACAGGGGCAAAATGGTAATTTCGGGTTAAATGATGTCCGCCGTTGGACATACTTTGTACCAAAAAAACGTATTAGGAGAGAAGTCTACAAAACCTAGCAAATTATATGTCCACGAATCCAGAATGATGATACGAACCCAACGGTATGTCCAAAATAGAATTCCGATGAGCCGATCTCAAAATTACACGTTGACGCGGACATTTGAAATCCAGTTTGCACCGAAATACGTGTCGGAGCAAATGTCTTCGAAACTCAGCAAATTATATGTCAACGAGTTCAGAATGATGATACGAACTCAACGGTATATCCAAAATTGGATTCCGATGAGCCGATCTCAAAGTGACCCGTTGACTCGGAATGTAGGACCCGCTTTGCACCGAAATGCGCGTCAGGGCCCACGTTCTCCAAATCAAGCAAACTTTATATAAAAACATGTTAGAACGACGCCACGAGTCTACTGGTGGTGTCAGAAATTGAATCCGAAGTCCCGGATTCAAAAATAGAATTTTACAAATGTAAATTAAATAATTCGGACGGCCAACTTTGGCGTCGAATTCGAACAACCTAACGTGCTTACAATGAAACAAAACTTAAGGTACAGGAAGAGGGTTATACCAGCTACGCATAGGAACTGGTAGTGCGCCAACCGGAGCTGCGACGGCGGAGTTACGAGCTGACGAAATTGGCTCCACAAAACTGTCCAAAAATAGTACAATTTAAAGTGTCAACTTGGTGGCCAGTTTTGATGTATCAAACGACGAAATTAACGGACGAAATCTGAGAGGAGTGAAGAGCTATATACCGAGATTGAAATGGAGCAAAGCGTTCATCGATCCAACGGTCGAATCTCTCCGAAAATACGTACGAAGTTGCTGCGACGGAACACAAATTTTGAGTTCTAAACTCGCGCGCGCCGACGGGATCTCGTGCCAAACGCACGAATCGTGTGTTTCACACGTCGGGGAGGCCGGAGACTCTCCCAGGGTGGTCGCCCAGGTTCGTAGGAGAAGTGGGGAGCTCGCGGGGGCGGGCCGGCCACGCGGTGATGCGCGGCGGCCCCGGCAGCGCACGTGCGCGTGCGGCTACTGTGCACACAGCTGCTGCTGCATGCTGCCAAGGCGGCACGGGGGTGGGGAGCCAGGCCGGGGCACGGTGGTGGCACGCCGACGGCGGCTGTGGTGGCAGAGGGTGTGCGGTGGTGGTGATGATGTTGGTGATGGTGGTGAACTTGATGATGATGATGGTTGTGATGAAGATGATGGTGAGAGTGGTAATGATAATAATGGTGATGGTGGTGGTCGGCAGTGAAGGGGTGGGTTCGGCTGAGGAGAAAATGAGAGAGGGTGAGAGAGAGATGCATGTATATATATAATATATATAGAAAGGGTGAGAGAGAGTGTTTAGAATAGAGAGAGAGAGATATTTGATATGAGAGAGAGAGTGGGAAGTCGGTTAGATGGGGGGAGTGGTGTGTGCTGGAGATGGGGATGGGGGAGTGCAGGTGTAAAGTGAGAGAGAGAGATATATGTTTATATATATATAATATATATGTAGGTATATATATATATAAAGAGAGAGAGAGATATATATTTAGAGAGAGAGGAGAGAGAAAAGTGGATAGAGAGAGGGGGAGGGGTGTAGGCCGGCTGGCATGGTGATGGGGGGGTGAGGTGGTGTGTGAGTAATAGGAGAGAGAGAGAGAGAGGGAGTGTTATATATATATATATATATATATATATATATATATATATATAGGATATTTTTAAAGTAGAGAGAGAAAGAGGTATTTTCAAAATAGGAAAAAAAAGAAATATTGTGTGGGGTATTTGGGCAGTCATGAGAGTACAACATGGAGCTTGGGTTCGGTTTCGGTCGAGCCGGGTGGGGTCAAAATCGGACAGGGTGCAATAATTAAATTAAAATAGGTATTTATAATCAGGGGTAAATAAGTAACATACGGGGACTCAAATAAATGGGACACAAGCGTCATATAGGTAGTAGGATTCATGTGGGCCAAGTCCATACTTTGGGTCGACTAGGTTGGATCGATGTCGGGTGTCGAAATTAAATTGGAAATTAAATCAGATTTTACGGTAGATAATTAATTGGACTAAATTGATCCGAAAGTTGTGCGAAGGAAATAAAGCACAAAATAGAGTGTCTGAGTGGGACACGAAGGTCATGGGTGAAGAGCGTCTCGAGTAGATCATTCATGAGAAGTTGGTTCTGAGAAAACGAATGGTCTCGTGCTCCTAAATTAAAAGTCACGGTAACGTGCAAACGATGATCAAAGATAAAAGTGGGAATAATTATTCAACAATTAATTGGTCTAAGTTGACCCGAAGTTATGCTATACAAAAAGAGTACAAGGGAACGAGTTCAAGTGGGACATGATATATCAAAATGAAGATAATCTTGTCTACTACAAAACCCATAAAGAGAGTTTACAGAGATTGGCATCCCTGACGCTCTAGAGGTCAAAGTCATGGAAAGGAACATTAATGATCAAAATAATTTAAATAATAAAATACTTATCGAAAATAATTCATTTAGAAAATTTAAAATAGCCCTGAAATTCAGGGGGCTTACAGTATCAGCCATTCCTCTACTGTCCAGGTCCCCGTAGGTTTATTGTTCAGTCCTAGAATGTATGTTCAGTCCACTTCCTTCTTTTTAGATTTTACTTTGAGTATCAGTCCTTGTGAGGACATAGTATCAGTTAATTGCCTTGAGATATCGGTCCCTTAGATATTTTAGTATCACTCCTTGTGAGGACATAGTATCAGTTAATTGCCTTGAGGTAATAGTATCCTAAATACTACACATACATACACTAACATAAGTATATCACACACATACCAAAGTCTCCCATCACAAACACACACAGACACACTTTAAATTCCCCTACCAACTGATCCTAGCCCGACTTCAATTTCCTATTCCCTGTTAATGCATATCCCTTCTTCAAATTTCCAAATGCTAAACCTATCTACTGCTGTTGCTGTTAATTACTTGCTTCACAAACCAAGACCCTGCCATGTGGAGAACCCCTCCCTACTACCCTTTGTACAGGCCCTCCATTGGTCAGTCTCCCAATCTGTGGAGCCCCTAATCTTATTTCCTACACTGTACTGCATGTACGGCAGTGTTACCCTGCCTACGATCGAGCCCCCAAGACACCTGCCTACTTGTACCTAATAGGAAGAACCCCCATGTCCTACTCCTAGTGCCTAGTGCACCCATGGCCTAAGGCTAAATGCCCCTGTCATATGGAGAACCCCTTTGTCTAATACCTGACCTAAAAAAAGGTTGCCCGACCTGCATACACATTACCTACTACTTGCAATAACCTGTGCATCAAGTGCACAGGTAGTTAGCCCCCACCCCCCCATTCCAAGCCCCTATATATATATTAGTGAGGGGTTGAACCCTCACACATGGACAACTTCCCCCAATTCTAGATACCAACCGTGCAGCATTTGCTAATTGGTATAGTAGACCTGCCTCATTTTTACTTCTTAACTGATCTGCCTATACTGATACATGTCCCCTTCTTCCCTTCACTTTTGCAAAATAAAACATGCAAAATCCAAAATTTAATACCAAAGCCCATCATACCTTTTTTCTCATCATCGGCATCGTGATACTCCTTCTTTGACACTTGGTGCAACTCTGCCTCCTTCTGCTTCACCACTCCCTTCGCTGCCGCGGCTGCCGCCTCGCCGTCCTCTGCGGCCTCTGCGGGATTTTCGTCGTCCGGATACCTAACGACGACGATGGGACAGACGCAGTGGTGCACACAGTAGTAAATGATGCTCCCGAGGTGGCCCTTGCTGTTCCTCCTGGACACGCCGAAGCCCCTGCTCCCTATGATGACTGTGCTGATCCCGAGCCTCTCGACCTCGAGGCAGAGCCTCTCCTTAATGTCGTGGTCCTTGACGATGTGGATCTTGAAGGGGATCTACGATCGTCGGATGAAAGAGGTTAAACATAGGGAAGAGAAAAAATTAACGAGGGGGAGGGGATGGGAAATTAGGGTTAGGTTTTGGGACGGACCGAATGAGTCGCCAAGGCCGAAGTCGTGGCGGATGATCCAGCCCTTGCTGGTGCCGAAGGCGATGATGTCGTTGCCGGAGGCCATAAAGGTGATGGTGTCGCACCCCCTACGCCTGGACGCTGAACCGAACCCTAATTCTGAGCATGTGAGCGGAGGAAGAGGAAGATGAGGAGGAGAGAGGAAATGGAAGGAGAAGAAGGTTGCTCGAACGCTTAATATTAATAAGTTTGTAAAATATTACAAGTTTGCCACCGCTCTAAAATATTAATAACTCTTTGGTTTATAAACGTTATAAAAAGCCCAGAATTAGCCCAAACCGTCATAGAAAAAAGGTATTTCAAACTTTTATAACGCTTAGGTATCAGGCGTCATCAATACGTCTTATCGAGCGTTATTAATAGGCATTTTTATTGTAGTGGCAGACGAGATTACCAATCTTAAGTAGATGGGAAGGACGGTCGATGGATATGCAGCCGAGTTTTCTAGGCTTAGTCGGTTTGCTCCCACCTTGGTAGCAACCGAATTGGACAGAGCCCAACAATTCCAGCAGGGACTCCACCTAGAGATTATTATATCAGTGGAGCAGTTTGAGCACCAGACGTTTGATGCCGTCTAGCGAGCAGCGAAGAGGCATGAATATAATTCGTAGAGGATTGTAGATAGAAGCGAAGGATGGAAGAGGTCCCATGGACAGATGTCCCAGTCATCAGCACCAGCTCCGGCAGCTACGGCTTTGACTATTAGAGCTTCTGGAAGGGTGACCACAGTTTTGTCGGTTCAGCACTTGACGCCGGTATATCCTCAACAACAGAAGCAGAAGCAGTCTTCCGCAATGGACTGCACTCATTGTGGGAAGCCAGGACATGTAGTATCAGAGTATCGCAGAGCACAGGGATTGTGCTTGGCTTGTGGGGCACCAGACCACAAGATAGGGTCATGTTCGAATAGAGCCAGTTCATCGTCATCAAACCTAGCCAGTCCATCGGTTAGGGGTCCAGTACTAGTACAACAGTAGTACCAGCCTCCGAGGCTATTGCCGCTTTAGGCTCAGCAGTATGCCCAAGCTCAGATTCAGAACAGGCAGAGAGGTCACCAACAGAGGGAACCAGCACCAAGAGGACAAGGTCAGGCTATGTTTCTGACGGTAGAAGAAGATTTGGCATCAGATGAGGTGGTGGTAGGTACCATTCTCGTCAACTCTTTTCCATCATCAGTATTATTTGATTCATGTGCATCGTATTCATTTATGTCTGCACGATTCGCAACACGGATAGGACTGGAGCCCGAGTCATTATCAGTAAGGCTCAATATACTTACTGGTAACGGTCTTATGGGAGTAGATAGAGTCTATTTCTCGTATCAAATCGTAGTTAGCGATAGAGAGTTTTCTGCTAGATTGATAGAATTTCTGATGGCCGACTATGATGTGGTCCTAGGAATGGATTGGTTGAAGGATCGATACGCAAGAATAGACTGCCAGATTGGCAGGATTATTTTTGGTATTCCAGACGAACCAGAGTTTTCATTTTTCAGAGGCAAAGTAGAACCTTCTCCACCAGTCTTGCGGATGGCAGTAGTAGTAGCAGTTCAGTTTCCCAGAGTAGTAGAAGAATTTTTTGATGTATCTTCCGAAGAGCTTCCAGACATACCCCAAGAGAGAGAGAGTTCACCATTAATTTGCTTCTAGAGACAGCACCGGTGTCAGAGAGAGTCTACAGAATGACGTCTTCAGAGTTAGAAATCTTGTACAAGATGATTGAAGAACTCAGAACCAAGGGATTCATTCGTGCTAGTGGATCACCTTGGGGAGCCCCGATATTTTTTGTAAAAAAGAAGGATGGTACATCAAGATTATGTGTTGATTATCGTACCTTGAACTCTGTAACAATCAAGAATAGATATCCTCTACCAAGGATAGATGACTTATTTGATCAGCTCAGGTTAGCGGCAGTATTCTCAAAGATTGACTTGCGATCAGGGTACCATCAGATCAGAGTTAGAGAGCAAGACATCCAGAAGACAGCATTCAAATCAAGACATGGGCATTGGAAGTTCCTTGTTATGCCATTTGGAGCGACTAATGCACCAACCATATTCATCGACCTCATGAATCGTATCTTCATATCTTGTTTGGATCAGTTTGTGATAGTATTTATAGACGATATCTTGGTCTATAGTAAGAGTATAGCGAAGCATGAGCAACATCTCCGAGTGGTCCTTCAGATTCTCAAAGAGCACCAGTTGTACGTGAAGTTCAGTAAGTGTGAGTTTTGGCTTTACCGTATATCGTACTTGGGTCACATCATCGCCAGAAGTGGAGTGGCAGTTGACCCCCAGAAAATAGTGGCTATGGAGACATGGCTAGTACCCAGTACCGTCGTAGAGGTTCCCAGTTTCCTAGGATTGGATGGCTATTATCGGCGATTTGTATTAAACTTTACTCGAATTTTAGCGCCCTTGAATCAGTTGACCCGCAAGGATGTGCAGTTTGCTTGGACAGCAGAGTGTCAGAGTTCATTTGAGAAGTTGAAGCGAGGCTTGATGACGGCACCCATTCTCACGCTTCCAGATGAGACTGGAGGATTTTTAGTCTATTGTGACGCTTCCGACAAGGGATTAGGATGTGTCTTGATGCAGCATGGTATGGTAGTAGCTTACGCATCACGTCAACGTCATGATCATGAGAGGAATTATCCAACTCACGACTTGGAGTTAGCAGCGGTAATTTTCGTACTTAAGCTATGGAGACATTACCTGTATAGAGATCGGGTGGAGATTTTCACCGTTATGTGTTTACCCAGAAGGATCTCAACATGCGTCAGAGAAGATGGCTAGAGTTACTTGTAGATTATGACATCAACCTGCAATATCATCCCGGGAAGAACAACGTAGTAGCAGATGCATTGAGCAAAAGAGCTGGAGTTTATTTCCTAGCAGCGCAACCAGAGTTATTAGCAGACCTTCAGAAGATGGGGATAGAGATAGTTCTCCCTACTAATGAGGTATTGATGTCCAGTATGCAAGTTCATCTAGCATAGTAAAGAGGATCAAGATGGCGCAATCAGCAGATTCCAAGCTACAACGGCTCAGGACAGAATATGAAGTAGGACGAAGACCCGAGTTATAAATTCACGAAGATTGTACACTCCATCATGGAAGACGTCTTTGTGTACCCAGTGGTGATATCAGACAGGAGATCATGGCAAAGGATCACAGTTCTCAATATTCAATTCATCCCGATGGCACAAAAATGTACCGAAACATCCGTCAGTATTTCTGGTAGAAAGACATGAAGAGGGAGATAGCCAGGTTTGTCTTCCGATGTTTAGTTTGCTAACAAGTTAAAGCTGAACATCAGAGACCAGCTGGACTTCTCCAATCGTTATCGATCCCGGAGTGGAAGTGGGAGCATATAACCATGGACTTTGTAACTGGGTTACCTAAATCCTCGGCTGGCAAGGATGCTATATGGGTTATCGTTGATTGTCTCACAAAGTAGCTCATTTTCTCCCCTTCAGAATTGGTCAGTCAACGGGTCAGCTAGCAGAGATGCACCTCAGGCAGATTGTCAGATTGCATGAAGTGCCAGTTAGTATCATATCAGACAGAGATTCAAGATTTATATTGCACTTTTGGCGAAGTCTTCAAGAGAGTTTGGGGACTCATCTCAAGTTCAGTTCAGCTTATCATCCGCAAATAGATGGTCAGTTGGAGCGCACGATCCAGACTCTTGAAGATATGTTGTGGTCTTGTACGATTGACTTTGGTGGTTCATGAGAAGATCACCTGCATCTAGTAGAGTTCTCCTATAATAATAGTTTCCAGGCCAGTATTCAGATGGCACCTATTGAGGCACTGTATGGCAGAAAGCACAGATCATCTTTAGCCTGGGATGATGTAGGCGAGAGGCAGATGCTTGGTCCAGAGATGGTTACGTAGACTATCGAGGTGGTCAGACAAGTTAGAGATTATCTTCCAGTTGCATAAGATCGTCAGTGCCATTGGGCCGATTCTCATCGACGCCCTCTTGAGTTTTCTATCGGCGACCACATATACCTTAGGATCTCGCCTACCTATGGCGTCATTCGATTCGACATACGGGAAAAGCTTAGTCCTAGGTATATAGGGTCGTTTGACATTCTCGAGCGAGTAGGTGATGTGTCCTATCATCTCGCTCTTCCGCCGTTGTTACGTGAGGTACATGACGTGTTCCATGTATCCCAATTGCGATGGTATATCTCGGATCCGAGCCATATCCTTGATCATTCAGAATTGGTTGTTGGTACCAATCTTTCGTATGAGGAAAGATCCGTATCCATATTAGACCGGAGAGAAAAGATACTCAAGAATAAGACTATTAGTCTAGTCCGTGTTGCTTGGGATCATCACTCTTTGGGTGAGTAAACGTGGGAGCGTGAGGATGATATCGGCTCGCGATATCCATACCTGTTTGACTCATAAGGTATAACATCTTCCTTATTCCTTATGCTCTTAATTCCTTGCTTGCATGAATGATTGATTGATTGACTGCTAGTCATAGCTTGCTTATGATTAATATAGCCTGCTCCGACATCTCTAGCCTCTTGATTAAATTCCGAGGACGGAATTCTTTTAAGGTGGGTAGAGTTGTCACTCCCATTTTTTGTTATACGTATTTCTAGTGTACATGTACGAATTTTGACCCGTATATTATTTACTGTATTTCTGTATTTCTTTATAGCTTGCCTCGATATACCTTGACTAGGGTTGACCTTGGGTTAGTTTGGTCCAACTTGACTTGCTTTGGATGGCTTCGTTTGGTTTATTTTGATGGTTGGTTCCACATGTTGAACCATCCCCTCTCTTCATAAACCTCCAACTACTTTCTCTCTCTTCCTTTACTCTTCATTACTTTTTCTTCTTTCTCATAACTCTCTCCACCTACCAAGAAACCCAAGACAAGTGCAACTTGCTTCATGGAGGAACCTAATTCTATTTGTTCCATTATCTTTCTTACATGATTTTATGATACTTTAGAACTTGGCATTTTTTAATTTGGTGGATATTTTCTTATAGATCTAAGTTTGTGCCATTTTAGGTTTTTTTGGATTTTGATCTATCAAAATTACTTATTTTCGAAAACTAAGTGTTCCATGTGGTAGAAAATTTGATTCTACACAATTTTGATCTTTAAAATTTTAGATTTCGATTTGTTTTGAGAAAGTTACGGCCAAAGCAAGTTTTGGACATCTTCTATGTTCATCTGTCCTAGTTCAGGCAGGGACGATGAATAGTGCCAGTCTGCATAGATGCGTAGTATCTGGCCGCATAGTGCCAGTTCGTATAGATGCATAGTTCCAGTCTATATGGCTGCATAGTGCCTGGCCGCATAGAGCCAGTCCGTATGACTGCATAGTGCCTGGCCGCATAGTGCCAGTCCGCATGGCTGTATAGTGCCAGTCTTGTCACGACCCGCACCCGGATATACGGATACGAATACGTGGGCCACGCCCAGCCTATGTCGTAGTATCGGCGGTAGAACGCTGTCTAGTACCCAATAAATATACACTACATCTAAAAGGTCCATGAACTACAAATGTACTCAATCACAACCCAACATCTAAAAAAGATAAGACAGAAAAGATAACTAAGGCACAAGAACAAATAGAAACTACTAGAAGAAATCATAAGACAGAAAAATAAAGAAGGAAAAACAAGACCAACTAGGATAACTACCAGACAACTCACATAGGAGGATAGTGAGATCCACCTCAGCTAGCAACATCATGAAGTCCAATAATGGTATAACAACTCCTAAAATATTATCAACGGTATCCTGTCAGGAAAATGAGCAAGTACAAACATTAACAGCAGTTCCATGTAAATTGATAAATTCTATAAGAGACAGTATAATGAACTACAAGACAAAGATATATGAAGACTTGGGAACCTTTTGGAAGCTGAGTTACAACCCTTAAACCAAACAAGGACCGGGGTTGTAACCTTTCTCCCGAGCAGAACTTAGTCTCCCATCAAGGTACAATGTAAGGGCATGTAAAACATGTGAGTAACTGTATATCATAGCATGGTGAGAAAGTACTGAATGTAGAACGGAGCAGGATATAAGATAAGATAAAGTAAATATAAAATGTGCCTTGAATTATTAGAGCGTTATATGATCGGCTTGGGATAAGTGACAAGACAGGCTATCCACTTGGCCCGGCTATCCGCGATAACCTCAACGAAAAGTCATACCGGCCAACCTGGATAACGAGCATAAGGTAAATAGGATCTCGCTACACCCTACGTGAGGTGAGAGTGGCACGAGCACAAGAATATAGTGACATGGTGGCTTTGATCATATAACCCCTAATAATTCTCCATCCCCGAATAGTATAATAGACCTGGACATGACACATCATGACACGGGATTCTCTAAAAGGATAGCTACTCCCTCGCAGGAATCGGTGTCTATACAAGTACAGGAACAACATCTCATGTCATGATCCAACGTATACTAGTCCGTGAACTATCGTGACTGGAAATCGAGTAAGACACTACAACTGAATCGGATATAGCAGATATCAAGACAATGAAAACTATCAGTAAATGTACTCGCCTGCGGTCCTGAGCTGTCAAATGGGGTCGATGTTCAGAGTGATGCCACAACCTAAAGATGAGATATATATAAACTAATTAGGGTTCAACAGTGTTAGGTAGGATTATATAGTATAAGCTATGTAATCTAGGTCAATCTCAGTCCAACTAAGTCAAACTAGGTCACACTGAGTCACACTAGGTCAAACTAGGTCACAGGAAGTCAAACCAAGTCAAACTAGGCTAATGTTGACTAACAGTTGACTTTTGGTCAATTGGTCAACTCTGGTCAAGTTCTAGACATTCCTAGGCCAAGTGTTGACTGATAGTTGACTTTTGGTCAAGCAGTCAAACTTGGTCAACCGAGGTCAAAACTAGCCTAAGCTCACTATTCCTAATATTTATCTACCAAGATACCATATATCTTGGTCAAACAGGATCACTCTAAATTAAGAATTAAAATATCAAGTTGTACCTCATTATTCGTACATCGAAACCTACGACACGTAAATTGAGATAAGATAATCAACGTTAAGGTTAATCATCTTATCACAATGATCCACATGATCATCTTGCCAATTTCAGCGATGTGAGATCACCGGAATCGACTGATCTCAGTTCCGTTGTACTACTTCCGAAATATAAACTTAATAAGAATTAATTATAATAAAAGGTAATACACAGAAAAATATCTACAAATATTGTCGGATAATGAAACAAACATCATCAACGTGTCCAGAATGGTCAAATCAGCTAGGATAGCCTATCCATAAGTCCAATTTGGACACAGGGGGAAAAAGGTAATTTCGGGTCAAAACGGTGTCCGTGTCGGACCCACTTTGTACCGAAAAATGTGCAAGAATACTAGTCTACTAAACCTAACAAATTATATGTCCACGAATCCAGAATGATGATACGAACTCAAGGTATATCCGAAATTGGATTCCGATGACCTGATCTCAGATTGGTCCGTTGATCCAGATATTGGAAACCGATTTGCACGAAAAAACGTGTCAGAGCCAATGTCCTCAAAACTCAGCAAATTATATGTCAACTAGTCCAGAATGACGATATGAACCCAACAGTATATCCAGAATTGGATTCCGATGAGTCAATCTCAAAATGACCCCTTGATCCGGATATTGGTATCCGACTTGCACCGAAAAGCGTGCGAAACCAATGTCCACTAAAACCTAGCAAATTATATGTCAACGAGTCCAGAATGACGATATGAACTCAACGGTATATCCGGAATTGGATTCCGTTGAGCCGACGTCAAAAAGTCCCGTTGACCCGGACTGTGGGGCCCGCTTTGCACCGAAATACGTGCCAGGGCCCACGTCCTCCAAATCTAACAAAATTTATACGAAAACATGCCAGAACGACGCCACGAGTCTACTGGTGGTGTCAGAAATTGAATCCGAAGTCCCAGGTTCAAAAATAGAATTTAACAAGTTGGAAATTACGAATTCGGACGGCCAACTTTGGCGTCAAATTTAACCAATCAAACGTGCTCATAATAAAACAAAATTGAAATACAGGAAGAGGGTTATACCAGCTACACACAAGAACTGGTGGAACGCCAGACGGAGCTGCGACGGCGGAGTTACGAGCTGACGAAGTCGGCTCCACAAAACTGTCCAAAAATAGTTCAAATTTAAACGTCAATTTAGTGGCCGGTTTTGATCTATCAAACGATGAAATTAACGGACGAAAAATGTGGAGAGAGAAGGGGTATATACCGAGATTGTGACGGAGCAAAGAGTTCGCCGATCCAACGGTCGGATCTCCCAAAAAATGCGTACGAAGTCGCTGCGACGAAACACGAATTCTGTCATTCGTCCGCGCGCACGTCGACGGGATTTCGTGTGAAACGCACGAATCGGCTATGCGTCGTGCCGGGGAGGAAGGTGGCGCACCCCAGGGGTTCGTCGGAGGGTGCACCCGACCGAAGGCGCCACGGGGGACCGCACAGCGGCCCGCGGTGGTGGCACGACGCCGGTCGGCCGCGGCTGCTGCTGCGCTTGCTTGCTGGACTGCTGCTGCTGTGGCAGCTCACTGCTGCTGCTGCGCGCGTGGTGGCGGCGTCGGCGCGACGGTGGCCCAGCGGCACGGGGTGGCAGAGATGGTGAGCATGGAGTGTGGTGGTTGATGGTGTTAATGGTGATGGATGATGGAATGGTGTGGGTGATGAAGATGGTGATGGTGGTATGGAGGAGAAGAGAATGGTGAAGGCGGAGGAGAATGGAGAAGGAGGAGGGGACTCGGCCAGGGGCTGTCGACCATGGGAGATGTGGGGAGCTGCTGTAGTGAGAGGGAGAGAGAGTTATGTGTGTGAGTGTGTTTAATAAAGAGAGAGAGAGAGAGATATTTGAGAGAGAGGGAGGTAAAGTCAGCTGAGAATAGGGGGGTGTTCGGCTGGTATGGGGAGAGGGTGAGGGGTGTGTGTAGGTGTTATAGAGAGAGAGAGTTATATATATATATATATATATATATATATATATATATATATATATATATATATATATATAAGATATTTAAGATATTTAATAAAGTAGAGGGAGGAAGAGATATTTTCAAAATAGGAAAAAAAGAAATATTGTGTGGGATATTTTGGCAGTCATGAGAGGACAACATGGAGCTTGGGTTTGGGTTCGGTCGAGCCGGGTCGGGTCAAAATCGGACATGGTGCAATATTTGAATTAAAATAGGTATTTATGATCATGGAAAAATAAGTAGCATGTGGGAACTCAAATAAATGGGACAGAAGCGTCATCCAGGTTGTAGGCTTCGTGTGGGCCATGTCTATATTTTGGATCGACTAGGTTGGATCGATGTCGGGTCCCGAAATTAAATTGAAAATTAAATCAGGTTTTACGGTAGAAAATTAATCGGCCTAAATTGACCTGAAAGTTGTGCGAAGGAAATGAAGCACAAAATGGAGTGTCTGAGTGGGACACGAAGGTCATGGGCAAAGAGTGTCTCGAGTAGATCATTCATGAGAAGTTGGTTTTAAGAAAAAGACTGGTCTCGTGCTCCTAAATTAAAAGTCACGGTAACGTGCAAACGATGATCAAAGATAAAAGTGGGAATATTTATTTAACGATTAATTGGTCTAAGTTGACCCAAAGTTACGCAATACAAAAAGAGCATAAGGGAATGAGTTCAAGTGGGACATGATATATCAACATGAAGATAATCTCGTCTACTACAAACTTTAAGAAGGAAGTTTCCAGAGACTGGCATCCCTGATGCTCTAGAAAACCAAGTCACGGTAAAGAGGATTTAATAATCAAAATTAATTAAATAAAATGAATTATCGAGAATAAATTATTTAGGAAATTCGAAAATAAATCCCGGAAATTTAGGGGGCTTACAAGTCTGCATGGTTGCATAGTACATGACCGTATAGTACCAGTTCGCATGGCTGTATAGTGCCTGGCCGTATAGTGCCAGTCCGTATGGCTGTATAGTGCCAGTTCGTATGGCTGTATAGTATCTGGCCGCATGGCTGCATAGTATCTGGCCGCATAGTGCCTATTTTGGTTGTTTTGACTATTTTTTGTCCTATTTGGCTGAATTGTGGCCAAATTTTTTCCCAACTCCCAACATGAAAGTTGTAGATCTTTTCTTTGGCTTCAAAAATATGTTACTAGCTATTTTATGCAAGTTTCTCTTATTCATGATAATGTAGGGATAGAACGCGATAATGGCCCGTTGTGGCGCACTCTTGACAAGCATCATTGACATAAAATTCTTGATAGTGGTCCGTTGTGACGCACTCTTGACCTGATAAGTAATCTGACATCACATGATAATCTTGAACGTTGTTGCGACAGCTACCTGGAATTGCTAAATAACTCTTGCCTTGACACCGTGGTTGATTCTCTTGGTTGTTCCTGTACAAGCTACATGTCTCGTCTTACATCATGCCTAGGACATGGATTCCTGATTACCACGGTCAGGGATTCATACTTAATCTAACTAGGGTAATAACTAGATTGGTCAAGTAGTTCATAAAGAGATTTCCCAGCTACAGGCAATCCCGTTATCTGGGCGCTTTAATTGGACTTGTAGCCTGCTGTCGAGTAGGGCACTTTTCCAGCACATTGTCATGTGTTGCACCCCCAAGTCACCTAATCCAACTCTCTCAACTTGCAACTGGATAACCTGGATTAAGTCTGCAGGGCTTGTGGCTGTTGGAACATCTCATTGCATCTTGTTAGAAATTAGGCTTGTGATAACCCTAGTTAGTTAAAAGTATCAAGCCGTACTTGTTGCTTGGCCGTGATTGATGGATGGAGTCTAGTCTAGTCTTGTCTAGACAGTACCAGTTCAGGATTACTTTAGCACATTACAGTTATGCTTTACTCTTGTCGATAAATGAGTGGAGACTAAGCTCTATTTAGGTGAAAGGTTACAACCCCGGTCCTTGTTTGGTTTACGGGTTGTAACTTGGTTACCGGAATAGTTCCTTAGTTACCTTATCGTTTATCATCCTGATTTCCTTAACCCATGTCTTTCATTATCAATTATGTCTTTATGTGCTAATATGCTGGTTTTAGTTCTTAACTGAAGCCTCCCTTGTGGCACTTGCTCTTTCTGGGGTGTGACCCAGCTGGTTTTGTATGGCCAGATGTCAGAGTAGCTCCCGAGGATCTTTCAGCCTTCCAGCCAGATGGTGAACACTAGACACAACCCTGGCAATGAGTGGATTTTATTTTGCTCTCCCACTCTATTATAAATTATTTTTTGAGGCGTTTAGCCGTCGAGCAAGTGTTAGCTCGTGTTGAATACTTTACTTACTGTCTGCCTACGGGCTGTAACATGATTAACAAATCCTAGGGTTGATCATGTATGACTGAAACTCTTGCTAGTCTTCACATTTTGTATGACTAGCTTCATGATTATCTGAATATATAATATTTGGGACACCTTACTTTGTATGTCTGATGATCTACTATCTTGTGACATGTACTTACTTGCTTGAGATTGAGACAATAGGCTTGTTCTTGACTATAAGAGACTGATGACTTGTAAATAAAACCTCATGCATCTAGACATCCATGACCGTATGTCGAGGTGGATTACACTTCTATATACATAGCTGGCCGTGTCTGTCCCCCGCTCTCCAGTATTCTGGTTCTGGGGCGTGACACCAGAGGTGCCCTGGAAGCGACCCCGGCCGAAAAAAATGCCACCAGGACAACAATCCATAGGCGGAGCCAGGAGGCACCGGAGGGTCGGACCGTCCAGCTCCGCCCTAGGCAAAAGACCATCGGCCCCAGTCAAAATTGGGGCGAACGAGAGAGGCACCCGCGTCACAAAGGGGCGAACGGCCTCTAGAGGTGTCACGACCCGCACCCGTTTTTTGGGATGCAAGTGCGTGAGCAAGCCAGCTATATATAAAGCAGACTCCAGTCTGACTCGAATACGTATAAGTTGTCTAGACTATGGTAATATGCCTAATCATAGCAAGGCAATTCTATATCTCAATCCACAAGAATCATATAAAACAAGAATGAACAATTATAGTTCTTGGTCTGCAGCCCACTAGCATATATGTCCGATTAGACTCCAAAAAATAATATGAGTCTATAAAACTAGGCTAACAAGCAGAATATATATAACGGATGTTAATATGTAATCACGAAGATACCTGAATCTGACATAATCAACAACCGTCCGGATCAGCTAACTAACCCCGTGCAATCGGCTACCTGAAGAGATCATCTGGTCCTCAGGGGACTAGCAAGATACATAAAATATGCCTACTAATATAATAGTAAATAACATGCATGGAGGATAAGAACAGTACAAGAAGAACATCTAAGAAACGACAAGTCATATGGAAATGTAATATTAGACTTGGCTAACAATCAATCGAATAACACCTATAGCTTGTAGTACAATGCAAGATACTCATAATCTATAGTATATTTTGATTTTAGTACAATGCAAGATACTTCCAATCGAGAATAGCCAATTCTAGTATCGACCTCCTCTCCTAAAGGAATACAAGGGCCAATTCTAGTATCGACCTCCTCTCCTAAAGGAATACAAGGGTCAAGTAAACTCCTATAGACTGTAGTACAATGCAAGCTACTCCCAATCTATAGTATATCTCAATTGTAGTACAATGCAAGATACTCCCAACCGAGATTGGTCAAGTCAGGTCAGGTCATACTCAAGACAAGTCTAAGTCGATCAATATCAGGTCAAGTCAAGAAAATATGGCGTAGAACTGACAACTCTATCACGAGACACGATAAACACGAATAAAACCAATAGACAAGCAAAAGAAATAAATAATATCCTATACGTGCACGTAAATCTAGAAAATAAGTAAAGCAGTCGATGACAAACCAATCACAATATGAGAAGCATGTAACCATGTAGAAAGGAAAATAACAGGAAAGGAAACATGTAAATTGTAGTGCCCCGTCCCGCTCAGTCAATCAGAGGAATCGGAACACCAACGACGTTCGGACTTACCTATGAAACAACTTGCTTGAAGACTCGCTCGGTTGAGGCGACTCCTCGTTCAGGTGGGTGGCTTCGGTGAACTTGTCTCGTATTGGCCTTCGCACTAATAATACGAAAATTTTTAATGCACGAGTAGACTTGATAATAAAAGAGACGAATCCACATAGCTAAGGGAATAATCCAAAGTCTGGTCAAACTGAGTTAGAATATGGAAAGGTCCCACGGTCGGCTTAAAAATGTTGTACGATGGCTTTCAAAATAACACTCGGTCCTTCATCCCGTGGCTTGGAAGAAGGAAAGTTAGTCTTCACCACAAAGCAATGAATTAGCCTTAGTCATAGACGTCGCCCGCATAAATGCTTGATAAAGCATGCACGGTTCCAGTATTTGAGGCTTGGCATAGCCTTTGCTTGCCCCACGAGTTAATTTGTATCGCATGGCTTGTGACATAAGTCTAGGCACCCAAGAACTTGGTTGTTCAAAGTCGAACGCGTGCATGGTACGTTCCCATGATGCACGGCTTGACGAAGTCTTTGTTTGTTAAGTTATTGCACGATTAAGTTAGGCAAAGTTGTGTTAGGCTATCAGAGTAGTAGCAAGCACGGTCCTACGAATTCTACGACTGGGTATAGCGATGAAATCCTACGGTCTCAAAGCTACTCACATGGAGTATGTGTTGGGTGGTAGTGTCACATAGAACATAAGTTGGCTTAAGGCACGATGTAACAGACTTAGTATTTAAGGCACGAACCACGGTAGGTTCAAAAGATGAGTTTGGAAAAGGGCTATCAAATAGGCGTTACTGAGTTGAGAAAAATGATAGGGAAACAAAGAAGAATGCTCGCGACCATGGGTCGTCGAGGCGGTCTCAGATGTGAGAAGTGCTGAACTTCGCCCTGAGAGAGATAGTAACATTAGAAGAAGAATGACTGTGTAAGACGTTAGTTTGAGTCGAGTCTTGCATGGTCATTGGGCAACTTATCGACATGGTAAAAGTTTCCTCGAGCGGTATTCCTGGGCCACGGGACCATTTCGGTCTTGGAGGAAACACGGTATAACCGAGATGGAGGTACCGCTCAGGTTATTCGGGAACTTTCAGCAGGGCTCGCTCCTTACGCTGAAAGGGTCGCCGAATAACAAAGCTATAAGTTCAGGATAGCTTGTGGTGCTAGTGACCTTTCATATAGATGGGTCGGCACGGGCGACAATTCGCAGGTGTGCCTTTGGAATGTGTCAAGTTGAATGTGTGTACATTTTGGAAGATAATATTTGGGGCCTAAAATTTGGCTACAACGTAGATACCGTACTTCGGCACGGGATGTGGTATCGGGTCTTAAGTTGTTGGTATAGAGTTGCATAAGTTTGTGTTTGAGTCGTTCGAGTTTAAGTCAGGAAGCGCCGCAAGGCAGAGTTTGTTGTGTGACACTAAGTTCACAAGTCTTGATTGAGTCGGTCGATGATTAAAGCAGCACGGGCCGCGAGGCGGCAATATGCTTAAGTCACACTGAGTTGCGAGGCATGACCTCAATATGGACTTGTAGCACTGTCAGATGGAAATTGGGTACTATCATGTAGTTGCGTCTCTGAGTATGGGCCGAAAGGCAAACATGACTCGATAATTTGACGTTGTTGACACGAGAAGGGTATAAGAGGCAAAGTATAAGTAAGTTGCTAGTGCAAGGCACGGAGATGGTATAGAGACATAAAATAGGCCGAGAGTTTATGTCCTAAAATTAATCCTAAGGCAAGAGTAGAAAGACAATCTTAAAGGGATTATGTTGCATAAAGTAAATGAACGTGTTGGTTTTGTATGGGTGGGCGAGGAGCTCATTCCACCAGTGCAGTTGAGTACTAACACCCATACAGTTTTTATGTGCAGGCACAGGTAGAAGCTCGTGGCACGGAGCTCGTTTTGATGCGTCGAGGCATGGAGTTCCTTGAAGATTCGAGGCATGCAACAGCGTGGAGTCTGGACTTATATGGGACATAATGTACGGACATCGCCTATCTAAAGCTTCCGCTGGCCTACTAAAATTGTATTGAGAGATGAGAGGGAGCAGAGTGACTTGTAATATGAGAATAGTGAGCTTGAGTGATTGTAATCATAGCCTCGTGCCAAATTGTAATCTTTGTTCCAATATCAATAGAAGAGTATTTCTACATGACTTGTATTTTGCTTCAAATTTTCGCTATTGTATCAATATTTCCACTTGGGACTTCTGTGCGACGATCCCGTCGCTTAGCCTGTAATCAGCCGTTATGGAACCCACCTTGCGTGAGCGCAATCTAGGCTCACGCGGTATCACGCCTTAGCGAGGACGATCGCTCCTACGGGAGCGGGGCGTGACATAATGGTATCAGAGCACGGCTTTACGTCCTTGGACTTTTGATTGAATTCTTTAACTCTGTGTTGCTTTCACAAATAGATATCGTTGGTGCGCTCTCGCTCAAATGTCCCACGGGATGTCCATACAATAAGTCTATATATTTTGCAAAATCATACGAAAGAAAATTTGGTTGAACTAAAGTTAACTCCAATAAGCACGGTTGGCTAAGTCGGAATGGACATATATACCAAAATTGTGTCAGGCAAGAATGAGTAAGAATCGATTCAAAGAGTGTTGGGTAGTTTTGATAGCGGTGCTATCGAACGATGATGTTATCGTCGATGCGATATAGAAGAGCGTGCTTGAAATTTGAGAAATGGTTCGAACGGAGAT
Source organism: Iris pallida (assembly GCA_029216955.1). Lineage (NCBI taxonomy): Eukaryota > Viridiplantae > Streptophyta > Magnoliopsida > Asparagales > Iridaceae > Iris > Iris pallida. The sequence continues at coordinate 15,156,519 of JANAVB010008800.1, read as the reverse complement.
TCGAAGTAGTCGATTGCCAATTGAATGATAGTTTTGAGGATTTGTCGAATGACTTCATCCCTGAGTGGTGTATGGGATAGCCTCGGGGATGTTGGTCGATTGAGGATGTGGGGTACCAATGAGTCTGTCAACAAAGCATCGCATGTATGCAAAGCCTTAGATTGAGTATTATTGAGTAAGTTATGATATTGAAGATTTGGACGAGTCGATTCGAACAAAACTAGAGATGACGCACACGAGATTAGGATTGTGCAAGTACGAAATGCAGAAATGGTTGAGTAGATAGATTGAATTGAGGAAAAGTTAAGGTAACAAATGGATGACTCGATCAAGGAAACAGATATGTGAATCATATACAAAAACTTAACACGATTGGATGATAACGTGCATGAAAATGATTCGAATATTTGAGTTAAAATAGATCGATATGACTTGAGAAAATATATGGCTCGATGACTTAAGGTAGACGAATGAACATACGTGATCTTGGATTTTGAACGAATTGAACATGTAACTAGTTTGGGGGATAATGATCGAATTTGATATTGAATATTGAGGAGATTATCCAGTTCGAACAGTAGCATTAGTCGCACGACTCAAAATTTGTTGCACATGAAATCGTCAGGTTATACATATCATCAATGGTATTGAGACGTATCAAAGATCGATATACGATAACTCGGGGGTACTCTAATTCGAGAAATGATGATCGTGCAAGTGTTATTGTTCTGATGGATGCTATACTTAAGATTTTGATGGAAAGGGAATGTTTGGATGGAAGGAAAGTATCTTGATTGCTTCGACGATAGCCACAATGTCGACGTTCTTGTCTTGTGCGAGCGCAACACCAGCGTCGCACATGCGTCACATCGAATTTGGAGCGATCATTCTGCGTGAGCACTGACATGGTGATTTATGTCGCGAGAATGATCAAACTCCAAAAATCAGGGCGTGGTAATTTGTATGCTTCGACTTATAGTTTGTTGCAATGGTGAATTTGAGGATTGTTCGGACTTGTGATTGAGAATTGAGTAAATTTTAGGATTGAGTAGATAAAATCTGTGTATCGAGAATGAATAGTCTAGACTCAAGCAAGAGTTACGTCTCGATGAAGATGGTTATCTCGCGGGAGTATTGCATGGTAATTTCATGCCCACCATGGATAATCGGACTCGCGTGAGATTGGAGGATGACATATTGTTAAGTCAGACGACCTCATGATTGAATACGTGAATTGCGATAGAACGACTTAGGAAATATGGAAAGAGAATTATGGTTTAGCGACAAGTTGTGTTATAGCGTGCTTGACTTGGAAAGAATGGATAGTTGAATTATATCGAACATGTTTGAAGAGATAGACTATATGAATTATAAATTTGAACCTGTGATAGCGATAGGCAAGAAACTTGGTTGCGTAGAACTTGAAGTAGGATGACTTTGCTGAATGACTCGGACCCCTGAATTTGAACGCTGCAAGTGCGAATAGGTAAAATCTATGCTCGAAGTTTAGAAATCGGAGTGATGCGAGCATGGATAGAAAGTCCCGTACTATCAACTTTGGCTTGACCTTAGGATGGGATCAGTGTTGATATTATTGTTTGGGAACTATGATTCCAATGTCGACGGATTGACTTTAGCCTGGAGAGATGGCCTAGCGGTTAGGCAAGACGTCCATGTTACGAGAGTTAGCATCGGTATGAATGATCTTAAGGATTGATTGGTTTGGATATCAGCATTGATGAATGGAATGATTCAGGAGTATGAAAATACCACTCATAAGCCTCGGCTGACATGCATATATATCAGGGATGCTTGAATATATGCACGATCCGACTCGAGTGGATATGGCAGAATTCTCTATTACGAGGCTTGGTTAAAATGTATGTATTTTGGGGACGCCTGAAATATATGCATGATCCAACTAAGTGATACGTTGAATTCAAAGTAAGACTAGAGGAATGAAACGGTCAAAGATTTTGAGATTGTGAGTTTCAAAGGAAAAGATTGAGGATAGCACGAGCATGGCTCAGTTTGAAGAAATGTATAGGAAGAAGGTATGCGAGAATGGTGGGATGTTGAATCAAAGTGATAATTCTATAAGTAAGTACTCAGTTAGTTTCGAGGACGAAACTTTTTCTGAGTGGTGTATGAGGTAGTGTCCCGTCCCGCTAAGTCAATCGGAGGAATCAGAACACCAACGGCATTCGAACTTAGCTATGCAACGGCTTGCTTGAAGACCCGCTTGGTCGAGGCGACTCCTTGTTCAGGTGGATGGCTTCGGTGAACTTGCCTCGTATTGGCCTTCGCACTAATAATACGAAAGTTTTCAATGCATGAGTAGGCTTGATAATAAAAGAGACGAATCCATATAGCTAAGGGAATAATCCCAAGTCAGGTCAAACTGAGTTAGAATATGGAAAGGTCCCATGGACGGCTTAGAAATGTTGCACGATGGCTTTCAAAATAACACTCGGTCCTTCATCCCGTGGCTTGGGAGAAATAAACTTAGTCTTCACCATAAAGCTATGAATTAGCCTAAGTCATAGGCGTTGCCCGCATAAATGCTTGATAAAGCATGCACGGTTCCAGCGTTGGAGGCTTGGCATAGCCTTTGCTCGTCCCACGGATTAAGTTGTATCGTACGGCTTGTGACATAAGTCTAGGCACCCAAGAACTTGGTTGTTCAAAGTCGAACGCGTGCACGGCACGTTCCCATGATGCACGGCTTGACGCAGTCTTTGCTCGTCAAGTTATTGCACGATTAAGTTAGGCAAAGTTATGTTAGGCTATCGGAGTAGTAGCAAGCACGGTCCCACGAGTTCTACGGCTGGGTATAGCCACAAAGTCCTACAGTCTCAAAGCTACTCACATGGAGTTTGTGTTAGACGGTAGTGTCGCATAGAACATAAGTTGGCTTAAGGCACGATGTCACGGACTTAGTACTTAAGGCACGAACCACGGTAGGTTCAAAAGATGAGTTTAGAAAAGGGCTATCAAATAGGCGTTTCTGAGTTGAGAAAAATGATAGGACAACAAGGAAGAATGCTCGTGACCATGGGTCATCGAGGCGATCTCAGATGAGAGAAGTGTTGAACTTGGCCCTGAGAGAGATGGTAACATTAGAAGAAGAATGACTGTGTAAGACGTTAGTTCGAGTCGAGTCTTGCATGGTCATTGGACAACTTGTCGACAAGGTAAAAGTTTCCTCGAGCGGCATCCCCGGGCCATAGGACCGTTTCGGCCTAGGAGAAAACACGGTATAGTCGAGCTGGGGGTACCGCTCAGGTTATTCGAGAACTTTCAGTGGGGCTCGCTACTTGCGCTGAAAGGGTCGCTGAATAACAAAACTATAAGTCCATAATAGCTTGTGATGTTAGTGACCTTTTATATAGATGGTGTAACACCCCAGTCCCAAAATACGTAGGACTAGGAACGTAGACATGCCAGCTGTATAATAAATATACGTAAGCTGTAAAATACAGTAGAACTATGACTAATCTCATCCACACAAAATGAAAGAACAAAAGATATTATATAATCAACTATGAATTATCATTGGTACATGTAGTTGGGCGGAAACAAATCTACTACCAACTATGAAAAGAAATACATAATAAAAGAAAAAGTTTGGCGAGCGGAGCGAAGACGATCAAAGTGCAATCATCCTCGAAGAAATAGAGATGATCATGGCCACGGCTAGAACACCTGCGAAAGACAAGAGCACACACCTGACGAGATAACCAGGTCCTCAGAGGGACGTAACAAGACACATAATATCATACCCTAAACTGAATAATAAAAGCTCAACAGAAAAGTATATACGACTAAACAGATAAAAGGTCCTTAACCATTCTATGTGAAAATGCATTTTGAAGACAACGTTCCACACAAAGGCTTCCGAGACTAGAAACACGGCGCATTAGCGTTTCAACCGAGGTATTAGTGGCATCTAGAGGAAAATAAATAAGTACATGGCATACTAGTCTCTCGGGTGAGTCACTAACGACAGCTAGAGGAAAGTAAATGCACGGCACATTTGTGTTTCAACCAAGGCACTAGTGGCATCTAGAGAAAAGTAAATAAGTGCACGGCACACTAGCTCTCGGCTGAGTCACAAATGGCAGCTAGAGAAAAGTAAATGTGTGAAAGCCCCTGCGCCTAATAACTGTCTTCCCCCTTCCCATGCACTACTCGTGCTGAATCCACACCATGATATTTCTAATAACCGCTAAGTCTTCTAGGCAACTATATTAGCATTTATATCCTAACGCTCATCCTGTACGCACCGATGTACGGTCGATACGCAAGTTCGAATCTATATGAGACACGTGACCTCGTGGCACACAGGTGTCGGGCCAATGAATACGGCACAAACAAAGGTGGTCCCTTAAATCTAGGCCAAATGCATAAAGAAAAACTAAAGTATAGTAATTTGTAACTACATATGCTTTTGAAAGAACAACTTATAAGAAATAAAATATACATGATTTTGAGCAAGAAATTAAACAGTAAAGGCAAGGTGTCTTGCCTGGTAGGACGCCTGGTGTACTGCGATGATCAAGGTGGTACAACATGTGACTTCGATGTTACAACTACGCCAGACGGCCTCTGATGATGGCACTGACTGCTCCATTAGGTCCGGGACGGTCAGAATAGTGAAGGTCGACATAGGGTAGTCTAGAATTTGCGAGGGAATAGGAGAGATAGAACTAGTTATGGACAGAGGATAACAGAAGCAAATTTAATAAATAATATATATATCGATTTAGAAAACTATATATAATCCTTGAAAATTATAGTTATATATATACCAAGAATTTATAGATAACTACGAACTTTATAAAAATCATTTATATGCATCCGTAACTTCTCTTAAGAAAATATGCTATATAATACCTACATTTCTACTATTTTATAAAGTTCATAACGTATAAGCTTTATATATATATATATATATATATATATATATATATATATATATACCCAAAACTATCTATAGGTAGAAAGCAATTTTAAGTACCCAAAATAAAATATCATGTAATAATATTTTAGGTAAAAGCATATTTACAGTACCACAAAAAAAAAATAAGAACACCTTAGCCACTAAGTCTAATATTATATTTTGAGAACAACTAGAAAATACAATAATAGTATTTTTAACCCTATTTTGTCAAAGTACAAATTTTTTTGACTAAGAGACATAAGTTGATTTCACAAAATAATACGATGATAGTATATATATGGAGTATCAATAATACTAATATTGATTTGTTATAATACTAAAATTAATAATAGCCAAAATTTGGCAAAGATCTTAGTCAACTGCAAAATAATAATAATAATAATAATAATAATAATAATAATAATAAAATAATTATAATATTTATAAAATACACACTGTTCCTCTTCAGGAGAACCAAACAACAGCTTTAAGAGATGTTTGTGAATAGAGGAGAGAGAAGTGAGTTGGTGAGGACGAAAGAAGAAAAATTAGAGGGAAAAAGAGAAAGAGAGATCGAGGGATTTGGAGGAAAGAGAGTGGGAGTGAGCGTGAGAGAAGGGCGATCGGGGAAGAGGAAGGCGGAGAGGGGTCGGGCAGCGAGCCGGAGGCGACGTTGCAGGGCGGAGAGAAGGGAAGAAGGTCGGAGAGAGGGGTTCCACGATGAAGTAGCACGGCGGAGATGGGGGCGACGCCTGCGTACGGAGGAGGTGGAGGACCGAAGGAGTTGGCGAGCACCGTTCGGTCGGCGGGGGTGACCGCTCCGGTGCGATGGGGACCGCGCTCGCGCAGGCACAGGGAGAGGCGCAGAAGAGGGAGACTTGCCGGCCGGCCTAGGCACAGATCTAGGAGTGGTCGGGGCGGACGACCTGATGTCGTGGCGGCGCTGGCTGGGGGAGAAACAAAAATCGAAGGAGAGCAGAGACGGGGAACGGTGGCTGGGTTCTGGGTTTGGACGGCGGTGTCCTAGCGAGAGGGTGGCCGACCGTTGGCTGGGGCGCTCGGCAGGAGAGTCGCCGGATCTAGCGAATCGCGGTGACCTCGGGGCTGCACAGTGTCGACGATGACGTACGGCAATGGTGAACGGCGGACAGAGGACGCGGGTCTGGTGGAGGCCAGGTGCACGACGGAGGTATGTGGTGTGGGTTTTTATTTGCTAATTTATTTGGTGGTGGTGTTTGCTGGAGTGGGTCGAGGAGGGGACCGGGGTTGGCCACTGGCCGGAGGTGGTGGTTCCGTCGAGGAGGAGGAGGTGGGTTGATAGTGGTGGCAGTGGTGGATTTGCTGACGGGTGGAGGATGATGACAATGGTGGTGGTGACGATGTATCGGAGATGGGATCGGGTGGAGCGGCTGGTGGCGATGGGGTGTGTTTGGTCGGGGTTCAACGGATGGTGACGTCGGAGATCGGATTTGGGTTTGGGGCTGCAATGTCAGTGGCGTGGTGGAGTCGCTAGGTCTGGGAAGCGGGGCGAAGGATGAGGTCAGGGTTTGTGCTGGCTAGGCGGGGGTGGCCAGCAGAGAGTCTGCCAAAGGAGAAGTTTAGTGGGGAGGCGATAGGGTTCGGGTTTTAGATTAGAGTTCTGTGTCGGGGATGGTTAATGGGATTTTGGCCGGGTCAATGTCAAATGGTCGGAGTTGTGGAGTCGGGTGTCCGAATTTGTCGGGCATAGAGAACCAGTGTATTTATACAAAAATAGAAATATAGTAGATGGCAGGCACGAACACGATGCACGATGTGATTGTGGATGGGAAATTTTGGGTGTGGAGCTTATGGGAGAAAGAAGCAATGAGCCTCTCCTTATATAGGAGGTGGAGGACCTAGTTGGATAAGGACTGGGATTGTTTAAATTCCAATTAGATAATTCAATCTATCAATTCAATAAATTTAAATCCAAATCAAAATTAATTTAAATCTAGATAATCGAACCTTAAATTAAATATAAACTCTATCCCTAAATTTAAACTATTTAAATCAACCCATAAAATCAAATCAAGATTTAAATTGCCACCATAATTTCAAAATCTATTTTCCAAAAATACTAATAATAATAATTTTAAAATAATAAATATTTTTAAATATCTTTTTGAATAATAAAATATTAATATTAATAAATTTGGAAAATCAAATTAAATATTAATAGAAACTACTTCAAAAATACCTTTTAAATAATTTAAGATAATTAATAAATAATTTTGAAAGTTATATTTTACGTATTTGCATGAGAAGAAGGTAATTTTATGAACATAGTTTCCTAAATTGCCAATAAAATAAACTCGCCTTTTTATAATAATAAAATTTGAAATCTCGATGCGACGCTTTTCACAACCTTAAGTAAATAAAAGTAATTACTATACATTATTTTGAAACTATAAAATAGAAAAACGTTTTCTAAAATATGTACGCTCGCACATATTCGCACTCGTCGAGCAATTACGAAAAATGAAATTTCGCGCGCGACGTACAATACAACTACGCGACGTACAATACAAAATAAAAAATCAGTACTAAATTTATAAAAATAAAAAATAGTAGAAATTTAGGGGTTTTACAGATGGATCGGCACGGGCGGCAATTCGCAGGTGTGCCTTTGGAATGTGTCGAGTTGAATGTGTGTACATTTTGGAAGACAATATTTGGGGCCTAAGATTTGGCTGCAACATAGACACCGTACTTCGGCACGAGATGTGGTGTCGGGTCTTAAGTTGTTGGCATAGAGTTGCATAAGTTTGGATTTGAGTCGTTCGAGTTTAAATCAGGCAGCGCTGCAAGGCAGAGTTTGTTGTGTGACACTAAGTTCACAAGTCTTGATTAAGTCGGTCGGTGATTAATTCAGCAAGGGCCGCGAGGAGGCAATATGTTAAGTCACACTGAGTTCTGAGGTACGACCTCAATATGGACTTGTAGCACGGTCACATAGAAATTTGGTACTATCGTGTAGTTGCGTCTCTGAGTATGGGCCGAAAGGCAAACATGACTCGATAAGTTGACGTTGTTGACACGAGAAGCGTCTAAGAGGCAAAGTATAAGTAAGTTGCTAGTGCAAGGCACGGAGATGGTCTAGAGATACAAAATAGGCCGAGAGTCTATGTCCTAAAACTGATCCTAAGACAAGAGTAGAAAAACAATCGTAAAGGGATTATGTTGCACAAAGTAAATGAACGTGTTGGTTTTGTATGGGTGGGCGAGAAGCTCATTCCACCAGTGCAGTTGAGTACTGACACCCACACAGATTTCATATACAGGCATAGGTAGAAGCTCGTGGAGCGGTGCTCGCTTGGATGCATCGAGGCACGGAGTTCCTTGACGATTCGAGGCGTGCGGCAGCATGGAGTTTGGACTTATACGGGACATAATGTATGAACATCGCCTATCTAAAGCTTCTGCTGGCCTACTCAAATTGTATTGAGAGATGAGAGGGAGCAGAGTGACTTGTAATGTGAGAAGAGTGAGCTTGAGTGATTGTAATCTTGGCCTCGTGCCACATTGTAATCTGTGTTCCAATATCAATAAAAGAGTATTTCTGCATGACTTGTGTTTTACTTCAAATTTTTGCTGCTGTATCAATGTTTCCACTTGGGACTTCTGTGCGACGACCCCGTTGCTTAGCCTATAATCAGCCATTATGGAACCCGTCTTGCGTGAGCACAATCTAGGCTCATGCGACATCACGCCTTAGAGAGGACGATCGCTCCTACGGGAGCGGAGCATGACATAAATACTGTATAAGTTCAGCAAGGTATACTTGCCTAGTTCCGTGATGTGAAGATGAAGTCTCCCACCCGCGTCCACGCCTCCGGAATCCAATGCTCCTAAATAATTTATTTAACTACTTATGAAACTTATAACAGAACTTAATTAACTAGATTAATTTTTTAAACTACTTGAACTATATTCAAATATCTCGTAGGACTACTTATATCGTATAACATACATACGTGTCAAACTAGACCTTGGAACACAGTAATAGGGTTTTCGACCTTCCAATTAATCGGTTATGACCCCACTTCAATAACACACTTAGAAATCATAGAAAGTTCCTAAAAATAATATCTAAAACAATTTTCTACAGTATTAACTCTGAAATTTCAGAACTACGATTTATAAAGAATTAATGTGACTAGTTGACTACTACGTCAGCTAGTCTACCCGAAACTCGTCCGGAACATGGCCAATTACTCAAAATAGCTAATATAACCAAAAATATATTTTTATACAAAATTTAAGTTATATTATTTCTCAGAATTAAGACATTAATACAAGAGTTAAGTTATGCTACTAAGTTAAAACATTCTAGGTCAGCAGGTTACCCGAAAATAGCTAGATTTGACCTATAATTTTTTCGACCAGATTTGAGTTGCTAAATTTGTGAAAAAATACTTAAAAATCCTAATATATATATATATATGAACACACATAAAATTAATTTTTGAAAATAACCACCAATAACTTGTAGTTCCTTTACAACGGGGTTAATTTTGATCCTACCGAAACATGAATATTACGACTATAAATTATAAAACTTTTATAGATGATTATACATGGCAAATCCATCAAAATATGATTTCTACTGATTTAATAACCTATTTTCTACAAAAATTTAGTAAGGATTTGAGATGGAAATATTAGGGTTTCTTACCAAAAGTCCTTGCTAGAGAGGTTGTAAAGACTTCTCATTGTCAAAGCTCCAACCTTTCTTGCTATCTTTGCTTGCTAATACTCTCTTGATGAGTTTATAAGGATTGGAAATGGCTATATATGGTTGGATGGAAAAGATGGAGTTTTTAGGGTTTGCTTTGAGTAGTTGGGTAGATGTATGGTGGAGGAGATAAGTTTTTGTGAATAATGGAGAGATGTGCAATGGAGAAGATGATGTATGGAAGGCTATGGGGGAGAGGTGCTACTGAATATGAGGGGGAAGAAAGGGAGTGGTCGACCAAGAAGGAAAAAAGAAGAAATTAAGTTAGGGTTAGGGTTTGGGTATGAGTTGATGTACATATATGGGCCTTTTGGGTTGCATCCATGAAAAGGAGTGGGAATCCTTAAGTCGGTCGAATATCCAAGGGAGGGGCTACTTTGTCGGCCAAGAGTTCTCCCACTAGTTGGGGTGGTGGTTTGGTGAGTTGGCTAATTGATTGGATTGAGGATTAAAAAGGTCTTTCCTAATATAGACTAATTAAATCTATCTATAGAAATACAATCCAAAATCTGAATTAAATACAAAATATATGTATTTATTAATACCCAACATGCCTACTTAGGATAGGGTAGGACTTTGGGTCAAATATAAACTAATGCCAACTAGGATTACACTAGGATTACACATAGACACTTTCTATAGAAAGAAACTTTCCAAAATTGAAAACATATTAATATTAATAAAATATATATACAAAATATGTATCAATGTCACTACCACTTTTTAGCCTTGAGGGTATTTTAGTCATTTTGACTTTTTCGTCATTTTGAATTTTTATTAATAAAATATGTGCTAATTATTTGATTAAGACTTGACCTAGAAGTTTAACCTAATCTAGATTAGTCTTGAGGTTAGAATCATGATTAGAACATTCATACCCTAGATTAGTCTTGAGGTTAGGATATTTTGTATAGATATTAGTAAACCCTAGTTTTAATTTGAGGCTTTGATTTAACTTGATTTGCATAGAAGGAAGCTTAGCCACACATCTAAACATTACCTAACCCTAATTCCCTTAGAAGTGGCCGGCCACACCTAGAATTCCCCCTATAAGTAGCAACATATGATTCATGTTGCCTCTTCTTAATACCTACTCAAAACCCTAATTAGTTCTTCCCCAATTTCTCCCATTTAATCCAAATTACCTCCAAATTTAGCCTAGTCTCTTGTATTGGAATCCCTTGTTGTTGAAGAAGGTGTTGTAGGCTAGCTAGCAAAGTTGTGGAGCTCACTTGGCCATAGCACTTGGAGGAGGACATCTTCCTTTAGAGCTATTCTTTGAGATTTTCTCCCAATAGGTAAATGCCCCCAAATCCTATTAAATTTTTGTTTTCTCTTAATGATAGCATGCATCTAGGCACCATGGACCTGTAGATGTAGTTTGGTAGAAATTGGTGTCCATTTGATATGTGTATCGGACACGTATCGGAGTATTGTTCTTGGTGTTTGATGAAATGCCTCAAAGGATTTGTTTTTGATTATTTTAAATTCCGTTTGAATAGGTTTGTAGCCATATATGTAAGAATCACAAATTTTTAGCTCTGAGCACGTTTTATCTCGTATCCGTATCCAAATCTGGACACGAACCTCATTACGAAACCGTGTTTTAGTTCCCTGCTACCCGACTGTGTTTTCTCTATGAATTAGATACGTGAAAATGAACCACTTGACATAGAGGTGGGGGAAACTATTAAAAAGCCCCCCCTCAAGTTTTGTGTCGACTGGATGCGTGTCGGATACGAAATTGCGCGTGCATACGATTTACACTGACTGTACACAGTCATAAATTCGACTATGATACGCCTTGGTATCTTGGACACGAGACTTTGTGGACCCAATTCAGGGTGAAAGACACGAAGCCCTACCCCTACACTCCACGTGGACACGAGCACGTGGCCAATGGCACCCTGTGTCGTGTCCACGAGCTCTCGAAGCCACTTTACGACACTATTTTTCTGCTATGTACTGATATTTTGTTATTCTCTGTTTGGACACCCTCGTGTCCAGTTTTTTGGACACATGGAACCCCCCTCCACATGACACGTACGCATATGTGACACAACTGCACACTTTAATTTATTGATTTATTAGGTTTTTAAATTGAATTTGGGGTTTGTTTGCATTCGGATACCTATATACTGAAACTGTGTATTCGAATTGGAATTTTTATGTTTAAATCGATTTAAATTGTTTAATATATAAATTACATGTTAAATATTATACAGTATAGCATGTTAAATATCTGGGATTACACTGGGTTTTGATTTTGTTTAGTTTTTAATTCTTTTCGAGTTCAAAACATTGTATATATATATATATATATATATATATATATATATATATATATATATATATATATATATGTCATATAACTGAACTTTGAATATGTCATATAAATATATATATATATATATATATATATATATATATATATATATATATATATATATATATATATATATATATATATATATATATATATATATATATATGTCATATAACTGAACTTTGAGATTGATGTTGGGTTGATACATTATATGTAAACTGATTTTGAATGAAAAACTGAAACTATGACACACATACTCTCTCTAATTGTATACTGTTCTAACATGCCACAATGCACACACTTGAACACTCACTCTCTTTAACACACTCACACACACATTTTCCTACTGCCCACTTGTTACTGCCATTCACACTTCACTGCAGTATGTTGACACTCACTATATGTTGACACTTTGTCACGACCCGCACCCAGTGTAGGGACACTAGAAGTGGGTACGTCTAGCCTACGCCGCAGTGTCGACGGTAGAATGTTGTCCTAGGTCACATACATCTAACAATTATAAGGTACCTGTACAATGTATACGCTTCGAATGGAGAACAATATAGAAATGTAGAACTCAATCACAGCTAAGGTAGAAAGTATGATAAGATAGATAGATAAGATCTAAATCCACAATGAAATACAAAATAAGAGAGATAATCTAAGTGTCTAAGATAACAACTCCACAATATCCAATCATCACAAAATCCTAGATATATACAATGAGTATCCAAATGAGAAAACAACTGAAAATAAGATAAAGCCTAATCTATGTGGGTATCAGCATCTACTGCTAATGGATCATGCTGAAGGTCCAAGTCGCAAGTGTCGTCTAAAGTTGCTCCATAGTATGTAGGACAGAACTCCTCAATGTCATCTGTAATATTTTCAACAGGTCCAGTCAGGATAGGAGTGAGCACAATACATCTCACGTAGTTCATAATATGACAGGATATGTAAATATGCTATAGAGTAAGATACATAAAATATTGAGAAATATATGAAGTAAAAGAGATGACTGTAAAAAATATCTACTATAAGTAAAGAGCTAACAGTGGCTAGTAATGTAGAGTACAAGATAGACATGTGAACGGCTTGAATTTGCACATGAGTAATCTAAGCGTTTGCACATGAGTATACTACTTTGGAATTAATCACATGACCATTTATACTCCTCCATATCCCAATTAATACACAAGGATCCAGACAAGTTATGTTATTGCACATGATATCACATGAAGGCCCATAAATGGGTGCACATGAATGTATACATGGGAGCTCTATGAACATGAGAGTACATGAATTACAAGAGTGCACATGAATGGTGAAAGCACCGGAGTATATGATGAAAGTAAAACGCACATGACATACTGTAACCCGATGCTACCGAGGGAGATAGCATCTCATGAAGGGATCCATATAGTACCAATCCGTGTTAATAACGTGACAGCATCAAGTAAAGTAATCTAGAGCATAAATGTAAATCCTATCAAGTATAAAACGGTCAGAGAATGTACTCGCCTGCTATCTGAATATCCGAAGAGAAATATACTGTCTGAAGGAGGTGTCTGTCTCCTATTTAGAACAACACAAGTCACAACATGTCCAGAATGGTAATATAGAACATTACAATACATTCTATATGATGTTTTGGGTCAATCTAGACTAAATTCAACCCTTGGTCAACTCTAGTCAACTACACTAGTCAACTACACTAGTCAAACTAGGTCAACTAGGTCAAGTCCTAACCCAACAAGTCTTACTAAGCCTAACCAAGTCTAGCCTAGCATCACACACAATCACAAGGCCACACAAGTCATTAGCATACAAGTTATATATATAACATATATAGGCTTACATAATATATAGGCACATACATAGAAAAATATACATAGGCTTTGTATAGGCTATATGCCTATACTCAACATAGCACACATTTAACCAACACCCATAGGAACTATATATACTCATGCATTCAACATTACCTTATATATATATATATATATATATATATATATATATATATATATATATATATATATATATATATTATATATAATATATATATATATATATATTTTTTTTTTTTTTTTTTAGGGTGTCCACTTCTTAATGGTGCTTGGAGGCATGCCTCCAAGGGGCTCGAAACCCGCGCCACTGCATCAGGGTGCTCCACCGTTCCCAACGGGCTACGGCCACGGGGACATATATATAATATATATATATATATATATATATTATAATATATATATATAAGGAAATATATATATATATATATATATATATATTTGATATATATATTTTATATATATATAAATATATATATATATTTACCTTATATATATATATATATATATATATATATATATATATATACTACATATATATACTATATACTACATACTATATATATATATATATATTATATATATATATATAATATATATATATATATATATATATTAGATATACTATATACTACATACTATATATATATAATATATATATATATATATATATAGTATATACTATATATAGTATATACATATACTATATATGTAGTATATAGTATACTATATACTACATATATGTAGTATATATATATATAGTATGTAGTATATATATATATATATATACTACATACTATATATATATATATATATATATATATATATATATATATATATATATATATATATATATATAGTATATATATATAGTATATACTATCTGAATATCCGAAGAGAAATATACTGTCTGAAGGAGGTGTTTGTCTCCTATTTAGAACAACACAAGTCACAACATGTCCAGAATGGTAATATAGAACATTACAATACATTCTATATGATGTTTGGGTCAATCTAGACTAAATTCAACCCTTGGTCAACTCTAGTCAACTACACTAGTCAACTACACTAGTCAAACTAGGTCAACTAGGTCAAGTCCTAACCAACAAGTCTTACTAAGCCTAACCAAGTCTAGCCTAGCATCACACACAATCACAAGGCCACACAAGTCATTAGCATACAAGTTATATATATAACATAAAATATATATATATATATATATATATATATATATATATATATATATATATATATATATATATATATATATAATATATATATATATATATATATATATATATATATATATATATATATATAGAGAGAGAGAGAGAGCTGGAGAGTGAGATAGTGTCAAGGGGGAAACATCAATGCATCAAGTGAAGTGTCAAGTAGGTGTTCAGGTTAGTGGTTCAGTTATTGATTAACAAGTGTCAATGCATATAGGGTTACACTTAGATTCCAGTTTCAGGTTTATTAGTGTAGGTAAAGTGAGGTTTAACAGAGGTTTACATGTTAATGGTTCAGTCAATACAATTTTGAGTGTCATAGCACACTCGAAAACACTTCCAAGTCCAAGTAAATCTCCACACATTAAACCCCAACATACCAATACATATCCAGCAATATAAACACATGTAAAATATGTAAATTAACATTTGAACTTACATTTAAAATATTCAAATTATCAGGAAAAAAATGCTGATACTGCACAGTATCAAAAAATAAGGGGAAACTGGAATTTGATTTCGAAAATAATATAATTCATCAAATTAATGGTTGGTAAACAATCGTGCACATGTGTGTGCGTCAACATGACAATTTGTGTCCACCAAAACAAACACGACGTGTCCACACCCATACGAACTCGTACAGACACACGCACAGACACACAGTCTCGTGCACGTATGTGTGTGAGTCTAGGACATGACACACGACACGACACCACTCGTGCACGTGTCCATGTGTTCGCCTAGGGTAGGGCTACGTGTCCAAAGGCCTGACACGTGACCACGACTCATCGTATCGTGTCACGAGAGCCGTATCAGAGCCCGACACTTGCCTGTGCACGCGCAGTGCAATCCCCATACGAGTTTGATTCCTCACGAATCACTCGAAGGATTCGCCTCATATTACGTGCACAAGGTGTCAGTCATTGCCCCTTCGTGTCACAAAAGTATCGAGCCATATCGTGTCGTATCCTGTGCACACGACACAGCAAGTAGCAGGGCATGCGCACGGCTCGCGTGCGAGCATGTCCATCCCCTGTTACGAATCGGACACGACACGAAGACAGCTCAGAACAATATGAAATCACATAACACATATAGATATAAGGATTCAATCAAAAAGTTTTGGAAAAACATGAAAAAGTTTTCTTTTGGGCATTTCATCTAACACCCTGCTACAAGGACTGATACATGTCTGATATGGACATAAAATCGACACAAAATCACACAAGATCAACTCCACAGCTATGGGACTCCTAGATCTATGCAACCATGCAAGGAAATCAAGAAATGGAGGTGGTTTGAGGGGTTTACCTATTGAGTGTCAAACTCAATAAAAAGCTCAATATAGGAGAATCTCCCTTGCAAGTCAAAAGCCCCAAATTGCACAATGGCTGTGATTTCTCACCATAAATAGTAAATAGGCAATGATTAGATCATAATACAAAAGACTAGAGTCAAAAGGAAGAGAAATGAAGATATTAGGAAAGTTTACAAAGGGGACAAACATTGTTCTTACCAAAAGTGAAGGTGGTGTAAAAAGAGGCAAGAATGATTCAAGAGATGTTAAATAGGAAGGGGGGAACCCTAGGGGGCCGGCCACATGTAGGAAAATTTTGGTTAGGGTTGATGGCTACTGGGCTAGGGCCAAGTTAAATGTTAAATGGTTCAAACCCTTAGTTAATAGTTTCAAACACCTAAAGCACTTAATCTCTCCATGCAACTTAGTCCAACAAGTCAACTTGGGTCGACTTGAATTAGACTAGGGTCTACACCATGCGAACCAAGTAACCAAACTCAACATCTAGGTTAGTCTCTAAAGTCACTACTAGCAAAAGTCAAAAGTAACAACCATCACTCAAACAATTCAAATTAATTCAAATTTTTTAAAATGACCAAAATACCCTCAAGCTAAAATGTGGTAGTGACCACTTCACTACAGTACACCCTATCTATATGCTGCCACATCTTTCTCTCTATACACACACTTATACACATGTTGACACACACCCAAAACTGCCACTCTATACACACTCACACATATATACTTCACTGCCACACATGTCTTGACACACCCCACACATACTCATATATACATATGCTGTTTTTTCTTTACCTCTATATATACATATGTGGTTGTGCCTATATATATAGCTTTACCTCTATATATATATATGTATATGTTAAAAATATATATATATATATATATATATATAATATATATATATATATATATATATATATATATATATATATATATATATATAATATATATATATATATATATATATTGCTATGTCGTATATTGTGCATAGCTATATATGTGTATGTATATATAGTATATATGTACTTGGTGTGTTATATGTAGATTAGTGCTTGTGTTAGACTTGTTTGCCTAGGCTAGCTATTGGTTAGGCCTAGACTTGACTAGTTAGACTAGTTTAGACCTAGAATAGACTGGTTGACCTAGTTTGACTTTATAAGTTGACCATAGTTGACCAAGAATTGACTTTGACATAGATGACCTAGAAATCATGTCGAATGCATTGTAATCTTTAATTTTACCTTTATAGACATGTTGTGAACTGTGTTGCTCTAAATAGGACTCATTTACTCTGATCTGGACATCTATTCTCATCGGACATACAGGATATCAGGCGAGTACATTCTCTGATCATTTCATACTTGTTAGGACTTATATTCTTGCTCTAGATTACTTTACTTGATGTTGTCACGTTGGTAACATGGATTGGTACTATATAGATTTTTTTATGAGATTTTATCCCCCTCGGGAGCATCAGGTACATCATGTCATGTGCATTTTACTTTCATCATGTACTCTTGTACTTTTACTATTTATGTATACTCTTATGATTCATGTACTCTCATGTTCACAGAGCCCTCATGTATCGCTTTATGTGCACTCATTTATGAGCCCCCCATGTGATGATCATGTACAATAACATAACATGTCTAGATCCTTGTGTATTGATTAGGGTACGGGGAAATAAAATAGTCGTGTGAATAATTCCAAGTAGTGTAATCATGTACAACTTAGTAGTGTAATCATGTATTGATCAAGTCGTTCACATGCCTATCTTGTACGCTAAACCACTAGTCACTTGTAGTTCTTTACTTATAGTAGATATTTCAGTACAGTTATCTCTCGCTTTTTCATGTATATTTCTTTTAGTGATTTATGTATCTTACTCTATTGTATGCTTTATATTCCTGTCATGATATGAACTGTTGAGATTTTGTGCTCGTTCCTATCCTGACTGGACCTGTTAAAAATATTACAGATGACACCGAGGAGTTCTGTCCTATGTACTATGGAGCAGCCCTAGATGACACTTATGAGCTGGACTCCCAGAAGGATCCAGTCCATGCAGAGGACATTACCCCAGTAGTTTAGGCTAGTTAGCTAGACTAGTTATCTTACCTTATTGTCTTGTCTTTACTTTGCTTTGAGATGTATATATTCTGGATGTTGTTGTTGTTGAGAAGTTATGTCTTAGACACTTAGACTTCTTCTCTTCTATTTATATTTTATTTGGTGATATCTATCTTATCTTATCTATCTTATCGTACCATTCTACCTTAGCTTGTGATTGAGTTATTCCTTCTGCATTATCCTCTGATTGGAGAGTATATTTGTGCACTTATATCATATCATGTTAGATGTATGTGACCTAGGACAGCGTTCTACCGCCGACACTATGGCATAGGCTGGACGTACCCACTTTTCGTGCCCCTACTCTGGGTGCGGGTCGTGACACATTTTAGTGGTGGCCTATGCAGGTCTAGATTTTGTAGTGGTATTCGAACTAGAGTATCACTACAGCCTGCAGTAGGATGTAGGATATAGTTTTGAGGTACACAATCACATTAGGAAAACTTTTATCTAATTCCTGCCATCTAAATTCTTGATGATCAATTACTTCCTTTGAAATAAACTGTCCTCCTTTGACTATATCGCTTCATTCTCAGTAGTTAATTTCTTGTTGATCTGTCTCCAGGATGGTGCAGACACGATCCCATCGCTCCAGCCAGAGGGATACTACTGAGAGGTCTGCCACCTCTCATCCGGCTCAGCCCGGTCAGGTAGCTCCCGTGGTACCTTTTTATGTCGGAGCTTCTGCCGCATTCAGGGGTGTACCTCCGCCTGTTCTGAGGCCTTTCTCGATTATTCCGAAGATGTTTCAGCAGTCGCCTTCGGGATCGATCGATGCCGTCCAGCTTTTTACCTTCTTCCAGCGGATGGTGGAGGGCCAGCAGCGCCAGGCTGCCGATTTCAGGCAGGGCATAGATAATGCCCATCAGTTGGCTATGGCGACTGTGAAGAGAATTACTGTGCAGCTGCAGGATGGCCAGATCCAGCAGTATCAGCAGAGGACGCCAGGCATCCAGGAGTTTCAGAAGATGCGTCCGAGGGATTTCCGAGGCACAGAGGAGATCTTATATGCTGACGATTGGATCAAGCATATCGAGGAGATATTTCGGCTGGCGGAGATACCAGCCCGACTTCAGATTGAGGCAGCAGGCAGCCAGATGCAGGACCTGGCTCGCACCTGGTATCAGACGGACCCCAAAGTGGGCACTGAGGGATAGACTTGGAGAGCTTTCAAGAAGCTCTTCAAGGAGAAGTTCTTTGCAGATACAGCTCTTGGTGCCTTAGAGACACAGTTCGAAAGTCTGGTTCAGGGGAGCCAGACAGTTGAGGAGTATACTGGGGAGTTCTGCCGTCTAGGCAGATTCGTCGAGGGCCTCAGCGATATGGCGAAGGCCAGGAGGTTCAGGAAGGGATTGGTCAAAGAAGTCAAGTCCTTGACCAAGAGTGACAGGAGCGCCACTTTTGAGGATTTACTGATAGGGGCCATGGTAGCAGATGATGATCTTGAGCTGAAGCTCAAGAGAGGACGGGATATCCATGGAGCCAGCGGCAGCGAAGGCCAGGCCAAGAGGCCTCACTTTCAGCAGCAGTACCAGCAGAGGCAGTTCCAGCCACAGTAGTTCCAGGGGCAGGGCCGTGCACATTTTCAGCAGGTGCAGCAGCTGCCGAGACTTCAGCAGTAGGCTCCGAGACAACAGCCCATTAATTATGCTTTCTGCAAGAAGTCGGGTCATGGATGGAATGACTACAGGAAGAAGCTTGGTAGATGCCTACTCTGTGGTTTAGTGTAGCACCATCTGAAGGAGTGTCCCCTATTTTCGGAACGAACAGTTCAGGGAGCAGGAGCCAAGGCTCCGGTAGGGCAGCCGAAGGGATCGCTGCAGACTCAGCAGCAGAGGTTCATCCAGCACCAGCAGCAAGCCAGGGGAGGTCAGCAGGGGCGAGCATTCGCCATGGCAGATGAGGATGCAGAGGATATTGGAGAGCTGATCGCACGTTCTATTTTTTTGACTCTATTCCAGCTTTTGTATTGTTCGATTCTAGGACTTCCCATAGCTTTGTGTCTGTATCTTTTGCTATTACACACCATTTTATTTCTGAGTCATTGCCTAGGACTTACAAGATCACGACCGGGGATGCCATCATCCTCGTTAGTGATATTTGCAAGGGTCGGAGAGTTGATTTGGGAGGCCGAGAACTTGATGTGAGTCTGCTCGTGATGCTACTACCGAACTACGATATCGTGCTCGGTATAGATTGGTTGAGCAGGCACCATGCCATTATAGATTGCCGCGGGGGGCAAAGTTTTTTTAGAGCACCAGGAGAGCCAGAATTGAGTTCACTCGACGGCAGGCGGAGCAGAGCAGCGAAGTTTTCTGTGGAGTATCAGTTGAGTAGCAGGCAGTGCCACACACTTTGATAGCGGAGTTCATGGACGTCTTTCCGGAGGATTTGCCAGGACTACCACCGGACAGAGACGTGGAGTTCTCTATAGACTTAGTTCCCGGCACAGAGCCGATATCCCAGCACGTCTATAGGGTGAACAACAGTGAGCCGGTAGAGTTGAAAAGCAAGTGGATGAGCTGCAGGACAAGGGCTTCATCCGATCGAGTTCTTCACCATGGGGTTGTACCGATACTCTTCGTGCCGAAGAAGGATGGGTCGGTGAGGATGTGTATCGACTACAGGGCACTCAACAACCTTACGATCAAGAACAAGTACTTACTGTCGTGGATCGATGATCTAGGGTATTCTCGAAGATTTATCTGAGGTCAGGCTACCATCAGGTGAAGGTGAAGAAGGAGGATATCCCGAAGATAGCATTCAGGACGCGGTAGGGCCAGTTTGAGTTCATGGTGATGCCGTTTGGGTTGACTAACGCCCCGACGGTGTTTATGAACCTGATGAACAAGGTATTCCACCAGTACTTGGACAAGTTCGTGGTGGTGTTCATCGAACATATCTTGGTGTACTCAAAGATCGAAGAGGAGCATGAGGAGCATTTGAGAGTGGTTCTAGAGACTCTCAGGAGGGAGAAGCTTTATGGCAAGCTCTCGAAGTGTGAGTTCTTCCTATATCGAGTTGACTTCTTAGGTCATGTAGTGACTAGAGATGGGATCTCAATTGACCCGAAGAAGATCACGACAGTTGAGGCATGGGCAGCACCGATTTCAGGAGCTTCCTGGGATTGGCAGGCTACTACAGGAGGTTCGTGCAGGATTTCTCCCGGGTTGCAGAGCCATTGACTAGGCTGACCCAGAAGGATGCAGAGTTTGTCTGGTCGGAGGAGTATCAGGTCGCTTTTGATGAGTTAAAAAAGCGGCTGACGACAGCTCCGATTCTGACATTGTCATCAGGATCAGGAGGGTCACTATCTATAATGATGCCTCGGAGAAGGGTTTAGGTTGTGTCTTGTAGCAGCATGGGAAGGTGACTGCCTATGCTTCCAGGAAGTTACGTCCCCATGAGAAGAACTACCCTACCTATGACTTGGAGTTGGCAGCAGTCATCTTTGCTCTGAAGTTGTGGAAATACTATTTATACGGAGAGCGTGTGGAGATCCTTACCAACCACAAGAGCTTGAAGTATGTGTTTACACAGAAAGAGCTCAACATGAGGCAGCGCAGATGGTTAGAGATTTAGATATGTCTTAAATTTATAGATATTAATTGATATTTGATCTTGTCTGTTTAAAATTATTTGATAAATATTAAATATTATTTGTAAAGTTATTGTGTTGGATTTAAATTCATAGGATTTGAATATGATTTGAATATTATTGATAATATAGAATGGTAGTTTAAATAAAGGCTTAATTGCTAATTGCTACCCTCAACTATCACACTTTTTCAAGTTGATACCCTAAACTTTTTTTCGTAACAGATTGATACCTCAACTATTTATTTTTTTCAACTTAATACCTAACATTTTAAAAAATCCCAAAATGCCCTTATCCCTTCCCTCCCTCCACCCCTCCCCCACTCCGGCCACCCCCCCCCCCCCCTCCCCTGCTAGCTCCGGCCGACCCCCCCCCCCCCCCCCTCCCTCGCTTCCGGGCCACCCCCTGCCCCGCCTCCCGCCCCGCACCCCCCTCCCCAGCCCCCCCTCCTCCCGCGCTGCCACGCCCTAGGGGAGAGACGGGAGCGGGCAGGCGGCCGGAGCGAGAGGGGGGGTGGGGATGACCTGAAGCCAGCGGGGAGGGGAGCCAGCAGGCGGGTGGGCGGCCGGAGCTACCAGGGGGGGGGGGGGGGGGGGCAAGCGAGCAGGGGGGAGGGGGGGTTAGGGGTAGGGGCATTTTTGTCCAAAATAATATCCGGGTATCAAGTTGTTACGAAAAAAAGTTTAGGGTATCAACTTGAAAAAATGTGATAGTTGAGGGTAGCAATTAGCAATTAAGCCTTAAATAAATAATATTATTAATTGTAGATTTAAAGGTTTTTTTAGATATATCATTTGATTTAAATAAAATAAGGTTTTATCCATTAGAAATCTTCCACCTTATCTAATTAGGATTTTTTCTCATGTTTAAGGATTCATATTTTCTCAAAGCCAATTCCCAAAACCAAGCATCACAACCACCTAGACACATTCTTCCCATCACCCCGACCTTGGCAAGCAGCCATCACCACCCACAAAACAAGCATTACTACATTCGTCGTGTCCGCAAAACCCACAACCACCACGTACCAAACCGTCGAGCTTCTCAGCCGATCCCCGATTTCAACGTAGCCACCACAATGGCCTCCCCTACCACAGAGCCTCCACGACACCCTACAGCCACCACTGCTATCATTAACCATCCACCATCCACCATCGCCACAACAAACACCAAAAGCCAATAACAAATCATGTGCCGAAGTGTCCGTGTCCACAATTATCGTATCCAGCCTCGGGTCCGACCCCGGACATTCGTGTCCGTGTGTACAACCATTCTTTTATCCAGTTCCTTACAACCATGATACATATCCTTTGTGTCCAACACTCGGACACAAGACACCAGAGGCGACAAGACAAAGCAAATACCCAAACCTTCACCGATCCAACCGAGACGGCCGCCATCCCTCGTGCCGCCAGCATCGTGGCCGTGACCGACGAACACTGCACCCTCCGTTGTTGGGTGAACCTCCAGCGTCGGACCTCTTGCCGTCGGCCGAATCCGCGTGAACTCACCTAGCCGACCCAGTGCACCTCCAGCGTTGGACCCGCCAAGGACGAGCCGCACTCCAGCGGGTACTACCACCGCTCCTCGACAGAACCCCACCGGAGCAGCAGGCGTTCGAGCCTCCCCCGCGCCCGACGAGCGTCGTGAGCGCGCCACCGCCCCTTCTGTCCAGCACTCGAGCACCTCGAGCTTTCCGTACAACCTCCCCGCAGTGAGACACCGTCGCGCCGCCACTTCCTCGCCGGCGAGCGTCGATCCAGTATGGTACCTCCGCATCCGCGTCCACCGGTGTACGCCGCCAGCGCCGGCGAGCTACCCGCCGTAAGGCCTCGTGTCCGCCGAACGCCAACCTCCGCGGGCGGCCTTCCAAGTGGTGTCGTCTCCTCCTCACTTGGTGAGCTGATGAAACCCTCCTTCCTTTCCTCTTTCTTCCTTAGTATACTCTCTCCCTCTCCTTAATGTCTGTTCTTTCCTTTACTTTCTCTTCAATTATTTTTATTTTATTTTTCGTTTTTAATAATTACTTGTGCTGTGGGAACAACAGGTTATTGAGTGGGCTTCTGTTGTTGTTATTATTTTTACTTAGCATATTTTTGAGTTTTTAAGTATTTATTATGTTTCTAAATAATTTATAACTAGATAGTTATCTTAAATATATATATATTGGGATAAAAAGGCAATTGGGTCCTGGGCTATTAGGTTGGGGCCCAAAGAAGTTTAATTTAGAGAATTTTATTTATTAGGCTAGTATTGTGGATTAAGTTATGGGCTGCTAATGAATATGATATATTTTGATTTTAAGTTTTCATAGTAAAATATTTTGAATATATTTTTAGAGAAATTATTATAATTAAATAAGTCTTATTTGGGCCTATTGGACCTGGATATTTTGGGATTAAGTATGTTATTTTGTAATTAAGCTTCTATTCATATATTGTGCCTGGGCTTGAGCCCTAAGAAATTATGTTTTGATTAAATTTTAGAGATTAATTACTTGGGTGGGCTAATCTATTGGACTTGGTCCATTAATTGCTTAATGGATTATAGGTATATGGGCTTATATTAATCAAGTTTATTTAAGCCTTTGAGTATAAGTATGGGTGTATATTATATGGGTTTATTTAGAATATAGACCTTGGTCCATTTATACATAATTATTAATAGGGAAAATAATCTTCGTGGACTTTTATATTATTTTCATATATATGTTTATAATAATTCCAAATATATATATATATATTCTAAATTTTAGTTTAACCTAAGTTGTATTTCGACAAAAATCTGCTTTCCTCTAAAACGATTTCTAGATTTCCAAATATTTTTCTACGATATTTTATTAACAAAAATACACTTTTGTATTATAAATTATTTTTCTAAAATAGTTTTATGTATGAGATTCCTTTCGATTATAAATCTTTGGTCATGACTAATAGTATTCACATCCTTCTTGCGAATCTGAATTTCTACGTATCAGCCTTAGCTAATTGGACTAATCTGGACACAACGGGACTATCGGTTTCACTAGCAAAGGACCACAGATGAGTACAGTTTATTGTCTGTTTTCAATATATATTTTACTATATCTCATTGATTGGTCATTGGTTATGTGATTTTAAATCTATTATAAAATATTGAGTCGGGAATAAGAAGTACTGTAGCTCTCCTTCCCGAAAATTCTTGAATTTTTATTATTATTTTATTTGTTTGATTTAAATATTAATTTTAAATTTTTTATAAATACTTATTTAGTTAATTATTACGGTAGATGACTTTAGCCATGGTTGAGTTTTGAAGTACCAGACGACTAGAAATCAAGGCACGGATAGTGCAGTGACGTGCCTTGACTAATGTATTAGCTATGCCAAGAAAGGCCGAGCCATAGTGATGCCCTAACTAGAAAAAAACCAGACCAAGTTGCGACTTGACCCTATAGAACGTTTTAATTATTTATTAATCATATTATTGACTTGTAGGAGACCGTTTGTGTCGATTTAGCCCGAGCTGGACCCAAGTCAAATCCAAGCCCATGTAGTCATGTAGTGGGACCAAATACGGCCTTGTAGACATGCTTGGTAAATGCAAATATTTTGTATATATTTTAGGAATTGGCAATTATTTTCTAAATATTTATTATATGTAAATTATAGGTATTATTAATATTGAATAGCATTTTAGAATATTTATACGATTTTCTGGGGCCCAGTAATGGGAGTATATGATATGCCCATCCAGGAGCTACTATTGAATTATTTTAATTACTAGTGGAATTATTATTATTAATAATATTATTATTGTGGTTATTGAGAATAAGATATTTATTATTATTAGTTATTATTAATTTATTCTTTATCAAAAGGATAAATATATATATGTATATGGGTGTAGGTGTATTTATATATAAATACATAAATGTATATGTGTGTAAATATAGATATAAATATAGGTACATACGTGTATATAAATATAGATATACATATGTGTATGAATGTATATATATAAATATATATTATATAGGTGTGCATGTATATATATATATATATATATATATATATAATATATATATATATATATATCTATATATATATATATATATATATATATATATTACTTTATATATATATATATATATATTTTTATATATATATAAATATATATATGTACATGTGTGTAAGGGTATGAATATATAAATATGTATTGTGTGTATATATATATAAAGTAATATGTGTACGTATATGTGTGTGTGTATATATATATATATATATATATATATATATATATATATATATATATATATATATATATATGTGTGTGTGTGTGTGTGTGTGTGTGTGTGGCTAAATAGAATAAGAAAAAGAAAAAGAAAAAGAAATAGAAAAGGAAAAAGGGAAGCAGCCCATGAGCCAGGCCCAGCCCAGCTGAGCTCGGGCTCAAGCCAGGCCCGGCCCATAACAGCTGCTGCTAATCCCAGTCCAGCCAACAGTGGGAAGACCCACTCAGCCCACAGCCAATGCAACCTAAGCCATCCCCACGCATAGCCCGAACCCTGTATTTTTCCGCACAAGCCACGCTATATATATGAGATCGAGAAAGAGTTCTCACGGAAAACCTAAAATTCCTCGACGCCACACCCATACGCGCGCCCCTCCCCTGGGCGCGTGCCGTCGCAGGCTGGCCGAGGGTTGGCCGTCGGCCGGCGGTGGACGGAGAGCAGCCGTGTAGAGGAAGAGCACAGCAGTTGCAAACAGCGGAGAAGCCCTGTTCGCAGCCGGATTTCCGACACCACGGGTCACAGTTCGTCGAACCAATCGTACTGGTAAAATCCAAATCTAACCCTCTTGGATATCCGTCAATTAGTTTGGGTAGAAGTGAAATAGATTCGACAGGAAATCGACTCGAAGTCGACGGAAAATCTGTCCCGAGACAGGACATGAATCAGTCCAATCATCCATATTGGAAGCCAGTTTTCGAACTACATATTAAGGTTTTCAAAAATCTAATTTGACACAATTGAAGACAACATATACGAGATGGCAACCCTATTTATAGATTTATTTTTCATCTATTATATTGCTGTTAAATTATCTTCAAAGTTCGGGAAAAACCTGTTTTTGAAATTATGAAATTTTAATAAAACCCTCCGATACGACGTGCGTTCCGCCATTCCGGGCGACGTGGTTGCGCACCGTAAGAATCAAAAGGTGCGTAACGGCTTCGTGGTCGTGCGGGCTTTCACGAAATTTAAATTGGACGCGTGTGCGCGACGAATTTGATGCGTATCCGTCGAAATTCACCGTATCGACCTATGTGCAAATTTTCTAATTACTTTGTGCACGTTCGTCAAATCGAGACGAAACTTGCGCCAATAGGACCGTATCATTTTTCTGGTCCTGTACGCCAAGTTTGGTCGATTCTGAGACAGTTGATCAGATCGCCGTTTTGCGGGCCCCACGGTCCCAATCAATAGGCAATCTTGTGTACGGCCCACCGGAATCCAACTTTGGACATACGGTTGGGTTCATATCGGAAAACCAGATCCGTAGACATGTAGTTTGATGACTTTAAAGACCATTGACTCTGGCACGCTTTTCGGTGCAAAGCGGGTGCAACGGCGAACACCATTTTTGCCTGAAATTACTATTTTGCCCCTGTATCTAGAATTGGACTTAAGGACAGGCAATCCTAGCTAAATTGACTATTCTGAGAACGTTGGTAATGTTTGTTTCAGTTTTTGGAGACAGTTGTGATAATTTGGACTCATCGGCTTACCAGTTGACTATATGTTGTTGGATCTGCGTGCAACCTCCAGGCAAGTATACCTTGCCAGCTTGTACAGTATAATTTATATGCATGTTCATTGTCTCACTGCGGTTCTTTTTCTTACACTCGTGATTGCTTGATTCCATGTCTAGTACACTCATCCTGATATAGTTTTACTTTACATGTTTCTAGTTGCCTGCATATTCTCGTTCCTTTCTGTTGTGATACTTCTATCTATTACACTGTGTTAGTTTCATACGTATTCCTTGATAGAGTCGTCTAGTCCTATACCACGATTTTCTCGACTTGATTATAACTTGACTTGACTTGACATGACTTGAGTAGGACTTGACTTTGACATTCTATAGATTGTGAGTACTTACCTTGACTACGGTCTATATGATTTTATACTAGGATTGGCTACCATCTCGGTTGTGAGTACTTGCCTTTACTGCGATTGAGACACTATAGATTGTGAGTACTTGCCTTGACTGCAGTCTATAGCTTTGACCTATTAGCCATTTCTAGTATGGCATGCCAGTGTCTTAGGATCCTTGTGTTTAGATCTTGTGTCTTGGTTCATTTTGTCTCGTTGGATATCTTTGATTGTCCTTTACTTCTTTGTATATTTGTACTGTTACATGTTGGCTTGTATATTATGTATCTTGCTAGTCCTCTGAGGACATGATGATCTCTTCAGGTTTAGCGATTGTATGGAGTTAGTTAGCAGAGCGGGATGGTAGAGGATTGCGATGCATGATACAGGTATTTGCTTGTGTTATTTCTTTATTATCTTCTCGTGCTTTATATTCCGTACCATGATATATTCTGCTTATTTATAGACTCATATCATTCTTGGAGTCTAATCGAACAATATGCTAATGGGCTGCAGACCATGACCCATGATTGTTCATTCTTGTTTTATTTGATTCTTGTGGATTGAGATAAAGTTTAGATTAGACATGATACCCATGACCTTGACAGCTTATACGTACTCGAGTTGGGCTGGAGTCCGCTCGATACGTAGCTGGCTTGCTCACGAGCTCGCGTCCGAAAATCGGGTGCGGATCGTGACAAGTTTTTGTGGTGGCCCATGCAGGTCAGAGCATATCGTACCGGTTACGTAACTGTACTGGTACGAGCCTGCGACTCTGACTAAACCTTAGAAATCTCAATCCACTCTGCCTTGATAATTCTCCTCAAAATTCTCTACGTCCTTAAAAACTCCCTATTTGCTCTCGAATATACTTCCATGCTTCTTGTGTCATTGATTCTCGTCCCTTTTATTTTGGGGTAACGAATGATCGTGCTGTCTAGAATCCATTAGAAATTCTTAAATTATAGTATATATTGCTTGACTATTGAATATTGGTTGTATATAGATACGAGGATTATAGTTGACATATGCCTAGATATCTGCCGGTATAATTGTTAGCAACTAGTTAGAAGATTATAAGATTTTAGTGACCGTGTTTTGGGGAGTAGTGTGACCAAAGGTAGGTAGAAGACCTCAATTATTCGGAGTTATAAAACGACTAAAGAAGGTTATAAAATATTTTTGGAGAAATAAAATTTGAGGAGATTAAAGTGATAGTAGACTTTGATTTTTTAGAAATAGTCATAAATTAGAATTTCGAGGACGAAATTATTTTTAAGGTGGGTTGATTTGTAGCTCCCCTTCCCGAAAATTCTTGAATTTTTATTATTATTTTATTTATTTGATTTAAATAGTAATTTTAAATTTTTTTTATAAATACTTATTTAGTTAATTATTACGGTAGATGACTTTAGCCATGATTGAGTTTTGAAGTACCAGACGACTAGAAATCAAGGTACGGATAGTGCAATGGCGTGCCTTGACTAATGTATTAGCCATGCCAAGGAAGGCCGAGCCATAGTGATGCCCTAACTAGAAAAAAACCAGACCAAGTTGCGACTTGACCCTATAGAACGTTTTAATTATTTATTAATCATATTATTGACTTGTAGGAGACCGTTTGTGTCGATTTAGCCCGAGCTGGACCCAAGTCAAATCCAAGCCCATGTAGTCATGTAGTGGGACCAAATACGGCCTTGTAGACATGCTTGGTAAATGCAAATATTTTGTATATATTTTAGGAATTGGCAATTATTTTCTAAATATTTATTATATGTAAATTATAGGTATTATTAATATTGAATAGCGTTTTAGAATATTTATACGATTTTCTGGGGCCCAGTAATGGGAGTATATGATATGCCCATCCAGGAGCTACTATTGAATTATTTTAATTACTAGTGGAATTATTATTATTAATAATATTATTATTGTGGTTATTGAGAATAAGATATTTATTATTATTAGTTATTATTAATTTATTCTTTATCAAAAGGATAAATATATATATGTATATGGGTGTAGGTGTTTTTATATATAAATACATAAATGTATATGTGTGTAAATATAGATATAAATATAGGTACATACGTGTATATAAATATAGATATACATATGTGTATGAATGTATATATATAAATATATATTATATAGGGGTGCATGTATATATATATATAAATATATACGTACATGTGTGTAAGGGTATGAATATATAAATATGTATTTGTGTGTATATATATATATATAAAGTAATATGTGTACGTATATGTGTTTGTGTATATATATATATATATATATATATATGAATATAAAATATATATATATATATATATATATATATATATGTGGCTAAATATATATATATATATATATATATATATATATATATATATATATATATATATATTTAGCTAAATATATATATTTATGTGGCTAAAATATATATATATTTAGCCCACATAAATATATATATGTGGCTATATATATATATATATATATATATATATATATATATATATATATATATATATATATATATATATATATATATATATATATATATGTATGTGGCTAAATAGAATAAGAAAAAGAAAAAGAAAAAGAAAAAGAAATAGAAAAGGAAAAAGGGAAGCAGCCCATGAGCCAGGCCCAGCCCAGCTGAGCTCGGGCTCAAGCCAGGCCCGGCCCATAACATCTGCTGCTAATCCCAGCCCAGCCAACAGTGGGAAGACCGCTCAGCCCACAGCCAATGCAACCCAAGCCATCCCCACACATAGCCTGAACCCTGTATTTTTTCGCACAAGCCACGCTATATATATGAGATCGAGAAAGAGTTCTCACGAAAAACCTAAAATTCCTCGACGCCACACCCACACGCGCGCCCCTCCCCTGCGCGCGCGCCGCCACAGGCTGGACGGGGGCTGGCCGTCGGCCGACGGCGGACGGAAAGCAGCCGCGTAGAGGAAGAGCACAGCAGTAGCAAACAGCGGAGAAGCCCGGTTCGCAGTCGAATTTCCGACACCACGGGTCACAGTTCGTCGAACCAATCATACTGGTAAAATCCAAATCTAACCCTCTTGGATATCCGTCAATTAGTTTGGGTAGAAGTGAAATAGATTCGACAGGAAATCGACTCGAAGTCGACGAAAAATCTGTTCCGAGACAGGACATGAATCAGTCCAATCATCCATATTGGAAGCCAGTTTTCGAACTACATATTAAGGTTTTCAAAAATCTAATTAGACAATTGAAGACAATATATACGAGATGGCAACCCTATTTATAGATTTATTTTTCATCTATTATATTTCTGTTAAATTATCTTCAAAGTTCGGGAAAAACCTGTTTTTGAAATTATAAAATTTTAATAAAACCCTCCGATACGACATGCGTCCTGCCATTTCGGGCGACGTGGTCGCGCACCCTAAGCATCGAAAGGTGCGTAACGGTTTCGTGGTCGTGTGGGATTTGAAAGAATTCAAATTGGACGCGTGTGCGCGACGAATTTGATGCGTATCCGTCGAAATTCACCGTATCGGCCTCTGTGCAAATTTTCCAATTACTTTGTGCACATTCGTCAGATCGAGACGAAACTTACGCCAACAGGACCGTATCATTTTTCTGGTCCAGTACGCCAAGTTTGGTCCGATTCTGAGACAGTTGATCAGTTCGTCGTTTTGCGGGCCCCACGGTCCCATTCAACGGGCGATTTTGTGTACGGCCCACCGGAATCCAACTTTGGACAAACGGTTGGGTTCGTATCAGAAAACCAGATCCGTAGACATGTAGTTTGACAACTTTAGAGACCATTGACTCTAGCACGCATTTCGGTGCAAAGCAGGTCCAACGGCGGACACCGTTTTTGTCCGAAATTACCGTTTTGCCTCTGTATCCAGAATTGGACTTAAGGACAGGCAATCCTAGGTAAATTGACTATTCTGAGAACGTTGGTAATGTTTGTTTCAGCTTTTGGAGACAGTTGTGATAATTTGGACTCATCGTCTTACCAGTTGACTATATGTTGTTGGATCTGCGTGCAACCTCCAGGCAAGTATACCTTGCCAGCTTGTACAGTATAATTTATATGCATGTTCATTGTCTCGCTGTGGTTCTTTTCCTTACACTTGTGATTGCTTGATTCCATGTCTAGTACACTCGTCCTGATATAGTTTTACTTTACATGTTTCTAGTTGCCTGCATATTCTCGTTCCTTTCTGTTGTGATACTTCTATCTGTTACACTGTGTTAGTTTCATACGTATTCCTTGATAGAGTCGTCTAGTCCTACACCACGATTTTCTCGACTTGATTATAACTTAACTTGAATTGACCTGACTTGAGTAGGACTTGACTTTGACATTCTATAGATTGTGAGTACTTACCTTGACTACGGTCTATAGGATTTTATACTAGGATTGGCTACCGTCTCGGTTGTGAGTACTTGCCTTGACTGCGATTGAGACACTATAGATTGTGAGTACTTGCCTTGACTGCAGTCTATAGCTTTGACCTATTAGCCATTTCTAGTATGGCATGCCAGTGTCTTAGGATCCTTGTGTTTAGATCTTGTGTCTTGGTTCATTTTGTCTCGTTGGATATCCTTGATTGTCCTTTACTTCTTTGTATATTTGTACTGTTACATGTTGGCTTGTATATTATGTATCTTGCTAGTCCTCTGAGGACCTGATGATCTCTTCAGGTTTAGCGATTGTATGGAGTTAGTTAGCAGAGCGGGATGGTAGAGGATTGTGATGCATGATACAGGTATTTGCTTGTGTTATTTCTTTATTATCTTCTCGTGCATTATATTCTGTACCATGATATATTCTGCTTATTTATAGACTCATATCATTCTTGGAGTCTAATCGAACAATATGCTAATGGGCTGCAGACCATGACCCATAATTGTTCATTCTTGTTTTATTTGATTCTTGTGGATTGAGATACAGTTTAGATTAGACATGATATCCATGACCTTGACAGCTTATACGTACTCGAGTAGGGCTGGAGTCCGCTCGATATGTAGCTGGCTTGCTCACGAGCTCGCGTCCGAAAATCGGGTGCGGGTAGTGACAAGTACCAAGGATGTGTGATCTGACCATAGATATTGTTTATTTTCATGCAGTAGACCTCGTAGACATTGTTTATTTTTTGCAAGTAGACCTCGTAGACATTGTTTAATTTCTGCAAGTAGACCTCGTAGACATTGTTTATTTCATGCAAGTAGACCTCGCAGACCTCGCGATGTAGTATCCCAGACTGATCACATATCAAAGGTACTTCTAACAGTTGGGAAGGTATTTGTTTATTTATTTACTATTGATTTTCTGTCTTTTCTTACGGCTTTACTGTTTATTTTCAAAACTCATGAGTGATGACTAACCCCTGTCTTATAGTTATTTTCATATATTGGAACTGCATTCAGTGAATTGTACTCGTTCCATTCCTGACTGAAAACCAAAATTTTACAAATTAGTCGCGGCTGCCTTTAGCATCGGATTCGGGAGACATGGGTATATGCGGAGGTCAAACCTAGAGGCTAGTTAAATAGTTTAGTATTCATGTAGTTGTCTTTTCATAATTTTGTGAGACATTGTACCTTGTATTCAAATGTAAACTTGTGAATATTGTAAATTAATTTAGTTTTATGAATGAACAAATAAGGTATTTCTTTTATGTGATACTGAGCATTGTAGCTAGACAGCATTCTACTGCCGACACTGCGGCGTAGGCTGGCTTGGACACGCACTCGCATCCGTTTTTAATTTAAAAAAACGAATGCGGGTCGTGACAGAAGGACTTCGACATATTACTGCAGTATCATCCAGGGAAGGCCAACGTGGTTGCCGATGCCTTGAGTAGGTATCCAACAGCCATGTGGTTGACAGTGAATCGTCACTTGCTAGAAGATTTGGAGAGCCTGGGGATCGAGGTGATTGTGTCAGGAGTTGAGATGCAGATGTGGGGCCTTCAGATTCAGTCGGACTTGATGGAGAGGATCAAGTCGAATCAGTTTGACGATGTTGCTTTGCGGTGTATCCGAGAGCAGGTTCGAGCAGGACTAGCAGATGATGAGTTTGTTCTTGTAGAGGATGGCACATTGGGGCACGATTCCAGACTGTGTGTACCCAATGAAGAGCTTCGGAAGGAGGTCATGCAGGAGGCCCATCGTTCTCTGTACTCTATACATCCATGTGCCAACAAGATATATAGGGATCTGAGGGAGCATGTTTGGTGGTAAAGGATAAAGCGGGAGGTAGCTCGCTTCGTAGCCAGATGTTTGGTCTGTTAGCAGGTAAAGGCATAGAAACAGAGGCCAGGAGGTTTGTTGCAGCCATTGCCCATTCCGAAGTGGATGTGGGAGCACATCACGATGGACTTTGTTTCAGTATTGTCGCGTACACCCGGAGGGAAAGACACGATTTGGGTCATTGTAGACAGGTTGACCAAATCGGCTCACTTTTTGCCATTTAAAGTGGGTTTGTCTACTGAGAAGCTAGCAGAGATATACATGCGGTAGATTGTCAGGATACATGGAGTTCCGGTGAGCATTGTCTCGGATCGGAATAGTCTCTTTACTTCTTATTTCTGGAGGAGTCTACGGCTTAGCTTGGGCACTCAGCTCAAGTTTAGTACTGCAGACTACTCTCAGACGGACGGACATTCAGAGAGGACTATTCAGACACTCAAGGACATGCTGCAGACATGTGTCATGGATTTTGGAGGGTCCTGGGAGGATCACTTGCACATAGTGGAGTTTGCATACAACAACAGTTTTCAGGCCAGTATTGAGATGTCACCATTAGAGGCACTGTACGGACGTAGATGTCGTACACCCTTGCCTTGGAATGATATTGGAGAGCGAGATTTATTGGGACCTGAGATGGTTGTGGATGCAGCCGAGAAGGTGAAGCTCGTCAGAGATCGACTTCGTGTGGCGCAGGACAGACATCGGCATTGGACCGATAGCCACCGTAGACCGTTGAAGTTCGAGGTACAGCTTAGAGATAGGATTAGAAGTAGGATTACTTATTTGTGATTTTGTTAATCATGTTTGATTATTATAGTTAATTTTAGACCTTGTTTGTGATTAGGTTGGGGATCTGGTTTTTCTGAAGATATCTCCGACACGTGGTACTATACGTTTTGGTGGAGGTGGGAAGCTTAGCCCGCGCTTCATCAGACCTTTCATTATCAGCGGGAGAGTCGGTGATGTATCGTACAGGCTAGACTTGCCACCTACCTTAGTGGGAGTCCACAACGTATTTTATGTGTCGTAGTTGAGACGGTACGTGGCAGACCCTAGCCATGTACTCGATTATTTCGAGATCGAGGTGGGACCTACTCTTAGCTATCTAGAACAGCCTGTGGAGATTCTGGATAGACGAGAGAAGGTACTGAGGAACCAGTCGATACCCTTGGTTCGCGTTGCATGGAGGCATCATTCTCCAGGAAAATCCACTTGGGAGTTAGAGGATGAGATGCGCGAGCGATACCCTTATCTATTTGGACCTTTAGGTATAATTTTCTATCCTTCTCATCAATTTAGTTTTGTCTTTAATTTCGAGGACAAATTTATTTTAAGAAGGGTATATTTGTCACTACCACTTTTTAGCCTTAAAGGTATTTTGGTCATGTTGACTTTTTGGTGATTTTGAATTTTTATTAATAAATATGTGCTAATTATTTGATTAAGACTTGACCTAGAAGTTTAATCTAATCTAGATTAGTCTTGAGGTTAGAAATATCTAGATAGTATGTTAGTCGGATATTTTGTATAGATATTAGTAAAGCCAAAACCCTAGTTTTAATTTGAGCCTTTGATTTAACTTGATTTGCATAGAAGGAAGCTTAGCCACACATCTAAACATTACCTAACCCTAATTCCCTTAGAAGTGGCCGGCCACACCTAGAATTCCCCCTATAAGTAGCAACATATGATTCATGTTGCCTCTTTTTAATACCTACTCAAAACCCTAATTAGTTCTTCCCCAATTTCTTTTATTTAATCCAAATTACCTCCAAATTTAGCCTAGTCTCTTGTATTGGAATCCCTTGCTGTTGAAGAAGGTGTTGGAGGCTAGCTAGCA
Source organism: Iris pallida (assembly GCA_029216955.1). Taxonomy (NCBI): domain Eukaryota; kingdom Viridiplantae; phylum Streptophyta; class Magnoliopsida; order Asparagales; family Iridaceae; genus Iris; species Iris pallida. The sequence goes on along the minus strand of JANAVB010008800.1, from coordinate 15,120,142 downwards.
AAGTTGTGGAGCTCACTTGGCCATAACACTTGGAGCAGGACACCTTCCTTTCGAGCTATTCTTTGAGATTTGCTCCCAATAGGTAAATGCCCCCAAATCCTATTAAATTTATGTTTTCTCTTCATGATAGCATGCATCTAGGCACCATGGAACTGTAGATGTAGTTTGGTAGGAATTGGTGTCCATTTGATACGTGTATCGGACACGTATCGGAGTATTGTTCTTGGTATTTGATGAAATGCCTCAAAGGATTTGTTTTTGATTATTTTAAATTCTGTCACCCCCGTGTTCGTGTCCAAATCTGGACACGAACCTCATCACGTGACCGTGTCTCAGTCCCCTGCTACCCGACTATATTTTCTCCACGAATTGGACACGTGGACACGAACCACTTGACACAGAGGTGGGGGCAACCACTGACAAGCCCCTCCTCAAGTTTTGTGTCGACTGGATGTGTGTCGGACACGAAATTGCATGTGCACGTGATTTATACTGACTGTGCACAGTCGTAAATTTGACTCTGATACGCCTTGGTATCGTGGACATGCGACTTCGTGGAGCCAATTCAGGGTGATAGACATGAAGCCCTACCCCTGCTCTCCATGTAGACACGAGCACGTAGCCAATGGCACACTGTGTCGTGTCCACGAGCTCTCGAACCCACTGCATGACACTATTTTTTTACTATGTACTGATATTCTATTATTCTCTGTTTGGACACCCTCGTGTCCAGTTTTATGGACACATAAAACTCCTATGACACGTATGCATATGTGACACAACTGCACACTTTAATTTGTTGATTTATTAGGTTTTTAAATTGAATTTGGGGTTTGTTTGCATTCGGATACCTATATACTGAAACTGTGTATTCGAATTAGGATTTTTATGTTTAAATAGATTTAAATTATTTAAAATATAAATTACATGTTAAATATTATACTGTATAGTATGTTAAATATCTAGGATTACACTGGGTTTTGATTTTGCTTATTTTCAATTCTTTTCGAGTTCAAAACAGTGTATGTTTATATATATATATATATGTCATATAACTGAACTTTGAGATTGATGTTGGGTTGATACATTATATGTAAACTGATTTTGAATGATAAACTGAAACTATGACACACACTCTCTAATTGTACACTGTCCTAACATGCCACAGTGTACACACTTGAACACTCAGTCCCTTTAACACACTCACACATACATTTTCCTGCTGCCCACATGTTGCTGCCATTCACACTTTACTGCAGTATGTTGACACTCACTATATGTTGACACTTCACTACTGTACACCCTATCTATATGCTGCCACATCTCTCTCTCTCTATACACACACTTATGCACATGTTGACACACACCCTAAACTTTCACTCTATACACACTCACACATATAAACTTCACTGCACACATGTCTTGACACACCCCACACACACTCATATATATATATATATATATATATATATATATATATATATGTTGTTTTTTCTTTTACCTCTATATATACATATGTGGTTGTGCCTATATATATAGCTTTACCTCTCTCTCTCTCTCTCTTACCTCTCTCTAAATATATATATATATATATATATATATATATATATATATATATATATATATTTTTTTTTTTTTTTTTTTAAGAAAGGACTTCTATTGAAAATATAGGCGCAAAATGCCGAAGCCTATACAAGTAAGCGCGCAAACGCGGCCTGAACTAGAAAGCTAAAACAGAAAGCAAAAGGCGCGAACACACGCGCAGCAAAAGAGAGAGGTGGAGGCACCGTCCTAGGCCAGGGTCTCCCAGAACTGGTTGGAGACGTGAGAGCAACGCCTCCTCACTTTGAAGCATTGTCTGATCACTTCCTGGTAAATCTGGGTAGGGGGAAGTTGGCGCCCTTCATAGCAAAATTTGTTTCTATTTTTTCAGAGCACCCAAATGCCGGCGGCTGCTACGATCTGATGCCCGTGTGAACGGGACCAGGAGGCCAAGAGATCGTAGAAGCCCCCGATCGGTTGACCCATGCGGAGCCTGTGATGAAGCTTGGACCAAATGTTTGTGGCCAATTCCCCCGAAAGAAGGACGTGTTCGGCGGATTCCAAGTTGTGCTCCTCGCAGCAATGGCATTTAGAGGCAAGGCTGAATCCCAATGCCCCGATGCTGTCGTCCGTCGAAATCTTGCGACGGAGAGCGCGCCAGATGAGGATGGACCATTTGATGGGGATGCAAGCCTGCCAATAATTGGCGTAAACCGTGATCGACACCCCGCCCCCGCTGACGATACGTCTGACGGACGCCAAACTGAAAGTCCCACCGGGATTGGGGGACCATCTCCAAGTGTCGGGTGTGTTGGAAATCTGCACGTTCGTTGCAAGGAGACGGCTGGCCGCCTGCTGGCCAAGCCAATCACTGACCTTCCTCCAATTCCAACCGGAAGAGTCCTCCCATAGGTCTCTAATGGTGCACCCCTGAGGCGTAAGGATGTTGGGCTGGATGATCTCTGCGCCTAACCACCGCTCCCGACATGCCAGGGAGGAGCCGTCCTCCAGTTGAAGGTGGATCAGCGGTTCAGCGGTGGTGCGTCCCCGAGTGATGCGGCGCCAAGAAGACGAGGATCTGTTGTTAGTGTTCGCCTCCGACAGGTGAGAGAATCTGGCGTATCTAGCTCTCATGAACTTTGTCCATAAAGAGGTCTCGGTACGCAACTTCCACCAAAGCTTTAAGGAGCATGCGTCCACGATGTGGGTGAGTCTGCAGAAGCCCAGTCCACCACAGCTAGTGGGTTTGGCCATCGATTCCCAACCGGCCCAGTGATGTTTGTCCTTGTTATCGCTTTGACCCCAGAAGAACTTGGCAAAGAGAGATTCCAGAGAGTGTAGCACCTTCATAGGGAGGGAGCAAACGGCCAGGGTGTACATCGGGATGGACGTTAAAACGTGCTTGATGAGGATCATTTTACCTCCCGGGGATAAGGTGGCATTGTGCCAACCTGTGATGAGTTTGCGGATTTTACCAGCAAGGTGGTCATAAATGCCAGCGTTGGCCCTGCCGTATACCAGCGGGCAACCGAGGTAGATGAAGGGGGGGGGTAGGCCGTTCTGAAAGAGGTCTTGTTGGCGAGCAAGGAGGAGTGGGTTCTGTCAGCTTTGTGATGTGTGTAGATGACGCTCTTGTTATTGTTGACACGCTGACCCGAGCAGTTAGTATAACTGGCAATCGTGCTCAAAACAACCTCTATCGAACCGCAATCTCCAGAAGAGAAGATGAGGATATCGTCCGCGTATGCCAGGTGTGTGATGAGGGGGCATCCGGTGGTGGTGTAGAAGTGATTGAAGCCGGCCTTACTAGGCATGCTGTTGAGGTTTCTGCTGAGAGCTTCAGCCGCAATAATGAAAATGGTGGAGGATAGCGGGTCTCCTTGTCTAACCCCGCGGGTAGAGTGAAAGAAACCTGCTGCCTGACCGTTAATCACGGTGGAGAACCATGCATTGTTGATTGATCTGAAGACGATGTCAATCCAAGTTTCGGAGAAGCCAAAGGCCCTGAACACCCATATCATGAATTGCCAGTCCAGCCGGTCGTAAGCTTTTTCCATATCAAGTTTGATGGCAACGTTCCCCCCTGGACGGAAACTTCATGCACGTGATCATCTCTTGCGCCAAAAGGATGTTTTCAGTAATGTTGCGCCCTTTGACGAACCCGCTTTGTTCTTCGGAAATGATCTTGGGGAGGAGGTCGGACATCCGATTGGCGATGATCTTGGAAATGATCTTGTTGGTGAAGGTGCATAGGCTTATCGGACGAAAGTCCTTGAAGGTTTTCGGGTTGTCTTTTTTGGGAATAAGGATGATATTGGCGCAGGAGATAGCAGTAGGGTATCTAGCCCCTTGGAGAAAGGCCTTAGTGGCTTCGAGTAAGTCATTTTTAATGATGTCCCAGCAAGCTTTGAAGAAGACTCCGTTGAACCCGTCTGGTCCCGGGGCACTTTGCTCGCTAATGGACCAGACCGCAGCTTTGACCTCCGCCTCATTAGTGGTTGCAAGCAGATTCTCATTGTCAATTTCGGTAATGAGAGGGGGTATGACCGACAATAGCGTCTCGTCCCTAGCGACCCGCTCCTTGGTGAATAGACTAGAGAAGAAGGTCACGGCAGCGCCCTGAATCCCGGCCTGATCGTCAATCAAGTTGCCATTGTCGTCGAGAATCCGATGTAATGTTAATTTGTTCCTGCGGCCCTTAACGCAAGCATGGAAAAATTTAGAATTGCGGTCGCCGTCGGTGTCCCAGGTCAATCTGGCTTTTTGCTTCCAGAATTCATTCTCCACTCTCAACCTGGATTTTAGCAGAGCTCTGGCGAGGTTTAGGGATGAACGGGTCTCCGCGGAGTTGGAAATGGCAAAAGAGGACTCAGCGCGGGTAACGTCGTCCTCCGCCTCTCGGATGGCCTGGAAGATATCCCCGTAAGCCTCTCTGCTCCAAGAAGATAGGGCTTTACGAGTGGCTTCGAGCTTAGACGCCATCCGGATCAAGGGTTCAGGGTCGGAGACGGAGTTCCAAGCCGATGCAACGACGTTTTTGGAAATGCGGGTGGTGACGCCAAAAGTTGAGGAAGCGGAAAGCTTTCTTGTTGCCTGCATTATTGCTTTTGATTTGGACAAGAAGAGGGGAGTGATCCGATTCGGTGGAGTTGAGGTGGGAGAGGTTGGTGATCAGGCCCATGTCGGACCATCCGTCGTTGATCATGGCCCTATCTAGTCGGGAGTACTGTCGCCTGTGGCCTTCTTGCATGTTGCACCAGGTGAATGTGCTGCCGATGAAGGGGATTGGGGTAAGGTTTCCGTGGAAGGTGAAATTGTTGAAATCATCCATAGCTGGCTTGGGGGGGGGCGCCCGTCGGACTTCTCCTCAATGCACGCCACCGTGTTGAAATCACCGATGCAAAGCCACGGCATGCCCTGCGGATGAATCCTCAAGAGGTCTGCCCAGAGCTGTCTACGCTCTGGGGTGTCGCAACGGCCATGAACAGCGGAGATGACGGATCTGGTCTTGAGAGCCGGGTGTTCTACCCAGTAAGTGAGAGCCTGGGAAGAGTCGTGGATGGTGCCGAATTGGAAATCTTGAGCGAGAAAAATCCAGATGTCGTTGCCGCCCGCGATAGCGTGCGGGAAGCCTAGTTTGAGTTGAATGGCTTTAAGTCTTTTATGAGGGATTTTAGGTTCGATAATGATTAAGAGGTCAATGCGGTGAATCTTCTTGAGGCTGATAATTCTGTTCATCGACGATTTGTTCCCGAGCCCTCTTACATTCCAGGAGATGATGTTAAGCATCAGATGGAGAAAGGGGGTGGGATTGGTTGTGCTTCGAGGCGGACCTTGTGGTCCTTGCCGTCGTCTGCTTTTGTTTGTTTTTGCTTTTCTTGTCTGTTTTTTTTTTGGTTGGGGCGCTACTGACTCCGTGGCTCCCTGACTCCTTGATATGCCCGTCTGGATCTCTGCTACCTTCAGCGGCCGTGTTGGTGATTTGGTCATCGTCCTGCTCTTCCAGGGCGCAAAAGGGGTTGCTACGATCCAGAAACCCTGCTTCCTTGGCCTGCCAGAATCTGCCTGTTAAGATGTGTGTGTGGGAGGGTTGAGCGTCCTTTGCGGGAGTAGGAGGTTCTGCGTCTGCCCGAATGGCCTCGGGCTGCTGAAGGCTGGTAGCCGACGCGATCTTCCCCGGTTGATGAGAATGCTTATCTAGAGGTGGAGAGGGGAGGGAGGCTTCGAGGGAGGGGGGATTGTTGATCTCTTGTTGAGTTTGGGTGATTTGGGTGTGATCCGCGATCGCGTTGTCGCTGATCTTAGGGGAATCTGGTTGCACGGAGGTGATGGGATGGGAAAAGCTAAGCTCTCTGAGTACTTCTTCGGAAAGGGTGTCTGATAGGAGTTCGAAAGAGTTATGGAGTGCAAGCTCTCTGTGTGGCTCATCAGAAGGGGTGACTAAGAGGAGTTCGAACGTATTGTGGAGTGTTAGGGTGGAGGGGTTGAAGGGGACGATGTCCCGACTGGTATTGGCAGTCGTCTGGGGGTAGGGAGGGCCTGACCATCGACCAGAAGTGAGGGGTCAGGGGTCGGTTTGTGGATGGTGGGGGCGGGGTCTTTTTGAGCTGTGGGCACGCTAGGGGTGCGCGGAAGTTTCTTCTTTAGTTCCGGATGAGCGCGGAAGCAGTGCTGTATTTGATGGCCACTCATCTGACAGTGTTTGCAGAATAAGATGTTGTTGTCATAAATCAGCTCCTGACTGTGGGTAGTGTCTCCGAGCCCGATTTCTATGAGTTTCGGTGGGTCGCTGGCGAGGTCTAACTCCACGCATATCTTCGCGTAGTTGCACTTGGAAAGGTTGCGAGTTTCTTCCGCGATGGCAACCAGGGTCCCGAAAGAGCTGGCGATGCGTTTGAGGGCGGCTGCGTGGAAGCAAACCAGGGGGAGGTTGGGGAGGGTGATCCAGGTGGAGATGATTGTTGAGTCGAATTTGGGGTTGAAGTCTGGAGACCATTTGACCACTTTTGCGATCTGAGTACCCATTCTGACAGTACCATTTGCCCGGGCAATCGCGAAGTCCGAGTCGGAGGAGAGGTGAAGGAGCATGTGTTTGGGGTCGATTGGGGCTACCCGGAAGTCATCGAAAAGTCCCCACCCGGCGACCGCTGCCGAGACGATGGGGATTTTCGGGCATCCGAAGCCGAATTTGAGGATAAACGACTTGGAAAATGAGGAGGATAAGGACTTGATCTCGGAGGAGTCGAAAGGAACCCGGATGGGGTCGCCGTCGGAAGGGGGCATGAAATCAAGGTCCGGGAGAAGAATCTCGGCCGACGATGACGGAGAACGCTGCCTCCGGTCCGGCCTTAGGGCCTCGGCGTAGGATGCCCCGGCCGCCGACGCAGGAGGGACGATGAAGGAGGGAGCAATGGGCGCCAAACCGGGGGAACGGCTCCGGGCTGGGACTGCGCACGGGGTGACACCAGGCTGTGCCAACACGCCGGGAGTCCCAGGGAGCGCAGATACGGGATGGGCCGGAGGGCGGGGTGTGGGGACCCCAAGTTGTGCCAGGAGGCGGAGGGAGGAGGTGCCGGGGGGAGCTGAGGGAGACATCCCAGGTTGCGCCGCGAGGTGGGGAAGAGAAAGCCTGGAGAGCCCAGCGGAGGGCGCGGAGGTTAGGGCCACCTGTGCTCCACGGGCGGGGTGAGGTACAGCTGGAAGCACAAGGGAGGGAACCGTGGGGTCACCCACTGCGCTAAGAGAGGACAGAGGGATTGCGCTGAGGTGAGAAGCTCCAACTGCGCAAGGGGGGGTGCCTGCGCCTTCTCCACGCACGCAGCAGGAAAAAAGAGGGAGTACGTGGAACTGTGGTGAGAAGCACCAACTGCACAAGGTGGGGCGTGCGCCTTCTCCACACGCGCATCTGGGCAAAGAATGGACTGCACAGAAGGCCCATAGGTGGGGATTGCGCTGAGTTGAGAAACACCAACTGCGCAAGGAGGGGCCTGCGCCTTCTCCACACGCACATCTGGGCAAAGAATGGACTGCGCAGAAGGCCCATAGGTGGGGATTGCGCTGAGTTGAGAAACACCAACTGCGCAAGGAGGGGCCTGCGCCTTCTCCACACGCACATCTGGGCAAAGAATGGACTGCGCAGAGGGTCCAGAGGTGAGCGGGTCAACGCACGCTGACCGAGGTGCAGAGTGCCCGAGGTGGCAGGCGGGCACGGGAACCCACACATTGGGGGGCGTGCTGCTGCTTGGAACCGCGTGCCACTCCAGGGGGGAACCGGGGAAAGCGCCGCTCTGTCCGGTGAGCGACCGCCCGGAGGCTGGTAAGGCCCGTCGAGTGAGGTGGGGACGACCGGTAGGGGCCGGTCGGCGCCTATGGAAGGCCAACGCAAAGGTGGGGCGAGCCCAGGGACGGGGAGAGCTGGTGAGGGCGACGAGGGGAGGATCTGGGAGGGGGGCCACCGCATCCTCTCCGCCAGCTTGGGGAGAGGACGGCCGACGAGGGCGAGCTGGGCGTTCGACCAAGAGAGGGAGGGGCGGGAGGAAAAGGTGGCTGAGACTCTCTCGCCTCCCACAGGAGCGAGGCGCCCGTGGGGCTCCTCCGCCCGAGACGCGGAGATCCTCTCCGCCGAGGAGGGGCTGATCGGAGCGGAGGGAGGGGGCGCGGTCCTCGGGAAGGGGGAGGAGGGGGAGATCATCCTGCGGCCTGAGGCTGGGGACGCCGGGGAGGCTCGCGAGGCGCAGGCGATGAGATCGGCTGTCCAAGCAGGGAGGCTCCGGGGGGGCGGGGAGCCTAGGATGGATGGGAGGGAAGAGCGGGGATGTCACGCCCCAGTACCGAAATACGGAGACGGACTAGGCCAGCTACACCATATGAGGTACGTAACGTCATACGGCGATCGTGGCTGTCGAGAGACTAGGGGGTACATGCTACAATCAAGTCTCCTATGGTCCCATAGAGTTCTATGTCTCAATCAATCAAATCACATCAGCAAATAGATGAACATTAAAGATAAAGCTGTAAGGCGTCCCCGACGCTGTATCAAAATGATCATGAGAGACTAGCTTCATAATTTAGCTATCTCGGAGAGTCAGGAGTACAAAATTATACACAGCTGCAGTCTGTTTAATTATAATTATGTACTGACACAAAATATCAAGTAATCCGGCTAACAGATGCCGGTGGCTAAACGCCGCAAAAGTATAAGCAGGAGTGGTGGAGTAGGAACCCACTCGAGTCCCCGAACTGCCATGCTCCTAGTATGCACCATGGATGTCAGGGAGGAAGATCGTGTCCTCTGGCTCTGCTACGGGATCTGGCCAAACAAAACCAGCGGGGTCAGCCCCGAATAGCAAGTACCGCCAAAGGGGCACAAGAGTTAAGACTAAAAACCCAGTTAATAGAATGATTGATAATAGTAATACTTATGCTACTATTATAGGGTAGCGCAACATCTTCGAACCCATATGGCACCCTTACAACCAAACAAGGACAAAAGGTGCCGTATGGAGTCGGGACGTGTCGTACTCTATAACATTCACATAAGTTAAAAGGTATAAACAATAAAATCTCCTGATCGTGACTTCGGTCGATAGCCTATCGCAGCACAATAACCAACCCAACAATCAAACAAGAACATGGGTTGGATCATGTACCGTGATAGACCATGTTCCTTAGTCATTCACAGAAGTAGCACTTCACAACCAGAATAAGTCTTCCATTCATAACTTCGGTCCACAGCCTATCATAGTACGATAACCAACCCAACAATCAAACAAGAACATGGGTTGGATCACGTACCATGACAGTCCGCTTCCCTCAGTTACTCACGGAAGGTAATAGGATACAAGCAAGTCGTTTTCACGGCCAATCAAGTCTACGAGTTTCTAGTGGGACGAGGTTATCCTCGCATCATGTTATGTAGAAATCCTCAGATCGTATCCTTCCAGCAAGGCTAGCCAACCCAGGGGTTCGCGTAGACAGGTATGATTGAGCACAGGTCCCTCGTAAGGCCACCTTGCTAAAATATATAATATGTAGCAGGAATTAATCGGATACAGTCATCCACTCGTTGCAGATGACACAGTATCCGTGGAGACCAGCCGGCGCGTCAAGGCAGCATCTCAAGGCGGCTGGTGTAACACGATCTCGGGATTCTGCCCTCCCCATGCATCTAGTATATTTAGTTGCCTAATTTAACCCTAGGTGAAATCTTGGACTTTCATGCTGTGGCCTGCATGATAATCCTCCTAAAGTCGTACCTTAGTACGAGTACCCCAAAGAGGATTCATGTCAATCAGTATGTCAACATGTTCTACCCTCCTTAGTGTAATACATCATTGCAATTACGCCACGTGGAGTTACGAGTCTTTTGTCGAGCATGAACAAGAACTGGGACATTCAGGTACATGTAGCAGGTAGGAACACTTTGTTCTCCGGGTCGTATTAGTGCTCATATCATGCTCGGGACAAAAGGCGTAAGGATATAAAATGGGCATATACTATATATATATATAATAAATAATAATAATAAGGTAATAAGATAGGGCATAAGTCCATGCGGCTCAAGGGGAGTGAGTCCATGCGGCCGGGTCAGTACTGGTTCATGCGGCTGGGACTACACGCTCATACGGCTCAAGAAGCCCCAGGCGCATGCATCTGGAAATGCGGGTTCATGCAGCTGCGAAGGGGTGTCAGCGTATGCGACTGCGAAGGGGTGTCAGCGTATGCGGCTGTGATCAGATGACGTCCTATGCGGCTGAGTGATGGATGGGCCTTATGCGGCCCAGGAACAGCAGCGCATATGCGGCTGGGTGCAAAGAAACTCATGCGGCTCGAAGGCTAGCCGCATGAAGTCCATACGACAGGGGCTCATGTGGCTGAGTCTGAACAAGGCTATGCGGCTCAATTACTTGCCGCATGAAGATTCATGCGGTCAAGTACTCAAGTAAGTCTTATGCGGCTAGGAAGGACTTTCCATGCGGCTGAGCTCGAACGAGTCTCATGCGGCTGGAAAGGCCATGCGGCCAGAGGCTTGCTGCATGAGGATTCATGCGGTCAAGTACTGCTCTTCTTCTCCATTTGTCCGAGAAGAGGAGCCAAGCAGCCATGGCTTCCAAACTACACAAAACCTTCATCCGGAGCCCAAATCGGAACTTCCTTAGGTCAAAATGGGGTAGAATAAAATTCCCTACAATATGGAACCATCAAAACTTGAAAATAATGAAGTTTGCTAGATCAAAACCAAGAAAATCCGAAAATGGTTAAAACCTAGATCTACAAAGATTAAAGCTTCAAAATGGAAAACTTCAAGTTCTAAACTAGTATAGAATAAGGAGAAGAACATATTTTGACAAATAATTTTGTAAGAAAATATCAACAACATTTAGGGATCCATCTCTTGAGCAAGTTGGTACTTGCCTTGGTTGGTGGAGGAAAGTAAATGAGAGGAAGTAAATGAGAGAAAGTAAATGAGAGGAAGTAAATGAGTTGGGTTATTATATAGAATCTTGAACCCATGGGTTCATGATGAACCAAGGTGAACCAAGAATAGGTTACCCTAATGAGCCAAAACTGTAGGCCCAAATGCAGGAAATAAATTAGGAAATAATATGTTGTCGAATATTTTTGGAAAATGCATGAAGAAATATAGCATAATAAATATAGTAAAAATACAAGAAAAATATAATTTATCGGTTTACGTATTAAAATACGTATTCCAGGATCGGGGAGTGACATCTCTACCCTTCTTAGAAAAATTCCGTCCTCGGAATTCCAGCCAAGTCAGGATAGTGAAATCAGGGCAAGCAAGGCTCAATCATATATAAGTTAACTATCATAGCAGTTATTATCATATATCACAAAGTGCAAAACAAGCAGGTGCAGATAAGCATGGAATCGTGTCAATAAGGTGCAAAAATATACCTTATCAGTCAAACAAATGCGGATACCGAGACCTGATCTCGTCCTCGCGCTCCCAGGTTGACTCTTCCGGAGAGTGATGATTCCAAGAAACACGGACAAGGCTTATCGTCCGATTCTTGAGTACCTTCTCTCGCCGGTCTAAAATAGATACGGGTTGTTCCTCGTAAGTTAGGTCGGTACCAACGACTAACTCAGAATGATCGAGGACATGACTCGGATCCGGGACATACCTACGTAATTGGGACACATGAAACACATCATGTATGCCAGTTAACGAAGGCGGAAGGGCAAGTCGATAAGCCACATCGCCTACCCGAGCGAGAATCTTAAAAGGACCAACGTATCTTGGACTAAGCTTTCCTCGGGTTCCAAACCTAATGATACCCCGAGTTGGCGAAATCCGCAGAAACACTTGGTCGCCAACTCTGAACTCTAGAGGCCTACGATGCTGATCTGCCCAATGACGATGTCGGTCCTGTGCAACTCGAAGGCGCTCTCTGACCAACTTAACTATCTCCACAGTCTGCGTGATCATCTCTGGCCCCAACAACTTCCGTTCTCCGACGTCGTCCCATGCCAAAGGGGACCTTCACTTCCTTCCGTACAATGCTTCGAACGGGGCCATCTGAATGCTAGCCTGGTAGCTATTGTTATAGGAGAACTCCACTAGATGAAGGTGATCCTCCCAAGATCCGCCAAAATCTAAGGTACACGCCCGTAGCATATCTTCTAACATCTGAATGGTTCTTTCTGATTGCCCGTCAGTTTGTGGATGATAAGCAGTACTGAATCTTAACTTGGTTCCCAAACTTTGGTGTAAGCTCCGCCAAAAATGGGAAGTAAACCGCGTATCCCGATCTGATACTATACTAACTGGAACACCATGCTGCCTCACTATCTGCTTCATGTACATTTCTGCTAGCTGTTCAGTAGTCTGTCCAACTCGAAAGGGAAGGAAATGAGCGACCTTCGTGAGTCGATCTACTATTACCCAGACTGCATTCTTGCCAGCCGGGGATCTAGGTAAACCGGTCACAAAGTCCATCGTGATGTGCTTCCATTTCCATTCTGGGATAGGAAGCGGCTGTAGCAACCCTGCTGGTCTCTGCTGCTCGGCTTTCACCTGCTGACATACCAGACACTTGGATACAAATCTCGCTATCTCTCTTTTCATGCCATTCCACCAAAAGTACTGCCTGATATCTCGATACATCTTCGTTCCTCCTGGACGAATGGAGTAAATAGAACTATGAGCTTCGGACATAACTTCTTGCCGAAGGTCTCCACTCGGTACACAGAGTCTGTTTCCAAACCTGAGCGTACCATCTTCATGAATCACTAACTCCTTCCTACGGCCTGATTCACATTCCGACCGCAACTTCTGAATCTGTGGATCTCCTGCTTGTGCTGCCCTTATCCTCTCCACTAAGGTTGATTGAATCTGCATACTGGTCATTCTTCCTATATCCCTTGGCAAAACTACTTCGATTCCCATACTCTGAAGGTCTTCTAAAATATGCTTCTGCGAGGTCAAGATAAAGGCACTGTTTCTCCTACTCAGTGCATCTGCAACTATATTTGCCTTGCCTGGATGATACTGAAGATCTAAATCAAAATCCTTCAGCAGTTCTAACCATCTTCTTTGCCTCATGTTCAAATCTCGCTGCGTGAACACGTATTTCAAACTCTTATGATCAGTATAGATCTCTACCCGATCCCCGTATAAATAATGCCTCCACAACTTGAGTGAAAATACCACAGCTGCTAATTCCAAATCATGAGTCGGGTAATTCTTCTCATGGTCTCGAAGCTGTCGAGACGCATATGCTATCACCTTTCCATGCTGCATCAATACACATCCAAGACCCTTCCCAGATGCGTCACAATATACTGTAAAGCCTCCTGCTCCTACCGGAAGTGTCAAGATCGGGGCTGAGATCAACCTCTTCTTCAATTCTTCAAATGATGCCTGACAGCTAGCTGACCAAACAAACTCTACATCCTTGTGCGTCAAACGCGTTAAGGGCGCAGAGATCTTGGCAAAGTCTGCCACGAACCTTCTGTAGTAACCAGCTAATCCCAAGAAACTTCGCACTTCTGCAACCGTTCTCGGGACTGGCCAATGCTCTACGGCCTCTATCTTCTTCGGATCCACTGACACTCCTGCCCCAGAAATTACATGCCCCAGGAACGAAATGTGATCTAACCAGAATTCACACTTGTCGAGCTTCGCATAAAGTTGATGCTCCCTCAATGTCTGCAAGACAGTCCTAAGATGTTTCTCATGCTCCTCTTCACTGCTGGAATAGACAAGAATGTCATCTATGAACACCACCACAAATTTATCCAAGTACGGCAGAAAGATGCGATTCATTAAATCCATGAATACTGCGGGGGCGTTGGTTAGTCCAAAGGGCATTACTAAAAACTCATAATGCCCATATCTAGATCTGAATGCTGTCTTCAGTATGTCTTGCTCCCGGACTCTTACTTGATAGTATCCCGACCGAAGATCGATCTTGGAAAAGACGCTGGCCTTGCTCAACTGGTCAAACAGGTCATCAATCCTTGGTAGCGGGTACTTATTCTTCACTGTTACTGCATTCAGCTTGTGGTAGTCGATGCACATCCTCGTCGACCCATCCTTCTTGGGAACTAGAATCACTGGCGCGGCCCAGGGCGATTTACTGTCTCGGATGAATCCCTTAGACTTCAACTCTTCTTCATGTTGATACAACTTATCCTGTTCTGACGGCGACATTCTGTAAACTCTGTCCGCAATAGGCCTCGTTCCAGGGTTCAACTCAATGCTAAATTCTACCTCTCTGACTGGGGGTATCCCTGGGAGCTCATCAGGGAAGACGTCGAGAAAATCTTCGACCACTCTCGGAATCTGTCCTGGCTCTGACACTGCTGCTGAGATGACGCCTCCGGCCTGATTCTTCAAGGTTCGAGTAAAGATGAACTGCTCCATCCCAGGAATGCTGAATATGACCCTACCTCCTCTACAATCAATTGTCGCATGACTGTCTCTCAACCAGTCCATGCCAAGAACAACATCAAAATTCCCCATGGGGAATTCAATCAATGATGCGGGCAATAAATGCCCACACACCACTACCGGACATGAAAAGCGCACTCTGCTCACTTCTACGAGCCCATTGCCGGTGAGTATATCCATCCTCTCCGGCAATGCCTCAAACACTAGTCCAATCCGTGTAGCATATTGTGCAGAGATAAATGAATGAGTAGCGCCTGAATCAAACAATGCTACAGCGGGAAATGAGGTGACGAGAATTTTACCTGCCACCACGTCACTAGACGCTAGAGCCTCTCCCAAGGTCAATGTGAGAGCCTGGCCCCGCGGAGCCCCTTGTTGCGGCCTTCCTCGACCATGCTGTTGCTGCCTCTGAGGGCCTCCGGCTTCCTGTGCCTGGCGGAACATCTGAGCCTGCGTTGGTAGACGCTGGGCTAGGGGACTTACTGCTAATACTGGCCCTCCACTCGGGGTTGCCACTGGAGCTGGCAATGCTGGAAACTGCTGAGCTGGCCCTCCTGGCCTCTGCATCATAGGACAAGTAGAAATACGGTGGTCTGAACTACCACACCTCAAGCATAAGCCATTCGCTGACCGGCACACCTCTATCGTGTGCCCTGCCTTCCCATAGAATGTACAGCCCTGGGGTGCTCCCTGACGCTGTTGCTGGTTCCTCGGCTGTTGATGCCGAACTGGCGCTGTATTAGTTGACACGGCCGTCCTCCGCGGTGCTCCCGTATCATGAATACGTACACCGGGTGCTGGTGCCGATGTTCGCTGCATTGCTCCTCCTCCAACCTGGGAATGAGATCTCTTCTGACCTCCTGCCCTCGATGCCAACCTCTGCTGGGTAAGCTCGTGCCTCCGGGCTGCCGTCAAGACAGCGTCAAACGTCTGGTAGTCGTGTCCCTCCACAAGCTGTAGTAGTTCCAAATGAAGTCCCTGCTGGAACCTCATAGCTTTCTCTGGCTCCGTTGCCACCATTGATGGTGCGAAATGGCACAATCTGCAGAACTCTGCTGCATACCCATCTACGGTCTTGCATGCTTGCTTGAGATTGATGAACTTCTGCTGGAGCTCATATCGAGCTACTACGCCAAAATACTTGGCCTTGAATCTGTCACTGAAGGTGGTCCAACGAACAGGGCGTTTTGTACCAACTTTTTCTGATGCCCACCAGTCGCGGGCAAGATCCTGAAGTACCAGTTTGACCTGATCAACCTTCTCATCATCTGGAACCTTGGCTGCCACAAGAATGGCTTCGATGTCTTGAATCCATGCATCCGCAGTGATGGCATCCTCCGTGCCATCAAAATACCTCGGGTTCAAGCGACGGAACCTTCCTGATGCTCCCGAGTCAACTCCGGGACTCCTCTCAAGAGCTAACTGAATCCCTTGGTTCAGCAACACGTTCTGCTCCTGCTGCCGAGTCTGTTGCTGTTGGTTAGTGACAAGAAACCCCCGGATGATCTCTAGGAGTGCTACGGCGTCTGGTACGGCCGTCGCTGCTGGAGCTGCAGGAGTTTCAATAACCTGCGGCTGCACTGCCTCTGGGTCCCTTTCTGCTCGTGCCCGCACTGGAGAAGGTTCTCTCCCCTGTTGCTGTCCAGTCGAGCCATGCTCTTGCTGCTCTTCCTCATGGGCCTCTCCCGCTACTGAGAATGAAGCACCCCTATGGAGAAGAATATAAGATTATCAAGTCCGGACGAGGAAGATTTCGAAGATGCAAGTCAGGTTAGGGATCAAGGCAAGGACAGAGAATTCGAAACGGAATTTTAAGGGGAACAGGTTTTGATTGAAACTCCTAATAATTCGCAATACCCCACAAGTCTGAAAATCAGACCTGCATGGGCCACCACTAAAACCTTGTCACGCCCCAGTACCGAAATACGGAGACGGACTAGGCCAGCTACACCATATGAGGTACGTAACGTCATACGGCGATCGTGGCTGTCGAGAGACTAGGGGGTACATGCTACAATCAAGTCTCCTATGGTCCCACAGAGTTCTATGTCTCAATCAATCAAATTACATCAGCAAATAGATGAACATTAAAGATAAAGCTGTAAGGCGTCCCCGACGCTGTATCAAAATGATCATGAGAGACTAGCTTCATAATTTAGCTATCTCGGAGAGTCAGGAGTACAAAATTATACACAGCTGCAGTCTGTTTAATTACAATTATGTACTGACACAAAATATCAAGTAATCCGGCTAACAGATGCCGGTGGCTAAACGCCGCAAAAGTATAAGCAGGAGTGGTGGAGAAGGAACCCACTCGAGTCCCCGAACTGCCATGCTCCTAGTATGCACCATGGATGTCAGGGAGGAAGATCGTGTCCTCTGGCTCTGCTACGGGATCTGGCCAAACAAAACCAGCGGGGTCAGCCCCGAATAGCAAGTACCGCCAAAGGGGCACAAGTGTTAAGACTAAAAACCCAGTTAATAGAATGATTGATAATAGTAATACTTATGCTACTATTATAGGGTAGCGCAACATCTTCGAACCCATATGGCACCCTTACAACCAAACAAGGACAAAAGGTGCCGTATGGAGTCGGGACGTGTCGTACTCTATAACATTCACATAAGTTAAAAGGTATAAACAATAAAATCTCCTGATCGTGACTTCGGTCGATAGCCTATCGTAGCACAATAACCAACCCAACAATCAAACAAGAACATGGGTTGGATCATGTACCATGATAGACCATGTTCCTTAGTCATTCACAGAAGTAGCACTTCACAACCAGAATAAGTCTTCCGTTCATAACTTCGGTCCACAGCCTATCATAGTACGATAACCAACCCAACAATCAAACAAGAACATGGGTTGGATCACGTACCATGACAGTCCGCTTCCCTCAGTTACTCACGGAAGGTAATAGGATACAAGCAAGTCGTTTCACGGCCAATCAAGTCTACGAGTTTCTAGTGGGACGAGGTTATCCTCGCATCATGTTATGTAGAAATCCTCAGATCGTATCCTTCCAGCAAGGCTAGCCAACCCAGGGGTTCGCGTAGACAGGTATGATTGAGCACAGGTTCCTCGTAAGGCCACCTTGCTAAAACATATAATATGTAGCAGGAATTAATCGGATACAGTCATCCACTCGTTGCAGATGACACAGTATCCGTGGAGACCAGCCGGCGCGTCAAGGCAGCATCTCAAGGCGGCTGGTGTAACACGATCTCGGGATTCTGCCCTCCCCATACATCTAGTATATTTAGTTGTCTAATTTAACCCTAGGTGAAATCTTGGACTTTCATGCTGTAGCCTGCATAATTATCCTCCTAAAGTCGTACCTTAGTACGAGTACCCCAAAGAGGATTCATGTCAATCAGTATGTCAACATGTTCTACCCTCCTTAGTGTAATGCATCATTGCAATTACGCCACGTGGAGTTACGAGTCTTTTGTCGAGCATGAACAAGAACTGGGACATTCAGGTACATGTAGCAGGTAGGAACACTTTGTTCTCCGGGTCGCATTAGTGCTCATATCATGCTCGGGACAAAAGGCGTAAGGATATAAAATGGGCATATACTATATATATATAATAAATAATAATAATAAGGTAATAAGATAGGGCATAAGTCCATGCGGCTCAAGGGGAGTGAGTCCATGCGGCCGGGTCAGTACTGGTTCATGCGGCTGGGACTGCACGCTCATGCGGCTCAAGGAGCCCCAGGCGCATGCATCTGGAAAGGCGGGTTCATGCGGCTGCGAAGGGGTGTCAGCGTATGCGACTGCGAAGGGGTGTCAGCGTATGCGACTGTGATCAGATGACGTCCTATGCGGCTGAGTGATGGATGGGCCTTAGCGGCCCAGGAACAGCAGCACATATGCGGCTGGGTGCAAAGAAACTCATGCGGCTCGAAGGCTAGCCGCATGAAGTCCATGCGACAGGGGCTCATGTGGCTGAGTCTGAACAAGGCTATGCGGCTCAATTACTTGCCGCATGAAGATTCATGCGGTCAAGTACTCAAGTAAGTCTTATGCGGCTAGGAAGGACTTTCCATGCGACTGAGCTCGAACGAGTCTCATGCGGCTGGAAAGGCCATGCGGCCAGAGGCTTGCTGCATGAGGATTCATGCGGTCAAGTACTGCTCTTCTTCTCCATTTGTCCGAGAAGAGGAGCCAAGCAGCCATGGCTTCCAAACTACACAAAACCTTCATCCGGAGCCCAAATCGGAACTTCCTTAGGTCAAAATGGGGTAGAATAAAATTCCCTACAACATGGAACCATCAAAACTTGAAAATAATAAAGTTTGCTAGATCAAAACCAAGAAAATCCGAAAATGGTTAAAACCTAGATCTACAAAGATTAAAGCTTCAAAATGGAAAACTTCAAGTTCTAAACTAGTATAGAATAAGGAGAAGAACATATTTTGACAAATAATTTTGTAAGAAAATATCAACAACATTTAGGGATCCATCTCTTGAGCAAGTTGGTACTTGCCTTGGTTGGTGGAGGAAAGTAAATGAGAGGAAGTAAATGAGAGGAAGTAAATGAGAGGAAGTAAATGAGTTGGGTTATTATATAGAATCTTGAACCCATGGGTTCATGATGAACCAAGGTGAACCAAGAATAGGTTACCCTAATGAGCCAAAACTGTAGGCCCAAATGCAGGAAATAAATTAGGAAATAATATGTTGTCGAATATTTTTGGAAAATGCATGAAGAAATATAGCATAATAAATATAGTAAAAATACAAGGAAAATATAATTTATCGGTTTACGTATTAAAATACGTATTCCAGGATCGGGGAGTGACATCTCTACCCTTCTTAGAAAAATTTCGTCCTCGGAATTCCAGCCAAGTCAGGATAGTAAAATCAGGGCAAGCAAGGCTCAATCATATATAAGTTAACTATCATAGCAGTTATTATCATATATCACAAAGTGCAAAACAAGCAGGTGCAGATAAGCATGGAATCGTGTCAATAAGGTGCAAAAATATACCTTATCAGTCAAACAAATGCGGATACCGAGACCTGATCTCGTCCTCGCGCTCCCAGGTTGACTCTCCCGGAGAGTGATGATTCCAAGAAACACGGACAAGGCTTATCGTCCGATTCTTGAGTACCTTCTCTCGCCGGTCTAAAATAGATACGGGTTGTTCCTCGTAAGTTAGGTCGGTACCAACGACTAACTCAGAATGATCGAGGACATGACTCGGATCCGGGACATACCCACGTAATTGGGACACATGAAACACATCATGTATGCCAGTTAACGAAGGCGGAAGGGCAAGTCGATAAGCCACATCGCCTACCCGAGCGAGAATCTTAAAAGGACCAACGTATCTTGGACTAAGCTTTCCTCGGGTTCCAAACCTAATGATACCCCGAGTTGGCGAAATCCGCAGAAACACTTGGTCGCCAACTCTGAACTCTAGACATGTTATGACCTGTGTTGCTCTAAATAGGACTCATTTACTCTAATCTGGACATCTATTCTCATCGGACATACATGATATCAGGCGAGTACATTCTCTGATCATTTTATACTTGCTAGGACTTATATTCTTGCTCTAGATTACTTTACTTGATGCTGCCACGTTGGTAACACAGATTGGTACTATATGGATCTTTTCATGAGATGTTATCCCCCTCGGGAGCATCGGGTACATCATATCATGTGCGTTTCACTTTCATCATGTACTCCTGTGCTTTTACTATTCATGTGTACTCTTGTGATTCATGTACTTTCATGTTCACAGAGCCCTCATGTATAACTTCATGTGTACTCATTTATGAGCTCCCATGTGATGATTATGTACAATAACATAACCTGTCTAGATCTTTGTGTATTGATTGGGGTACGGGAGAGTAGAAATAGTCATGTGAACAATTTTAAGTAGTGTAATCATGTACAACTCAGTAGTATAATCATGTATTGATCAAGCCGTTCACATGCCTATCTTGTACTCTAAACCACTAGTCACTTGTAGTTCTTTACTTATAGTAGATATTTCCAGTACAGTTATCTCTCTCTTTTTATGTACATTTCTTTCAGTGATTCATGTATCTTACTCTATTGTATGCTTTATATTCTTGTCATGATATGAACTGTTGAGATTTTGTGCTCGTTTCTATCCTGACTGGACCTGTTGAAAATATTACAGATGACATCGAGGAGTTCTGTCCTACGTACTATGGTGCAGCCCTAGATGACACTTTTGTAGTGCTCCGTCCCTACATCGTGCCCCGTTCTCCGCCCATGGGGTGCACGAGAAAGGAACACTGTCGCTATCGATTCGGTCGGGACCGATAGGTCGGAATCGATCGAACGGGAACGGTTGAATTAAGATCCATTCCCCGTTATGGAATGGTTTCTTCGTAACTAAGTCCCATATTCAGCTGGTTGCGCCTCAAGGATTGACTCTGCGGCTGAGTCGGGAGAGACCTCCCATTGCTCTGCTTTTTACGCCGCTTGCGTTGGTTTTAGCTTTGTTTTCTGAATACGTTTTCATGAATATTTTTGATGGTTTTTATGGCTTGCATTTCGAACTCGCATTTCCTATCGAACTTCTTGAAATAATGCAGTGTTCTAATCGGTTGCTTGTGCGATTTCAGGTAATCGCGTAGGCGACTTCTAGCGCGACCAACAAGTTCTCTCGTCTGAAGTAAACTCAAGGTGAGTGGATGACCTTTCTCTTCTCGACCCCTTCTTAATTCAATCAATAATAGTGATACAGAAGAAATGATAAATGCAAAGGCACAGGCACTCTGTAAACTGTAGAAATGCTTCAACAAAAGAATGACTAAATTAAAGTGTGGATTCAACCTGAGTAAACTAAATAAGTCTAACTCGGTCATTGGACAACTTGTCGACAAGGAGAGAGTTTCCTCGAGCGACAACCCGGAGCCACGGGACCAACTCGGCCTAGGAGAAAATACGGTATAGTTGTGCTCGGTGATAGCACGGGTTAAGCGGGGACTTGCAGCGGGGATCGCTACTTGCGCTGCAAGGGCCCCGGCTAACAAAGCTATAGTCCAGGATGGCTTGTCATGTCAGTGACCAATCACACGTAATATTACACTTGGTATGTAAATGATAACAATTGACAGAAAAGAACATGGTAAGTCTCATAAGGCGCGGCACGGTCCGCCGTAGGTAAGTTCCACGTATTTTTCATTATGCTTGTCATATGCTTGTTTGAAATTCATTAGGATGGTTAGAAACATTCATAAACTAAGTCATATAAACTCTTCAACCAAATGAGAGCTTGGAACTTAAATAGCCACGCACCAGTACAAAGTGTAATGTACTGATCTTCGCTCTCCACGCAGGTATCCCGAACCACGAAGGGCGTGCTGCTTAAAACTCAAGGCGACGTGTACACTTTTGAAGCCTCGTCCACGTGTTGAAGGCTTGTTTCTGAAATCCTTTTTGAAGACTCCGCATTCAGTACAAAAGAAAAAAAGATGGCGACTCGACTTTCCTCGATAGCAGGTGGAAAGTGTAACTATTTTTGCTTGTAAAAAGGGATGTAATGTATGGAACGACTATCTCATCAGCGTTCGTTTTGTAAGTCCAGTCATGTTGTAGCCCGTGCGGCAATGATTGTAATGGAGTCAATATAAATAAAGTTTTATTATCAATAAAAAGTCTACTTCTATTTCAAATGTGTCAATCAATTTCTCTGCGTACACTAACTCGATGTTGTGTTTCGGATAGCCTTATGACTATGCCTTGTGCGATCGCAACTTAGGTTCGCACGGCATCACGCCCGGGGGACGACTATCGATTCTACGGAATCGGGGCGTGACATTTGTGAGCTGGACTCCCAGGAGGACCCAGTCCTTGCAGAGGACATTACCCCAGTAGTCTAGGCTAGTTAGCTAGACTAGTTATCTTACCTTATTGTCTTGTATTTACTTTGCTTTAAGATGTATACATTCTGGATGTTGTTGTTGTTGAGATGTTACGTCTTAGACACTTAGACTTCTTCTTTTCTGTTTGTATTTCATTTGGTGATATCTATCTTATCTTATCTATCTGATCGTACCATTCTACCTTAGCTTATGATTGAGTTATACCTTCTGCATTGTCCTCTGATTGGAGAGTATATTTGTGCAGTTATATCATATCATGTTAGATGTATGTTACCTAGGACAGCGTTCTACCGCCGACAATGCGGCGTAGGCTGGACGTACCCACTTCTCGTGCCCCTACACTGGGTGCGGGTCATAACAATCAACATGAAGGTATTTGAGAGTACTACATGTCTATTTAGATTTGGATTTAGTTCGGGTCAAGTCGGGGCTAAATTGGTACAACCGGGTCTCCTAGAAAGTCAATAATCTAATAACTAATAAATAAATCATCGGTGGGGGTTAAGTCGCAACTTGGCCTGATTTTTCTAGTTAGAACACACCTATGGCTCGGCCTTCCCTACCATGGCTAAAACACTAGTCAAAGTACACGTGTACACTATCTGTGCCACAATTCTTGGTCATCTTGTACTCCAAAACTCAACCATGGCTAAGGTCATCTATAATAATAACTATTTAATTCAAAGATATTCATAAATTCTATAACATTCTATTTAAGCCAAATAAATAAATAAATAATAATCCAAAAATTCTAGGATTTTACAAGAGGATCAGGCGAGGGAACATCACGACAGAGACATGGAGGAGGGGAGGAAGGGAGGGGGCACCCGCCGGCGCCATGGCCGGGAACACAGATCGTAACCAAAGGGAAAGCGAGCGCAGCTAGGGCCGGCAGCTCAAGAATATATATATATATATATATATATATATATATATATATATATATATATATATATATATATATATATATATATATATATTTGGCATCTTAAAGCTAACAAATATAATATCATATAAAATTCGAAAATTGTTCTACAGAGGACAGAAGTCTAACAAAATTCCATCGAAAGCTAAATGGTTTTAAAAATTCCAAAAAAAAAGCACAAAATACCCTTTGGTAGAACATTTTAGGATAAAAAAAATAATAAACCCTCCCCCGCTGTTAGTCGTAAAGTTGCATTTTTAACGTTTTCTTATATATATATATATATATATATATATATATATATATATATATATATATAGTCTCCGAGGCCGTAGTCCGTTAGGAACGGCGAGGCACCCCGGTGCAGTAGTGCAGGTTCGAGCTGTAACGCTCCAGTCCCAAAATACATAGGACTAGGATACATATACATGCCAGCTATGCATCGAGAGGACTCCAGCCCAGCTCGAATACGTATAAGCTGTCTGGTTATTCTAGATTAACTATATCTCAATCCACATAATAATGATAAGTATGACGAATCAAGTGCAGTAAGGCTGATCAGGCCATGATACACTGATTCTAGATTAGGTAAATATGTTAGAATGGATCCCCAATAACACATTTATCATGAACAAGCTAGAGGAAAATAGAAGCTTGTATAAGACTAGGCTATAATATAGCAAGAATCAAATATAGGACAAAATCTAATCACAGAAGAGAAAGATAAAATATCAACTAAATATACCTGCAGTCTCGGTGTAGAAATCATCCTCCATCGGTGTACCATACCTTCATCTAATACCTGGAGAGATCACCAGGTCCTCAGAGGACTAGCAAGACACATAATATACATGCCAACTGTACAATAAATAACATGCGAGAAAATAGGAAATGGTACAAGGAACAATATGAGACTAAAGAATAAGTATAAATGGTATACCGTCAAAGATAGTGCTATCAAGCGTGACTAATAGTAAGTCGAGGTAACCGCAGCCCGATGAGAGCTCACAGTCCTATAGTCAGTAGCCGATGGAGAATCTCTAACTATAGTAAGGCTCATTCGCACTCGATGGGAGTTCACGAACGAGGTGGTCAGGTATAGTCACGTCTAATAACAGGTCAGGGTTAAATCAAACGATCATGACCGAGTCAAGTCAATCGAGTCCTGAAAATAAGACTAAGGTCAAATCTAAGTCAAACAGGTTAGGAGATCATGGCATGGACAAAACAATACTATCACTAGATATGAACAGGATAAGGAAGTAGAACAAGTAATACGGAAAAGAGTAAAAATCTACGTGCACGTAAAACTAGAATAACTATGATATAAAACAGGAGAATATGGAACGAAGTAAGATATGAAAAATAACAATATGTAAAAGCATGTAAGTACTGTAAATTTTGGCAAGGTGTACTTGCCTGAGGGTTGTACGGAGAACCAACAATATATCGCCAATCAACAAGTCAGAAAGTCCAAGTCTCACAACTACCTCCAGAAGCTGTAATAGACGTTACCAACGTTTCCAGATTAGTCAAATTAGCAAGGATTGCCTGTCCTTAAGTCCAATTCTGGACATAGGGGCAAAACGATAATTTTGGGTCAAAACGACGTCCGTCATTGGACCCACTTTGCACCGAAAAAAAGTGCCAGAGTCAATGGTCTCTAAAGTCATCAAACTACATGTCTACGGATTTGTTTTGATGATACGAACCCAACGGTATGTCCAATTTTGGATTTTGGTGGGCCGTGCACAAAATTGCCCGTTGAATCAGATCGTAGGGCCCACAAAACGGCGATTCGATCAACTGTCTCACAATTGGACCAAACTTGGCATACAGGACCAGAAAAATGATACGGTCCTGTTGTCGCAAGTTTCGTCTCGATTTGACGAACGTGCACAAAGTAATTAGAAAATTTTGAAAAAGGCCGATACAGTAATTTTCGACGGATACGCATCAAATTCGTCGCACACACGCGACCAATTTGAATTCCGTCAAAGCCCACACGTCCACGAAGTTGATACGCACCTTTCGATGCTTTCGGTTCGCGACCACGTTGCCCGGATTGGCGGGACGCATGTCGATCGAAGAATTTTCTAGTTTTTAAACTATTTTGAAATCGATTTTTCTTCGTTTTGGAAAACAGATTACTCGGCATATAAGCGATGAATTCAGAATCTACAAAAAAGATTCTAAAGCCCTATAGGTTGTCTAAAATATTGTTCAGGTTATTTTCTGGGTTTTTTATTGGATTTATCAAGTATGGACTTCCAAAACAGTATCAACTGTTATAAACAGTGTGTTTATCCTATTTTTCGTCGAGATTTTGACTCAATTTTCTAAAGTTTTAGGGCATCTAAATTTTAAATGGTTGAAAAGTCTTGTAGCCGTATATGTTGGCTTACGACGAACCTATTAGTTCGGGATTTGATCACACAATGAAGAAGAAAATGGATGATGAATATGGGTACCTCAGTCGATTCTATCGAACTTGCTGCCGGTGGTGTCCCTGTTTCTGCGCACAGCGACCGACTCCGGCATCGTGGCTGCACGTGCAGGTGACTGGGGTGTTCGTCGACGGTCGCCTGGCTAGGGGGAGGTCGTCGCGGTGGCTGGCAGCAGTTTGCGGCGACTGTCGTAGCGTCGCGATCTCGAGCACGAGCACGAGCAAGGGAAGGCTGCTATCGTTGTTTACTCTTGGGCGCGGCTGTGTGGCCGGCCTCCGGCGGTGACCCGGCCCTACGGCGGCGGCTGGGTGCACGTAGGGTTAAGGTGGTGGTGCGGTGTCGGCGCCATGGCCGCTGCTGCGTATTTGGATGGGGGTTGGCTTATATATAGGATTTCCATCTCGCGAGAAATTCAATTTCTCGCGATATAAGGTTTTTGTTTTTTTTCCTTTCTATATATGTATATCTATATATACGTAAATATCTATATAAACACCTATAAATCTCCAACAATTCAAAATTAAACCTTAATATTATCTATCTATATATATATATAATGTATTTAAAATATGCACATATATGTAAATTCAATTGACAATAAAAAGGACAACCAATAATAATAATATCTAATAGTAATATATATATATTTATTTAATCACTACAAAATAATAAAATAATAAAATATATAAAATCGTCCCAATGGCTAAACTTTACCATACACCCTTATTTGGGTCGAGAAAACTGTACAATTTTTATAAAACATTATTTAATAATAAAATACAAATTTCTTATACAATAATAAAATAATTAGAAATACAATATCAATTTCTAAAATAATTTAAGAAATATTTGCACACACATAAAATATGCCTACATGGTCGTCTTTGGTTACACCACATGCCTGCATGGGCTTGGACTTGGTTCGGGTCCAATCCGGGCTAAATTGGTACAATCAGGTCATCTAAAAATCAATATATCTAATTAATAAATAATTAATTCATCGGTGGGGGTTAAGTCACAACCTTACCTGGTTTTCCTACTTGGGACACAGCTATGGTCGGGCCTTCCCTAGCATGGCTAATATGCTAGTCAAAGCACACAACTACACTAACCGTACCAAATTTCCTAGTCGCTATGCATCTCTAACTTAACCATGACTAAGGTCATAAATAAATATGGTATTAGGCTATATAATCATATATATACAAAATTGTATTTAAATCTATTTGACTGTATAACCTCTCCAAAGTAAATCCATAATAATTATACTGTCATTGCAACCAACATGGCTTCCTACCAGGTGGGGTTGGCTAGGTTAGGGTCCAAATATATTTTCTAATTTAATCAAACTCTAAGAGTCAACCAATAAGTCACTTGTGCCATTCGCAATTAAATAGCATATGGAGACTCGATTGAGTGGCACACCTTTGGCATGTGTGTCGTAGACTCAAAATGGGTCAAAACCATATATTGAGTCAACTGGTTTTGATTGATGTCGAGTCCTGCACTCAAGTTGGAAGTTCGGTCTAGAATTACGGTAAATACTCAAATGGCCTAAATTGACCCAAAATTGTGCGAAGTCAAAAGGATGCTAGGGGACAAATTTGGATGGGACATGATATACCAAATGGAAGGTCATCCTGTCTACTACAAAAATTATGAAGAACGTTTCAAGAGATGGGCATGTCTTGTTCCCCAAAAATCAAAGACACGAAAAAGTACATATATAATCATATTTAAATATACAATATAACATAATAATTAGAAATACTATAAAATAAAATAAAAAATTCCCAAAAATTAGGGTCCGTACAATCTACCTACCTTAAAAGAATTTCGTCCTCGAAATTAAAATAAGACTCACTAACAAGAACTGTGCTAGGATAACTAGGAATAGTTTTAAGGGATACGCTAGGTCACTACAGTGTCTCCTAATAAGTCAAGTAACAATCACGCCTAAACAATTTGGATTTGTAACCTCTATATCGTAAAACTATAGATAGTTATCTCTAGTAGCTCTTCTTGGTACTGGCAGTCTTGCAAAGATCACATTGAAGACTTATTCCTCACAATTATATGAGTCTTCTTTTTCCTAACCAAGCTAAGTGGTACCTACTAATCCGCCTAATCCTCACTTTAAACTAACAAGGTATAATAGTAAATGGGTTAGGTTAGTCTATGCTTAGGTTCTTCATTTAGAGGGTCAGTCTCCGTACTAAAACTAGCACTCTATTCTTGGTCTAGTGACTACCATAAGAGCATAACCCAGCATGATCATATATTTATTTCTATACTGAGGACGTCTACCCACCTTTAGTTAAACTACCTCATCAAACACTTGATGCCCTATGACATATGGCACCTCTAATCCCCATTATCAATCAAGCAATCACAATACAATAAGCAGACTAACTTACACTATAACCTAAGAATTTCTGATAAATCCTATATAGCACGATTATTCGTCACTCCGAAATTAGAAGGGACGAGAAGCAATGACACGAGAAAGCAAAGGAAGAGTAATCGAGAGCAAATACGAAGTTCAAGGACGGTAGAAAAATTTCCAAAAGAATTGTCAAGACAGTTGTAGATTGAGATTCCTAAGGGTTTAATCAGGTCGCAGGCCCGCTCGGTACATCAACGTAACCGAAACGGCTAACTCGACCTGCATGGGCCACCACACGAGCCTTCATGGAGGCACACCTGTCACACCCCAGAACCAGAATACTGGAGAGCGGGGAACAGACATGACGAGCTACGTACATTGAAGTGCAGTCCCACCTCGCAATACGGTCACGGCTGTCTAGATGCATGAAGGTTTATCTACAATCCAATAGTCTCTTGTGGTCAAGAACAAGTCTAGTGTCTCAATCTCAAGCAAGCAAATAGTTGTTACAAGATGTTACATCATCAGACATACAAGGTAAGGCATCCCAAATATTACATATTCAGATGATCATGAAGCTAGTCATACAAAATACGAAGACTAGCAAGAGTTAAGTCATACATTATCAACCCTAGGATTTGTTAATCATGTTATAGCCCTTAGGTAAACACAAATTGCTTTCCCACAAATTAGGTTTACAATAGAGTGGGAAAGCATAAGAAGAAACTCACTCATTGCCAGTGTTACGCCTGGTGTTCACCATCTAGCTGGAAAGCAGGTAGATCCTCGGGTGCTTCTCCGAAATTTGGCCATACAAAACCAGCTGGGTCAGACCCCAGAAAGAGCGAGTGCCACAAAGGAGGCTCCACTTAGGAACTAAAATCAGCATATAATAAAAGAAGAACTGATAAAAGAGCATAGTTAAATAACATGAAAGACTGAGTTAACATAAAATATTAGCTTACAATAGGAGAAACAAGAGGTGGAATATATTTCCCATGGTAATCATGAAACAATTCATCCAAGCACGGCCAATAAAGTCCTACGGCTTGTTATTGTTACCTAACTAGGGTTATCACAAGATTAGTTACTAACAAGATGCAATGAGATATTTTTGCAGTCACAAGCCCTGCATATCCAGGTTATCCAGGCGAGGTTACAAGAGTTATCAAGATTCAAGAGAATTATTAAGTGACTTAGAGTGCAACACATGACAGTGTGCTGGAAATGCGTCCTACTCGTCGGTAGGCTACAAGTCCACTGGTGTGGCCGGGATAACGGGATCGCCTATAACTAGGAAAATCTCTATATGAACTACTTGATCAATCTAGCTGTTAACCTAGCCAGATTCAGTACGAATCCCTGACCGTGGTAACCAAGAATCCATGTACTAGATATGATGCAAGACACGACAGGTAGCTTGTACAGGCACAATCAAAAAAATCAACCACGGTGTCAAGAAAGGGTTACACTAGCAAGAAAAGAATAGCTGTCGCAACAATAATCAAGATTATACATGTCATATCAGGTTTACTTGTCATGTCAAGAGTACTTGTCAAGAGTGTGCCTCGACGGGCTACTAGCATGTCAGGTCAGGTTTACTAGTCATGTTAAGAGTACTTGTCAAGAGTGCGCCTCGGCGGGCCACTATCACGAATATCAAGACGGGTTCATGCTATCATGTCCAAGTCAAGTCAAGTTCAATACTAGCCAGTCATAAACAAGCTCAAACTCTATCGTGCTCAATATTAACAAGTTATCATGCTGTGTCACCGCAAGTTAGGCCAAGTACAAGATGCATGCAAGGTCAAGACATTACGCTAAGAACTATATGAACAAGCATGGAGATATGGGACAAGGGATATCATAGCAAAAATGGCGCTGGGCCAAATGATGCTGGGTGGCACTGGGCCAAAGAGAGCTAGGTGGCACTGGGCCAAGAGAGCTAGGTGGCGCTGGACAAGTGGCGCAAGGGATAGCATGGCGCAAGGTGGCGCACGCGCACTGGAATGGAACGGCGCCAAGGGGCGTGTGCAACCGAGAGGGCACGGCACTAAAGAGCGTGCGCAACCGGGATGGCACGGTGCTAAGAAGCGCGTGCAACTGAGATGTCGTGGTGCTAAAGAGTGCACGCAGTCGAGATGGCACGGCGCTAAAGAGCACTGCAACCGGGATGGCACGGAGCTAAGGAGCGCGCGCAACCGAGATGGCGCGACGCTAAGGAGCGCACGCAACCGAGATGGCACGACGCTACAGAGCGTGCACAACCGAGATGGCACGACGCTAAAGAACGCGCGTGCACGCTGTTCATCTTCCCCAACCAGCACCAAAAGCTTGGTTGAACCCATGAACTCCAAAAGCCGTAATTCTCTCAAAACAAGTCGAAATCGAGACTTCCAAGGGTCCAAATTGTATAGAAATGAATTTTCCACAGCATAGAACCATTAGATCTTAAAAATAACAAGATTAAAGAGATCAAAAACCAAGAAAAACCAAAAAAGTTACAAGCTTAGATCTACAAGAATCTATCCATCAAAACAAAAATGGCAAGTCCTAAAGATGCTTAGAATCATGCAAGGAAGAGAATGGAACAAAAAAACTTGAGATCCATCATGAAGCAAGTTGCACTTGCCTAGGGTTTGGTAGGTGGGAGGAGCTATGGAGAAGAAGAAAAGAAATAAATGAATAAGTTATGGAGGAGAGAGAGAGGAGTTGACTTATGTATCAACCTCTCCATCTCAACCCAAACCAAACCAAACCAAGAAAAGCCAAGCCAAGCCGAACCAAAATAAACTAAGCGAAAGCTAAGCAAGGCAAGTCAAAACACGGGTCACCTGAAAAACGTTAGAAATTCGTACACGTATATTAAAAATACGTATAACGAAAAAACGGGAGTGACAACGCCTCCATGCTCTATTAAGAAGTGGACACCCAAAAAAATAAAATTATATATATATATTTATATATATATATATTTATATATATATATAATGGGGGGATCATGTGACACATACAATTTGACATCTAAAAATACGCAATCTCGACCGCAGATCATTTGAAATGAATGCTTCAGATTTGATACAGTAATTATAATTATTAGTATGCATGCCAAATTGAATATCCCACTAATTAATATAACCTGCTACTAATTAGCATGCATGTCAAATTTGACTTCCAAGCATGTAAATTTGGTGTGCATTTGAATATCAACCATTCATTTTAAATGATGTGCTGTTGAGATTATGTGTTTTTTAGATGTCAAATTGTATGTGTCATCTAATCCCCACCCACCACCCTATATATATATATATATATATATATATATATATATATATATATATATATATATATAGTGTCGGGGCATACGCAATGCATGTGCAATGCGTCGGGCACACGCGTTGCGTTTGTAAAATGGCTATACATTTGTTATAAAAAATTTATTTATCATAATCTTATTCAATTATAAACTATATAATGCTAATACTAATAATAATATAATAAACTATATATGATACTTTAATGTTTCTTTTCTTCGAAAGAAGGAGGTCCGGTAGCTCATGTTTTTAAAAAAACTACTGTTTGGTTAAATTGAAGTAGAGGGAAAAAAGTTTGCATCCAAAAAAATAGGAATATGTTTGGCTTTGAATTTGTTAAAGATAATACACCCTATTTTTATCCTAATATAAATTTTAGTTCATAGCCAATAATCTAAAAAATTAAATTAAATTTTAAAATGTCTAAAATTTATTATCTAAAACTTAATTTAAACCTAGTCTAAGGTTAATAGCGAAGAATCTACAAAAAAAATTAATTTAATTTTAAAATGTCTAAAATTTATTATTTAAAATTTAATTTAAACCTAATCTAAGGGAAGTTAAATAAAATTGTAACTTAAATTAAGAAAGTCACTTTGTATAATGCATACTCAACATTTAATTGGCTATTTAAAATTTAATCTACTATTATAATTTAATCCATCATTTAATTTTTAAATTTAATCTAATTAAATTAATTTAATCTATTCTACGTTATCATTTCATCTATTATCTAAAAATTATCTATTACCTAAAATCATGTTGGGTTAATTTTTTTGGTTTTATATTTCTGTCTGGTTGAATGTTGCATTTTCTTTACTTTCCAACGGTTTCCAACATGACACAAATCTTTATATTTTTGGAAGTTTTTTATTTTTTTTGTATTGAGTAATAAAATTAAGGATTAAATTTCTTATTCCGGTCGAATTTATAATTTGAAATCTTATTCATTCAAATTTATTACTATAAAGTAAGTAAATCTACGATTTGAATTCAATCTTATCTACAACTTAAAGGAGAAGAAAATGAAAATTTATTCTAATTTAAATCGACGTAATCTAAAATCAACTGTATATCTTCTTCTTAGAATTAAAAGTAGAAAAAAAAGACCTAATGGATGAAACGAAAAAAGAGCTTATTTATAATATATTCCAATTTTATTGATAGTTTTATATTTCTATTTGTTTGAACAATCTACGTTCTTTGATATTAAAGGACCAAAAAAAAAAAGCGGAAGTGAATAATTCACGAAGAATTTGGTACGAAATAATGATAGACACGGTTAGAGTTTTTAGGTGATGAATACAAACCTTGCAAGCATGGAAGACCTAGACTCAACGTGAAATACTTTCAGAAGGAATCGAAGGAGGATCATACGCCAAAAGTATTGCAAGTATTCCAAAAAAAATTGCATGAAATACTATAAAATTGATAAAATAAATAAATTAGCATGTTCACTGACCGTGTGCTTGAGAACTATCTCTGCACTGCAACCATTGCAAGTAGAACCAATTTGCTTTCCTTAAAGATAAAAAATTATAAAATTAATTTTTACCGTCTAGAAAAATGTGTAAAGAAAAAGGAAGATACTTGTACTCCATAAACGTAGAAAAAAATAGATGGGAGAAGAAAGCTTTTTTTTTTTAACTTGGTAGTTATGAAAATAGCGATGGGTAGTTTTCAAAATAGCAGAAGAGGAACAAATATGAGATAGTTGCATCCTAAAGTAGAGGAGTAGATTACTCTAAAGTTTAAATTTTAAATAAATGAGTATAAATGACATTATTATCCTTAGATAAATATAATTTAATTATGCAGCTATCTAATAATTTATATCATCCAAATACCCCTGATATATATATATATTTTTTATTTTATTTTTTATTTTTATTTTATATATATATATATATATATATATATATATATATATATATATATATATATATATATATATACACTCCTCTCTTTGGAAGGGCCTCGAGGAGCATGGAAGCATGTGTGTGGGTGGGTGGTTGGGGGGCATGGGGAGTTCGAAGGGGTTGGAGAACATGAGGTTATCCATTAAAAAATATATACGTAAAAATATGTATTAAAGTTTAGTTAAGTTGATTTTACCTATTTTTCTCTTTTATTCTCTTCTTCCTCCTCCTCTTGAGCTCTTTTCAAACTCTCACAACAACTCACTCTCCTTATCCTTATGTAAAAACTCAAGAACAATATCTCTTCTTAAACACACACACTCCTCTCT
This sequence comes from Iris pallida, assembly GCA_029216955.1. NCBI lineage: Eukaryota > Viridiplantae > Streptophyta > Magnoliopsida > Asparagales > Iridaceae > Iris > Iris pallida. The sequence goes on along the minus strand of JANAVB010008800.1, from coordinate 15,086,480 downwards.
CTCTCTCTCTCTCTCTCACACACACACACACACACACACACACAGACAAAATTCATCTATCCTACACTATTCCTCAGTTAAAGGATGTCTCACCCCTACCCAACCACACATTTCCCCTCCTTCCGAATACTCAAATGATGCTCTTTCCCCAACCCAATGCATTGATTTCCCTCCCACCCAACCAGGCCCCAATGCATATTGATTTTCCTTCCACCGGACAGGTCAATGACTGCTGCCATTGAATTCTCTTGAATTATGTGCCTTATGTTGCACCTCCTACCCACCTTGGATTCCTACGCCCCCAAGCCACGTCAAAAAATGTCTATTAGAATAACGTTTTCTTTTGGAGAAATGTCCTTCCAAAGAGAATTTTCTACATATATATATATTTTTTAAGAAAACTTAAAAAGCAACGTTAGGACTACCGCCGGGGTAGGGGTTGTTATTTATTTTATCCTAAAACGTGTTATCCCAATGATCTAACTATGTTTTTTAGTATGGTTATTCGATTAAGTTTAACATTATAATATTACTAATATTTATACTATCACTATAGTATTGATATTTAAACTTAGCATTGTCCTAATGTGCATTAAATTTATCACACTTGCTTCTATGTATATTGTTTTGTTCGTCTAACATGTATTTGCAGAAAAGCAATAAACAAGATCAATGGAGACATATGCAATAAAAAAATATGGTGGGCCAAAGACAACGGTATCCCACAAGATTTCTCTGAACCACCCGACAACATCTCCAGAGCCACGTATTCGGAGGTTCCGCTGCCCGGTCAGCGGACGAGGGTTGAGGGACAGCGCCCCCCGTGGGGTTCGGGGGCAAAGCTCCCGAAAGGTATTCAAATTTCATAATCTGGATATCTTTGGACATATGTCATCAAGGAAAGAATCCATCGTCTGTCAAGTGAAGAAGCCAAGCATGCCATCATCATTTCAAGACTCTGAAGAAGCCTGTTGTCACGCCCCGATTTCGTAGAATCGATAGTCGTCCCCCGGATGTGATGCCGTGCGAACCTGAGTTGCGATCGCACAGGGCATAGTCATAAGGTAATCCAAGACACAACGTCTAAGAGAGCGAGAGAGCAGACAAATTGAACAACATATTAAGACAGAGAAATTTTGTATTTTATTGATAATAGACATCATTTACAGACTCCATTACAATCGTGCCGCACGGGCTTTACAACATGACTCCGTTCCATACATACATTCTTCATTTATAACAAAAGTATTTCAGCCACCTGGATGTGAGGGAAGCCGAGACATGTTTCTTTGACTTGCAGAGAGTCCTCAAAGTTCAGCGGCAGGGTCTTCGACGCACGGTCGAAGCTTCAAAAGCATGAATGTTGCCTAGCTAGTTGGCACATTCTTTCTGATTCCTGGTACCTGTAAAGAGCGAGGGTCAGTACGACCATATCTACTGGTGAGTGGCTAATTAAATCCAAGCTCTGTATTTGGTTCAAGCAGTTTTATAAAACATGTTAGCTAGCTATTTTATGATCTTTCTAACCATCCTAATCGATTCACATGTTAACATATTTTGAGGCAAGCATATGAAATTGTATACATTGAGCAGCTATCACATTCATCCTGTGTCCTGTGCATTAGTTTAAGCAGTGAAAGGGTGTGAAGGTCACTGGCAATTTTAAGCTATAGCGGACTATAACTGTGTTAGACGGCGATCATTTCACGGGGGATAGCAAGCCCGACTCGAAAGTTCCTGAATCACTCGTACCAGTCCTGTTGGCACTAGCTATACTCGTTCCTCCTGGGCCAAATCGCTTCCTTGGTCTAGGCAACCGTTCAAGGAAACTACCCCTTATGCATAAGTTATCCAATGACCGTGTTGTTTGTCAAAAAGAAGGACGGCTTAATGCATCTTTGTATCGACTACCAAGAGCTGAACAAAGCCACCATCTGGAACAAATATCCATTGCCCCGCATAGACGACCAGTTCGATCAGTTGCAAGGCGCTTCAGTGTTTTCTAAAATTGATCTTCTCTTGGGTTATCACAACTCAAGATCAACCGGACGATGTGTCGAAGTCAGCCTTCCATACTCGATACGGCGATTACGAGTTCCTGGTGATGTCATTCGTCCTAACAAATGTCCCAGCTGCTTTTATGGATTTAATGAATCGGGTGTTTCGATCCTTCCTCGACAAGTTCATAGTAGTCTTCATCGACGATATACTCGTCTAGTCGAAGGACAAGCGGCAACACACTAAGCATCTGCTGAACGTGCTTCAGACCCTTCGGAAAAATCAGTTGTTTGCGAAGCGGAGCAAGTATGAATTTTGGCTTCCTCGGACACATTCTTTCATCCGAAGGCACTGCAGTCGACCCAAAGAAAGTTAAAGCTGTTGTCGATTGGAAACGACCAGCGTCAGTCGGTAAGATTCGAAGCTTCCTTGGTTTAGCAGGATACTACCGACGCTTCGTAAAAGGCTTCGCAAAGATCGCGTCACCTCTGACTCGCCTCACCCAGAAAGGGGTCGCTTTTGAATGGTCAGACGACTGTGAAGCTTCCTTCCAGGAGTTAAAGCAATGGCTCGTCTCGGCCTAGATACTTGCACTTCCAGAAAGGAACGAAGGATTATAGATCTTTATTATTGCGTCCGGCTAGGGTTTGGGGTGTGTGCTGATGCAATGGAACAAGGTGATATCTTTTACTTTTCGACAGCTAAAGCCGCACGAGAAAAACTATCCCACCCATGACCTGGAGTTAGCGACGATTGTGTTCGCGTTAAAATTGTGGCATCAGTATCTTTATGGCGTGACATGTACGATCTATACGGACCACAAGAGCCTCAAGTATCTATTCACGCAGAAGGAACTGAACTTGCGGCAAAGGCGCTGGCTTGAACTGATCAAAGATTACGAGTACTTACCTGTTGCGGTCCGCTAGGCGAAGGAGAACGAGTTCATGCAGCTGAAACAAGAAAACATGACAATGCGCGAATATGCTGCAGAATTCAATAAGTTGGCTCGATTTTCTGGTGTCTACCTGCCGACGGCGATAAGTCGAGCACGGAGATTCGAAGTGGGCCTAGGGCCTTCAATTTTTGCCCATGTGACTGTGATCGAGGATCAAATGATGGGCGAGTCACTTAACCACACCCTCCGTCTGGAGCCTCAGTATCCTTCTGCCACTACTGGCGCTGTTCACTTTAAAAACAAACGCCATAGTAATGAAGGAGGCAACAATGCGCATAAGAGTCCAAACCGAAGCAACGGAGGCGACAACCCGAAAAAGAATCGAAAATATTGTAATTTCTGCCACAAGGAGGGACACCTGTCTACCGAATGTCGAATGAAAAATGGAGCTTGCCACTAGTGGGTCAGGTAGGCTACTTCGCACATGATTGTTCGGAGGGTAGGCCTAACTGTAAAAGCCCTAAAATTCTACTATATTTTTATCGATTTTGGTACTGATTTAAAATTTTTGTATTGTACGTCGCGTAGTCGTATTGTACGTCGCGCACGAAATTTTATTTTTCGTAATTGCTCGACGAGTGCGAATATGTGCGAGCGTACATATTTTTAGAAAAAACATTTTTTTCTATTTTTATAGTTTCAACATAATATATATAATTATTTTTGCCATTATACCAAATTTCTAAGTTGGTTATTTTAAGCCTTTCTTTCTAATATTTATTAATAGTAAATTATATTTCATTGTATACTAGAAAAGCATAATTTTGTATAAATAATTATGCATACATATCTCATAATCAATTATTAGTTTATTTTTAAATAATAAGGTAATTTTTGAAATTATTATTATAGTATTTTTTGAAAACATATTTTGAAATTTTATGGCAATTTAAATTTTGATATGATTTTATGGATTGATTTAAATAAGTAAATTAATATCTATATTTGAAATTGATTTGATTTTAAACTAAAAGAATTTAATTGGATTTAAATTGAATTTGTATTTGGATTTGGATTTGATTGATTTTAAATTAAGTTGTGAATTATCTATTTTTGGGTTTAAACTACTCCTAATCCTTATCCAACTGGGAATTCCCACATCCTATAGATAGGCAGGTACTCATCCATTATTTCTCCACAATTAATCTTCCACAAATTTTCCACCACAAAAGTGAGTGTATCGTGTCCATGACCGTGTCTGTGTCCCATCCACTACTTATCTTTCTTTACATATACATAAATCCCCGCGTCCGACAATCCCGGACGCCAATCCATCCCGTGTCTCGCAGGACACTTCTCCCAGCCCCTCCTCTGTTGTGTCGGACACTCCCCACCCAACCTAAAATCTAACCCTGTCCCCGCCTGCTGCTCAGAACCCGCTGCCCCGTCTCCGCTAGGGGTGGGCATACGGGTTCAGGACCCGCGGTTCCGACCCGTCCCGAACCGTATATTGGTCAAACGGGACGGTTCCTAAAATTTGAAATTTAAACGGGGCGGGTCGTGTGACACTAACGGGGCGGGGCGGGTCCTATTTTCAAAATAAACGGGGCCCCGAACCGATCCGTTTCTAAGAGTATGATTTTATTTATTATCAATTTTGATTTTTTTCATATTATAATTTATAAATAATAGCACACGTTATTGTTTGGTAAACAAATTCTAGAAATTGGAAAAACATAATACTTGTTTTGTTCTTCTAGATAATAGAATATGTGTAAATGTTTACTATTCTATAATTTTATGAATTTTTTTTGGATCCGTTTGGACCCGCGGGTCGGCTCGGTTTGGACCCGTTTCGAACGGGTCGAATCCGTACCGGTTCCAATATTTTTTGGACCCGTCCCGCTCTGCCCCGCTAATTAACGGGTCCGGTCCGGATCCATAAAATTTGGACCCGGCCCGACCCGTGCCCACCCCTAGTCTCCGCCGCAACCTTCGGCCACACAATCGCCACCGCCTGACTCCGTTCCCTGCGACCACACTGTCGTTCCAGCCATCAACATCCCCGTCCCAGCCACGATTCCCGACCATCTCACCACCATGATCACCAACACCCCCCGTCGCCTCTCGGCAATCGCCATGGACAACACCGGCCGTCCCAACATCACCCCTGCTTCCTACGGCTTCCCGTCCAGCAACCATACCACCATCAACAGCACAAATAACACCGCACTACCGCTGCCACAATCTCACCTCCGCCGCCAGCGGCCGGACCCAGCCAGGCCGTCGTTCCCCGACCCAACACAACCAAACCCCCGTCACCCACACCAAAACCAATCTAGAACATGAACAAAATAACCTAACCTTAAACCGCGGCCAGCCGCCGACCTCCGTCCTGGCCCTCCGCCGCCTGACCGGAAACCTCCGCCTAGCCGTAGCCACCGCCGGCCAGGTCCTTCCCGTGTGCCGCGCTCGCAGAGGAGCCACCGCCCGCGTCCTCACCACCGCTGGCGAGCCCCCGCACGAGCCATCAGCCGCACGCCACCGATCTCCGCTTCCCCCGGCCGAAAGCCTCTTCCGACCACCATGCCCCCCTTTCCTCCGCCGCCCAGCACCGAGTACACCCTCCTTGTCGCGTCGCTCCGTACGGCCGCTCCGCACAGCCCCACCGGAAACCCCTCTCCTTCCCGTTCCCCTACGCTCTCTTCCCTCCACCGCAAGCGCCGCCCGATCGGACTCGCCTCCGCCCCCGCGTCCCTCTTCACTCTCCGGCGCCGCCCACGACCAGCGGCCGCGCGCCCTCTTTGACCTTCCTCTCCGCCTCTCACTCCGCTCCTCTCTCTCTCTCTCTTCTCCTTTCTTAATGGCAGCAGCTTTGATTGTTGTTGGTTTTATTCGTTTGATTTATTATTATTGTTATTATTATTATTATTATTATTATTATATTTTTTGTTTCTATTTAGTTTTATATTGTTGTGTTTTGATTTTTATGTTTTGATTAGTTTTGTTAATTACTTGTTTCTTTTAATATCTATTATTATTATTATTACTATTATTATTATTACATTCTTATTTTCTTCTGCAATCTTTTAACAGCTGTGCTGTTTATTAGTAATATTTTAATATTAGTATTATTATTATTTTATTATTACTATTATGTTATTATTATTATTATTATTATTATTATTATTATTATTATTATTATTATTATTATTATTATTTCTATTGTTATTATTATTATTATATTACTGTTAATATTATTATTATTACAGTTAGTAGTTTTATCATTATTCTTATTATTATTAGATTTTTCTATATACAATATATATACCATTAATTAGTATAGCATTAAATAGAAAAATAGTATTAAGATTTTTATTATTATAATTTTTTATAGTTATTTTAGAATAAACATATATTCTCATAAAATTTTAATTATCATAAAATATGTAGTACTAGGCTTGGCCTATATTATTTACAAAACTGGATTTCGAAGAGTAGATATATTATTATTTTATTTTATGGTATTTTAATAATATGGTTTGGTCTAAAAATTATATTTTTACAAAATTAGTTTTAGTCTACAAATATTTCTAGATTTTCAAGTATTTTTTTTATAGTATTTGGAGTAATAAAAACTTAGTTTAAATATATAATTATTTTCTAAAATAGTTTATTTATTTATTTCTACCAATTCTCTCGAATATCCAACCTTGTCCCTTACTAGCCATATTCCTATCTTCTTTCAAATCTCGAACTTATTTATATTGTCCCTAACTAATTCAACCGTCCTGGACCCGATGGAACCGTCCGTACCGACATCCGAGGTCACCTTGCATAATTGTTATACCGAGGTCGCAGTTCGTGCCACCATGATTATCGCAGCACACCGGACGTCCTATCGGGCAAGACACCTTGCCATTTACTGTTTATTTATTTTAGCTCATATTTCATGCATTATTTATTTTCTTTATGCAAAATAAACTGTGATACATGACATAACCTGTTAGACTTACTGTTCAGTTATATTTCCTGCTATGTATCATTTTTCTTACATATTAAACCTAGAATTAAGGGACCACCTTGTGTGTTGCATTCATTAGCCTTGACACATTGTACCACGAAGTTTTGTATCGCATGTAGAACATGGCTGGCCACCGGTACGTATAAGCCATGCGATAGGAATTACCGCTAATAGAGGTTGCATGCTTAGTTTGACTTAGCGGTTAATAGAGGATTTATGTTGTGGATACAACATAATAGGCATTGGGTGGGAAGAACAGATCCTTAATGTATGGGTCATATATGTACTGCCCTGATTGCCGGTTATCTCCAGCGGGAGGTACGGTCCTGATAGCCGGTTATCTCCAGTGGGAGGTACGGTCCTGATTTTCGGTTATCTTCAGAGGGAGATACGGTCCTGATTCCTGATATTCCTGATCCGGCCCATGCGTCAAAGGTTTGTTTTTATTGCATATTCACTATAGTACGGTTAGGTACCCTATTGCATGCATCCCTTATTTATTTAAGCAGTATTTATTCAGTTTATATGGTATGATATTATGTGTCTTGTTACGTCCCTCTGAGTACCTGGTTATCTCGCCAGGTGTGTGCTCTTGTCTTTCGCAGGTGCTTTAGCTCTAGCCGTGACCCTCTCTATTTTTTGAGGATGATTGCGTTTGGATTATCTTCGCTTCGCTCGCCAAACTTATTTTATTTTCCATGTATTTTTCTCTTACTTGTTGGTAGTGGATTTGTCTCCGCCCAACATATTGTATCAAGACAATTCATTATCATTATATGATATCTTTTATTCATTTATTTTGTGTGGATGAGATTAGTTATGGTTCTACTGCATTTTATAGCTTATGTATTCATACGAGGTTTCCATATATTAGAGTATATTTTGTATGTATACAGCTGGCATGTCTACGTTCCTAGTCCTACGTATTTTTGGGACTGGGGCGTTACATATTTTTGTGGTGGCACATGCAAGTCAAGATAAATTATTTGGTTAATTTATCGTACCAAGCAAGCCTGCGAATAGGATTAGAAGTCTAGGATCTCATCCACATACTTGACCTCTTTTTTCGATTCCATATTCGAACTACCGTTCGACTCATCGATTGCATCTTGCTTGATTCACTACAACAAAAACCCCCTTTAATGACGGCTAAAAAGCGTCATTAATGACGAACCATGACGCTTTTTTTTTACAGCAACCGTTATGAAAACGGGTGTTATAAATATTTTTTAAAAGCGTCATAAAATAACCGTCATGAATAGTTTCTATAAATGTGTTATGAATAGTTAATATATAATGCACAATTCAGAATAATTTTAAAACGTCATGAATAGATAATATGTATAGGCTCAATGCAGCACATTTATAACACTTTATACTATTCAAATTAGCATATTTATAATGGTCTATACTGTACAGTATATATTACATTCCAAAAACTTAACATTATATATCACCATCTTTATTACATTTCTCAAAATAGAGTACATATCAACATCTTCATTACATTGAATATCCAAATACAGAATGTACCCAAAAAATAGGAATAAATCTCTCTTTTGCTAACCAAATTATTAGAAATATTTACTGAAGTAGATTTTGACCATGGATCTTTTCTCTGCCATCTCTTGAAGATATCGGGAGTCCCGAAGAGAAGTAATGTCGCAGCTGAGCGACGACTTGGTGCTGCTGCAGCCGGCGCCGTCGTGGAAGAGCCTCATCCTCTGATCCCTCACCAGCGCCTGCATGCACCTCAGTGTCACGTTCGCCTGCCTCCTCACGTTGTCCCCTCGCACCAGCGCCTGCAGCTTCACCAGCCCCTGCAGTTTCAGGTCCTTCGAAATAATATAGGATTCAACAAATCATGTCCCAGTGGTGGGACTTCAGGCATATGCATAAAAAATTCAACCCTATAAGAAAATCAAGTTCGATATGGACATCATACCTAGGATTCTCATAGTGGTAAATATGTACAAAGGCAAGCAATCATCCACACAAACATAGTAACAGCCTAAGAACAGCCTTCCTTAAGAAGCAGTGTGAAATAATACCACGCAAAGAAGACAAAGATCTCATGGGTTTAACATGTAGAATACTGAGCTGAGATCCAACATGATCCAACAAGGAGAGGACTAGGATATGTAATGAAAGGTTAGAAAGAGACGCAGGAAGAGTTAAGAAAACCTGGAGTCAAATAGAGATGGCATACGTACACGTAGTGAATGTTGCTCTTAATAGGATTCTTTGTAACATAAGTTGTAAATTCAAGTACTTCATAAAAAGCTTGATATCATTCTGGTTATGGTTATATGGTAACGGTTACAGACAAAAGCTTTTGTCAACCTACTGGAGATGAACTCAGATGCTGATTCAATCACAGTGTCCATCTGAAAAAAGATTTAACCATAGTGTTACATAGGAAAAAAGATAAAAATCAGAAGACTACCGAAAAAGGATATATTGAATATTGTAAGAATACACTACAAACAACTTTCCTAGAAATACCTTGGAAGATCCTTACGCGTATGTCCCTTCTTGAAATGCTTTTTTTTTATCAATAGTATTCCTCACCAACAGAAAATTGCTAATGTTAGCATGAGAAAATAAACTTCAACAAGGTACCGAAAGCACTTAAAAAAAATCTAATGTTATATTCCTATATCCAAATATAGTTCTAAACTAAAAGGCATGAGAAAACAAAAAGAATTATGTGTCCTTAATAACTTCTAACAGCACAATCTGGACAATGTTCCTGAGGTTAATGCATGCTTAAACCATTTTCATCCTAACTAAGATGCCTATCAACTAGAAGCTAATACATGGGAAGATGATGCTCAATTTCCGAAATCAGATATTCATTTTAGAAGTAATATTTGATCCACTTGACTGAGTGATTCCAACTATTCAAGAATAGTAAAGCCAAAAGATGAGAAATTGATGACAGGTCCAATTGTAAAAAGAGGCTGAAAATAGGTTGTCCAAGTATGATAATGAAGCTTGCAAGTTTCTACCAGAGCATTTTGGAGTTAAACAAGACAATGGAAGGAACCTCCATATGCTATAAACTTTAAATGTGGCATAAGTTGATATGATCCATGTTCAACCAAGTATCTTTATGTACAACTTTAAATGTGGCCATTAGTAAGAGCTTTCATAGTATCTGCGAGACTAAAATGGTATCAGGAAAAAAAAAGGTGAATCAGATAGAAGAGAGAGAGGCTTTTGAACAATAGAATACAAACCATCCGAGCCCTGAATTTATGTCTAGGACTTTTACATTAAAAGCTACTGATTGGAAGTAAAAACATCATGCCCTGAATTTATGTAAGAAACAGGAGTTAACTTCCATATAATAAATTTTGATACATCTTCACAAGCATGCCAAAATACCCAGTAAAATAGCAAACACTTGTAAATGCATGTTTTCTAATTCATGTTCTCTTAATAATTAAAAGTGAACTTATACCTTTGAATCCAATTTTCTTCTTCCAGTCAACAGCTGCTTGGAGAAACTTGGCCTGAAAATGTAAATGTCACACCTTAATATTCACAATAATCATATCATTCACATATCAAAACAAATGCTTGAAAATGAAAATGCAAATACAAATGCCTGAAAATGCAAATGCAAATGCCTGAAAATGCAATTTTCTTCTTTCAGCCATTTGATTATGCTATCATGAACTCTGCATACTCTGTGACATATGATCGATTAATGGCTACACTATTCTTTCACTGTTAGTGGAACTTCCTAAAATTTGAGCATATTTCCAAACTAGTGCATATATGAAAAAAAATGTTGACACTTAATTAGACTGATCTCATGTTCTTATGACAATAGAAATTGTATGATCTTAAATTTCGAACAAAGAAGGAGTAAATAAGAGGAATTTGGCCTATACCACCTTGAAGAATTGTCCCACAGTCCATATTGGCTAGCTCCTTCATTCACTACTGGTTATCCATGTTGAGTTGACGATTGCGATCCGATATAGACCATACTGGCTAGCTCCTGCTTTCAATTTCAGGATTCTCAACTCTTCCAAGTTACAGTTCTCCCAAATTAACTGTTAAAAATCACAATACTAGTAGAAATCCATATCAAGATTTGTTTCAAGACATTCACCTCTCTTTGTAGAGCCTCGCTGAGTCATACTCGTTCAGTTGAGTCATACGGTTCCATGTCCTGAAGCAACGTTTTGAGTATGATGTTAAAGTTAGGTAGTTGTGCGGAAAAGAGAGAGTACCACAAAACAATTTATCAAACACCTTGTGTGCTTCTGAAGGAGGGATCTTTGGACCCACCGAGTCGGATGTGCGGTCAGTACCAGATCTTCTGAAGGAGGGCCCCCTCGATGTCGGAGCTTCACGATGCAGCGGGTGTCGTCGGGATCGCCCTCGTCGATCTGCATCAGGATCTTGATCTCATCCATGGCCGCCTCTGATATTGCACCCTCTTCTGCACCTTCAGAGCGACAAGGACGATCCAAATGGTACAGAAGACCTTCAGGAGTCCATGGGGGCACACTGCCGAGCTCATGGTTCCCTTTGGAGAGGAAAAAAATTTAGACAGCTTTATTCTAGAGCTGAGGATTTTGGAGGAATATAGATGAAAATTTGGGCGGCTTTGGAGAGATCAAAAAATTTGGACGGCTGATCAAAAAATTTGGGCGGTTGACCAAAAAAATTTGGATCTCGGTCAACGACTTCTTCCTCACGATAGGCGGGGCGGACTTCTTCGGCGTAGCGGGCTTCTCGGTGCTGGAGTTGAGGCTGTTGGGGTCGTTGCCCCGCTTGCCGGGTTTCAGCTTGGGGGAGATGGGAGGGGAGTAGGGCTTGGAAGAAGCGCGAGAATGGGGAAGAGGAAGGAGAGGGAGAGCGCAGAGAAGAGGTCGAGCAGAACCCTAACGCTCCTCCTTCGCGTTCTTGTCGATCGTATGTGCGACGGCCTCGAGCTTGTCCTGGAGGGCGACGAGGAGCGTGAGGCCCTCCTCGAAGATTTTGGATCTAGGGTTAGGGTTTTGGAGTTGGGAGAGAGGAGGGAGAAGAAAGGAGGAGAAGGAGAAGACCAGAATGTTTTGGGGAAGAGGCGGGCTATAGCAAGGATTTTGCCAACAATTAAACTTAAAAAATATTACAAGTTTGCCACCGCTCTAAATTATTAATAACGATTTGTTTTATAAACGTTATAAAAAGCCCAGAATTAGCCTACACCGTCATAGAAAAAAGGTATTTCGAACTTTGATGACGCTTCTTTATCAGCCGTCATGAAATCCACTTATCAAGCGTCATTAATAGGTCTTTTTGTTGTAGTGATTCCTCCTATCATTATTCTTATCTTTCCTTCGTGCTTGCTAGAGATTGACCCTACTAGTTAGATGTCCCAAACACCCTCAGCTTAATTCTTTAAGTTGGGTAGAATACCCCACGACTTGACACACCCTTGACCATTAAGGGAATACAAATAGTATTATCTAGACCATAGAGACTAGAGGAATTTAACCCATTTGGTCAACCAAGCCTTGGTCAATAAAACCGTAGAATGATGGTATAGGAATAAACAAAACTTAGATTCTTATGACTCTTAGACTATTCATATTTGTTCTTATTTCATCTACCATCGTGCCTATATTTTTACTATCTAGACTAATAATTCTAATGTAGCCTAGTTTTTGCAAGCTCAAATCTTTATCAAGCTTGTTCATGACATATGTTATTGGATGCATCCACTAACGTATTGTCTACTCAGAACCGGTGCATGATGGTCTGATCAACCTAGTGTACTTCGGTTTATTTTTATCTATCGTTCTACGTGGATAGGGACATAGCTAAACTTGCCCTCTAGAATCCCATCCACGACTGTCTTGACAATTCCTTTGAAGTTATTCGATCGTCTTTGAATCACGTATTTGTATTCGATAACGCCTCCTTCGAACTCTATATTGCTTTCGCCTTCACCTATTTTAGAAGGACGAAGGCGTTATACTAGAACTTCCTCTAGCCTTCCTATCGATTATGACCATGTCGTATTGTTTTCCATGATCTAGATCACGATTTCTTACGACAAGATTTTTTTATGGATTGTTCCCCACCGATACCCCTTGTGTTTTCTCACCCCCTACTAATTCTTAATTTCGAGGACGAAATTCTTTTAATTTGGGTAGGATGTAAAACCCTAAAATTCAACAATATTTTTATCGATTTTGGTACTGATTTAAAATTTTTGTATTGTACGTCGCGTAGTCGTATTGTACGTCGCGTACGAAAATTTATTTTTCGTAATTGCTCGACGAGTGTGAATATGTGCGAGCATACATATTTTTAGAAAAAATATTTTTATTTTTATTTTTATAGTTTCAAGATAATATATATAATAATTATTTTTGCCATTATACCAAATTTCTAAGTTGGTTAATTTAAGCCTGTCTTTCTAATATTTATTAATAGTAAATTATATTTCATTGTATACTAGAAAAGCATAATTTTGTATAAATAATTATGGATACATATCTCATAATCAATTATTAGTTTATTTTTAAATAATAAGGTAATTTTCAAAATTATTATTATAGTATTTTTTGAAAACATATTTTAAAATTTTGTGGCAATTTAAATTTTGATTTGATTTTATGGATTGATTTAAATAAGTAAATTAATATCTATATTTGAAATTGATTTGATTTTAAACTAAAAGAATTTAATTGGATTATAAATTGAATTTGTATTTGTATTTGGATTTGATTGATTTTAAATTAAGTTGTGAATTATCTATTTTTGGGTTTAAACTACTCATAATCCTTATCCAACTGGGAATTCTCACATCCTATAAATAGGCAGGTACTCATCCATTATTTCTACATAATTAATCTTCCACAAATTTTCCACCACAAAAGTGAGTGCATCGTGTCCATGACCGTGTCCGTGTCCCATCCACTACTTATCTTTCTTTACAAATACATAAATCTCCGCGTCCGACAACCCTGGACGCCAATCCATCCCGTGTCTCGCAGGACACTTCTTCCAGCCCCTCCTCTGTTGTGTCAGACACTCCCGATCCAACCTAAAATCTAATCCTGTCCCCGTCTGCTGTTCAGAACCCGTTGCCCCATCTCCGCCGCAACCTTCGGCACCACAACCGCCACCGCCCGACTTCGTTCCCTGCGACCACACTGTCGTTCCAGCCATCAGCATCCCCGTCCCAGCCACGATTCCCGACCATCTCACCACCATGATCACCAACACCCTCCGTCGCCTCTCGGCAATCGCCATGGCCAACACCGACCCTCCCAACATCACCCCTGCTTCCTACGGCTTCCCGTCCAGCAACCATACCACCATCAACAGCACAAATAACACCGCACCACCGCTGCCACCATCTCACCTCCGCCGCCAGCGGCCGGACCCAGCCATGCCGTCGTTCCCCGACCCAACACAACCAAACCCCCGTCACCCACACCAAAACCAATCTAGAACATGAACAAAATAACCTAACCTTAAACCGCGGCCAGCCGCCGACCTCCGTCCTGGCCCTCCGCCGCCTGACCGGAAAACTCTGCCTAGCCATAGCCACCGTCGGCCAGGTCCTCCCTGTGCGCCGCGCTCGCAGAGGAGCCACCGCCCACGTCCTCACCACCGCCGGCGAGCCCCCGTGCGAGCCATCAGCCGCACGCCACCGCTCTCCGCTTCCCCCGACCGAAACCCTCTTCCGACCGCCGTGCCCCTCTTTTCTCCGCCGCCCAGCACCGAGTACACCCTCCTCGCCGCGTCCCTCCGCACAGCCACTCCGCACAGCCCCACCGGAAACCCCTCTCCTTCCCGTTCCCCTACGCTCTCTTCCCTCCGCCGCAAGCGTCGTCCAATCGGACTCGCCTCCGCCCCCGTGTCCCTCTTCGCTCTCCGGCGCCGCCCACGACCAGCGGCCGCGCGCCCTCTCCGACCTTCCTCTCCGTCTCTCACTCCGCTCCTCTCTCTCTCTCTTCCCCTTTCTTAATGGCAGCAGCTTTGATTGCTGTTGGTTTTATTCGTTTGATTTATTATTATTATTATTATTATTATTATTATTATTATTATTATTATATTTTTTTGTTTCTGTTTAGTTTTATATTGTTGTGTTTTGATTTTTATGTTTTGATTAGTTTTGTTAATTACTTGTTTCTTTTAATATCTATTACTATTATTATTACATTCTTATTTTCTTCTGCAATCTTTTAACAGCTGTGCTGTTTATTAGTAATATTTTAATATTAGTATTATTGTTATTTCATTATTACTATTATGTTATTATTATTATTATTATTATTATTATTATTATTATTATTATTATTATTATTATTATTATTTCTATTGTTATTATTATTATTATTATTATATTATTGTTAATATTATTATTATTACAGTTAGTAGTTTTATCATTATTCTTATTATTATTAGATTTTTCTATATACAATATATATACCATTAATTAGTATAGCATTAAATAGCAAAATAGTATTATGATTTTTATTATTATAATTTTTTTATAGTTATTTTACAATAAACATATATTCTCCTAAAATCTTAATTATCATAAAATATGTAGTACTAGGCTTGGCCTATATTATTTACAAAACTGGATTTCGAAGAGTAGATATATTATTATTTTATTTTATGGTATTTTAATAATATGGTTTGGTCTAAAAATTATATTTTTACAAAATTAGTTTTAGTCTACAAATATTTCTAGATTTTTTAAGTATTTTTTTATAGTATTTGGAGTAATAAAAACTTAGTTTAAATATATAATTATTTTCTAAAATAGTTTATTTATTTATTTCTACCAATTCTCTCGAATATCCAACCTTGTCCCTTACTAGCCATATTCCTATCTTCTTTCAAATCTCGAACTTATTTATATTGTCCCTAACTAATTCAACCGTCCTGGACCCGATGGAACCGTCCGTACCGACATCCAAGGTCACCTTGCATAATTGTTATACCGAGGTCGCAGTTCGTGCCACCATGATTATCGCAGCACACCGGGCGTCCTATCGGGCAAGACACCTTGCCATTTACTGTTTATTTATTTTAGCTCATATTTCATGCATTATTTATTTTCTTTATGCAAAATAAACTGTGATACATGACATAACCTGTTAGACTTACTGTTCAGTTATATTTCCTGCTATGTATCATTTTTCTTACATATTAAACCTAGAATTAAGGGACCACCTTGTGTGTTGCATTCATTGGCCTTGACACGTTGTACCACGAAGTTTTGTATCGCATGTAGAACATGGCTGGCCACCGGTACGTATAAGCCGTGCGATAGGAATTACCGCTAATAGAGGTTGCATGCTTAGTTTGACTTAGCGGTTAATAGAGGATTTATGTTGTGGATACAACATAATAGGCATTGGGTGGGAAGAACAGTTCCTTAATGTATGGGTCATATATGCACTGCCCTGATTGCCGGTTATCTCCAGCGGGAGGTACGGTCCTGATAGCCGGTTATCTCTAGTGGGAGGTACGGTCCTAATTTTCGGTTATCTTCAGAGGGAGATACGGTCCTGATTCCTGATATTCCTGATCCGGCCCATGCGTCAAAGGTTTGTTTTTATTGCATATTCACTATAGTACGGTTAGGTACCCTATTGCATGCATCCCTTATTTATTTGAGCAGTATTTATTCAGTTTATATGGCATGATATTATGTGTCTTGTTACGTCCCTCTGAGGACCTGGTTATCTCGCCAGGTGTGTGCTCTTGTCTTTCGCAGGTGCTTTAGCTCTAGCCGTGACCCTCTCTATTTTTTCGAGGATGATTGCGTTTGGATCGTCTTCGCTTCGCTCGCCAAACTTATTTTATTTTCCATGTATTTTTCTCTTACTTGTTGGTAGTGGATTTGTCTCCGTCCAACATATTGTATCAAGACAATTCATTATCATTATATGATATCTTTTATTCATTTATTTTATGTGGATGAGATTAGTTATGGTTCTACTGCATTTTACAGCTTATGTATTCATACGAGGTTTCCATATATTGGAGTGTACATCATATGTATACAGCTGGCATGTCTAAGTTCCTAGTCCTACGTATTTTTGGGACTGGGGCGTTACACTAACCAACGCCCGCCGCAACAGCACCAACAACAAAACCGAGGCCAAGCACCTCGGGCTCCACAGACCACACAACAAAATGGCCAAGATCGTCACCCCAATTCCTAGGGTCGCGTCTACACCATGACCCAGGACGAAGTGTTCGTATCTGACACAGTCATGACAGGTATACTGTATTTTAATAATAAACCTGCTCGTGTACTGTTTGATTCAGGTGCCACGTATAGCTTTATATCGGCAGACTTTACCGTCGAGTACAAATTTTTTGTGATACCGCTAGGCCTCGATCTTAGCATTAATATACCGTCGGGCGTGCCACTACTTGCAAATTTAGTCTACAGAGACAGAATCATCTGTATAGGTGGTCAAAAGGTCAGTCTTGATGCGATAGTTCTAGACATTAAGGACTACGACATCATTCTGGGAATGGATTGGCTCGGCCTGTGTAATGCTACTATCGACTATGCCGGAAAGACGGTCACCTTCTGTATACCTTGAGTGCCTAAATTCTGCTATTCGTGTGGTGAAGCATCGCCAACGTGCATGATGATCTCGGAAATATCTGCTCGACGAATGCTGCATTCTGGATGTGAAGGCTATCTAGTGTCCGTTTGAGACATGCAACAGGATGGTACAAACGCAGGTCAGACCGACGTTGTGGCAGAATTCCCAGATGTATTTTCGGACGAGCTGCCCGGCATGCCACCTGATCGAGAGATCGAGTTCACCATTGACACATTCCCCGATACCAAATCGATCTCTAAAGCCCCGTATAGAATGGCCCCTGCAGAACTTAAGGAACTCAAAGTACGGTTGCAAGAGTTACTCAACAAGGGATTCATATGGCCTAGCATCTCGCCATGGGGAGCACCCGTGTTGTTTGTCAAAAAAAGGATGGCTCAATGCTTCTTTGTATCGACTACCTAGAGCTGAACAAAGCCACCATCCGGAACAAATATCCATTATCCCACATAGACGACCCGCTTGATCAGTTGCAAGGCACTTCAATGTTTTCTAAAATTGATCTTCGCTCGGGTTATCAAGCAAGACGATGTGTCGAAGTTATCCTTCTGTACTCGATACGGCCATTACGAGTTCCTGGTGATGCCTTTCGGCCTAACGAATGCCCCAGCTGCTTTCATGGATTTAATAAATCGGGTATTTTGACCCTTCTTCGACAAGTTTGTAGTAGTCTTCATGGATGATATACTCGTCTAATCGAAGGACAAGCGACAATACGCTGAGCATCTGCGGACCGTGCTTTAGATCCTTCGAGAAAATCAATTGTATGCAAAGTAGAGCAAGTGTAAATTTGGCTGAGCAACGTCGCATTCTTCGGACACATCATTTCATCCGAAGGCATTGCAGTCGACCCAAAAAAAGTTGAATCCGTTGTCAATTTGAAATGTCCAGCGTCATTCAGCGAGATTCGAAGCTTTCTTGACTTAGCAGGATACTACCGATGCTTCGTGAAAGACTTCACGAAGATCGTGTCGCCTCTGACTCGCCTCACCCAGAAAGGAGTCGCTTTTGAATGGTCAGATGACTGTGAAGCTTCCTTCCAGGAGTTAAAGCAACGGCTCGTCTCGGTCCCGATACTTGCACTTCCAGAAGGGAATAAGGGATTCCAGATCTTCAGCGATGCATCCGACCATGGTTTGGGGTGTGTGCTAATGCAACGAAATAAGGTGATATCTTTTGCCTTCCGACAGCTAAAGCCGTACGAGAAAAACTATCCCACCCATGACCTAGAGTTAGCGACGATTGTGTTCGCATTAAAATTGTGGCATCACTATCTTTATGGCATGGCGTGCACGATCTATACAGACCACAAGAGCCTCAAGCATCTATTCACGGAAAATGAGCTAAACTTGCGGCAAAGGCGCTAGCTTGAACTGATCAAAGATTACGATTTGACTATACGCCGGGCAAGGGAAATGTTGTGGCAGATGCTTGAGTCGAAAGTATATTGCCTCGCTATCCATCGACCGCAGACTACTACGTGACCTAGAAGAGATGGACATTGGCCTCCGAGTTCGATTTAGGGATATGCAGTTGGTGCAGTTGCAGCTAGAGCCGAGCTTGCGAGAAAAGATTAAAACCGTTCAGAAGGATGATCCGTACCTGAAGAAAGTGCGAGAGCAAATTTCAACGGGTAGTGCGGCCGACTTTGTGGTTGATAAAACCAGCGTGCTTCGATTGAAGGGTTAGGCTATGCGTTCCGGATGATTCAGAACTTAGAAAGGAAATATTGACGGAGGCGTACTACGCAAAATATACCTTGCATCTTGGCAGCACAAAGATGTACAAGGACCTCCGTACGTCCTTCTAGTGGCACGGAATGAAGATAGATGTGGCATTCTTCGTGTCCCAATGCATGGCCTGTCAGCAGGTAAAAGCTGAGCATCAGAGACCGGGCGGGCAGATGCAGAACCTTGCCATTCCAGAATGGAAATGGGATCATGTCACTATAGATTTTGTTGTTGGCCTACCGAAGATGTCACGGGAAAATGATGCCATCTGGGTCATCGTTGATCGACTAACCAAGTCAGCTCACTTCATTGCCATTAAATTACTTCGAGCATTGATCGCCTAGCTTAAATTTATCTTGACGAGATAGTACGGCTGCACGGAGTTCCTGTATCCATCGTCTCTGATCGGGATGCACGATTTCTATCGCACTTCTGCAGTAGCCTTCAGTCGGCTCTAGGTACCAAGTTACAGTTTAGCTCAGCTTACCATCTCCAGACCGACGGCCAAACGGAGTGTGAATCAGATTCTCGAAGACATGTTACGGCTCTGCGCAATTGACTTCAAGTCGAGTTGCGACGTTCATCTACCGTTGGCCAAATTTGCATACAACAATAGCTATCAGTCCAACATCCAAATAGCATCGTACAAAGCCTTGTACGGTCGAAAGTACAGATCATCCATTTGCTGGAATAAAGTCGGAGAATAGCAGATTCTTGGCCCGGAGCTGGTGGAACAGACCGTGGAGAAGGTCAATCTCATTCGAAAAAGATTAAAGACTGCACAGTCGGCAGAAAAGTTACGCGGACGTCCATCGTCGACCCCTCGAGTTTCTAGAAGGTGATCACGTATTTCTTAAAGTGTCGCCTATGTATGGAGTTACCCGGTTTAGTGCAAAGGGAAAGTTGAGTCCGAGATTCGTTGGACCGTTCGAAATACTCAAGCGAGTCATCCCAGTGGCCTATCAGATTGCCCTGCCGCCAGCGCTAGTGGGTGTGCCTAATGTCTTCTACGTCTCTCAGTTGCGGAAGTACATGTACGACCCAAGCCACGTAGTAGATTTTGGTCAGCTGGAGCTGAAGGCCGACTTATCATATGTTAAAGTGTCGGTCCAAATATTAGAACGTAAAGATAAACTAATGCGGAATCAAGCGGTCCCTCTTGTCTGCGTACGTTGGAGCAATCATTCGGTCGAAGAGTCGACCTAGGAACTGGACTCGAAGATGAAGGAGAAATTTCCTTCATTGTTCTCGTAGAGGTAGGTTCTATTCTTAAGTTTCGAGGATAAAATTTTTTCTTAGTTGGTTATGGTGTAGTGCCCCGTCCGTACATCGTGCCTCATTTTCGTCCACGGGGTACGCAAGAAAGGAACACCGTCGCTACCGATTCAGTCGAGACCGATAGATCGTGATCGGTTGAATCGGTCGAACGGGAACGATTAAATTAAGATCCGTTTCTTGTTATGAAAATGTTTCTTCGGAATCAAGTCCCATATTTAGCGGGTTGCGCCTCGAGGATTGGCTCTGCGGCTTAGTCGGGAGAGACCTCTCGTTGCTCTGCTTTTCATGCTGTAAATTGCTTTGGCTTTGGCTTTGGTTTTCGTGAATGCGTCTTCGTGAATGTTTTGATGGTTTTCATGTCTTGCATTTTCGTACTTCGCATTCGTATCGAACTCCTTGAATAACACATTATTCTAATCAGTTGCTTATGTGATTGCAGGTGATCGTATAGGCGATGTCTAAGTACAGCCAACCAGTCTTTCGTCTGAAGTAAAGACTAAGGTGAGTGGCTGACCTTCTTCGTCTCGACCCTCTGTTTCAAAATTGATATGAAACACAAAAGAATTGCTTGTCGCCATAGTGTATAATCAATAAAATTATGGCACGATTCTTCACAAAATACTTGCTATAGAACTGCTTACATAAAAATTGATGCATGCTTTCTTAGGCCATATTTACTTAGCCTATGCAAACCAAAGGATGAATCGGTTAACGTTAATCGCAAAGATATGGCTAAAGTATAGAAAATGACTAAGTTCGAAAAAAAGTATAAGTTTTCCACCAAAAAAAAGTTAAAGGTTCTAGAAAAGAGAGAGAATATTTTATGAATCTGCAAAAACAGTCATTGGACAACTTATGCATAAAGGGTAGTTTCCTCGAACGGTTGTCTAGGCCAAGGAACCGATTCGGTCCGGGAGGAACGAGTATAGCTAGTGCCATCAGGACTGGTACGAGTGATTCTGGAACTTTTGAGTCGGGCTCGCTACCCGTCGTAAAAGGATCGCCGTCTAACACAGTTATAGTCCACCATGGCTTGAAATTGCCAGTGACCTTCACACCCTTTCACTGCTTAAACTAATGCACGTGACACGGGATGAATGTGATAGCTGCTCACTATATACAATTTTATATGCTTTTCTCAAAACATGTTAACATGCGAATCGATCAAGATGGTTAGAAAGATCACAAAATGGCTAGCTAACATATTTTATAAAACTGCTTGAACCAAATGCAGAGCTTGGGTTTAATTAGCCACTCGCTAGTACATGTGATCGTACTGACCATCGTTCTTTACAGGTGCCAGGAATAAGGAAGAACGCGCCAACTAGATAGATGTAAGCCCCTGAATTTAGGGCTTATTTTTTTTATTTTATAAATCAATTATTGCAATAGATATTATTATTTGTTTATTATTTGATTTAATGCTCTTTACCGTGACTTGGATTTCTAGAGCATCAGGGATGCCAGTCTCTGGAAACTTTCTTCTTGAAGTTTGTAGTAGACGAGATTATCTTCATGTTGATATATCGTGTCCCACTCAAACTTGTTCCCTTGTACTCTTTTTGCTTCGTGCAAGTTCGGATCAATTTAGACCATTTTAATTATTAATTAAATTCCCACTCTTTTCCTTGATCATCGTTTGCACGTTACCGTGACTTTTAATTTAGGAGCACCAGACCAGTCGTTTTCTCAGAACCAACTTGTCATGACTGATCTACTCGAGACACTCTTCGCCCATGACCTTCGTGTCCCACTCAGACACTCTATTTTGTGCTCCATTTCCTTCACACAACTTTTGGGTCAATTTAGGCCAATTAATTATCTACCGTAAAACCTGATTTAATTTCCCATTTAATTTCCGGGCCCGACATCGATCCAACCTAGTCGACCCCAAATATGGACATGGCCCACATTGAGCCTACTACCCGTCTGACATTTGTGTCCCATTTATTTGAGTCCCCGCATGTTATTTATTTGTCCATGATTATAAATACCAATTTTAATTCGAATATTGCCCCCTGACCGATTTTGACCCGACCCGGCTCAACCGAACTAAACCCAAGTTCCATGTTGTCCCCACATGAATACCCTACAAATACATCATTCTTTTCTCTATTTAAAAATATCTATTTTTCTCTCTCTACTCGACAAATATCTCATTTTCTCTATCTATTATATATATATACATATATATATATATATAATCTCTCTCTCTCTCTCTCTCTCTCTCTCTCTTCCTTCCATCAGGACAACCCATCCCCCCTCCTGTACACAGCACACCCCCTCCCTCTCACATCAACCGACTTTCTTCTCTCTCTATTCACTTTTTCTTTCTATTTCTCTCTTTTTTTTTGTATAACTCACATGTCTCTCTCTTACTCACCTCTCTCTCTCAAACTCTCATTTTTCCTTTTACTACACAGCAGCAGCAGCCCCACACCAAGCCATGGCACCCTTCCAGCCGAGTCCAGCCCCTGGCCAACGACCAGCACCACCGCCCTAGGCCGAGCTCCTCCCCGACTTCCTTTCTTCTCCTCCTTCTTCTCCATCTCCATAAACATCACCACCCCATCATCACCTCAACACCACCACAACCACACCCTCACCGCGCCACCTCCGCGAGCACCACCACTCCCTGGCCGTGCCCCTGGCCGCCACCGCCGCGCAGGCCAGCACCGTCGCCGCCGCGTGCAGCAGCAGCTGCGGCGTTGCAGCAAGCAGTAGCCTGCGCAGCACAGTCGCGCGCGCGCGCACCGGCCGGCCATGCGCCGCTCCGGCCATCGCCGTCGCCGACGACCCCCCCTACGGTCGCGTGCAGGCTGGGTAACCTTCCTGTGGCGGCCAACGTCCTCTGGGACGCGCCGTCTAGACGATTCGTACGTTTTGTACGGAGTTCCGTCGACGCGCGCGCGAAAAAGTTTCAGAATTCGTACTTCGAGGCAGCAACTTCGCACGCATTTTTCGAGAAATTCGACCGTTGGATCGGCGAACTCCTTTCTCCATCACAATCTCGGTATATACCACTTCACTCCCCTCCATTTTCGTCCGTTAATTTCGTCGTTTGATACCTCAAAACTGGCCACCAAGTTGACGTTTTAATTGAACTATTTTTGGACAGTTTCGTGATGCCAACTTTGCGGGTTCGTATCTTTGTCATCGCAGCTCCGTTTTGTGCGCCATCAGTTCCTGTACGCAGCTGGTATAACCCTCTTCTTGCCCCCTTTAGATTTTATTTCAGTTTGAGCTTGTTAGGTCGGTCGAATTCGATGCCAAAGTTGGTCGTTCGAATTCTTAGTGTTGTACTTGTAAAATTCCATTTTTGAAACCGGGACTCCGGATTTAATTTCTGACACCACCAGTAGACTCGTGGCATCGTTCTGGCCTATTTTTATATAAAGTTTGTTAGATTTGGAGGACGTGGGCCCTGGCACGCATTTCGGTGCAAAGTGGGCCCCATAGTCCGGGTCAACGGGACTTTTTGACGCCGGCTCATCGGAATCCAATTTTGGATATACCGTTGAGTTTGTATCGTCATTCTGGACTCGTTGACATATAATTTGCTGAGTTTTGAGGACAATGGCTCCGACACGCTTTTTCGTGCAAATCGGATTTCATTGTCCTGGTCAACGGACCAATTTGAGATCGGGTCAACGGAATCCAATTCTGTATATACCGTTGAGTTCGTATCGTCATTCTGAATTCGTGGATATATAATTTGTTAGGTTTGGTAGACTAGTATTCTTGCACGTTTTTCGATGCAAAGCGGGTCCGATACGGACACCGTTTTGACCCGAAATTATCTTTTTGTCCCTGTGTCCAAATTGGACTTATGGACAGGCTATCCTAGCTGATTTGACCATTCTGGACACGTTGGTAATGGTTGTTTCACCATCTGACAACATATGTAGGTTTCACCCTATTATTATAATCTTTCTCCTTTTGTGGTATTTTGAGATCCATCGATTCCAGTGATTTCACAACCACCGAAATTGAATGTGTTGACCCTGTACATGTTTATAGAGACTACCTTTGACCCAATTTGACCATGGTTGACTACTTTGACTGAACGTCGAAGTAGAGTCAATATTTGACCTAGATTAGACTAGTTTTGACCTTCGTTGACCACAGTTGACTTTTTTTGACCAAAAGTCAACCGGAAGTCAACCGTAGCCTAAAATTGACCAGAACTGAACCAGAGTTGACCAGTGGACCCAAAGTCAACTATTAGTCAACATTAGTCAAGTTTGACCTGAGTTGACCTAGGGTTGACCAGAGTTGACCAGTTGACCAGAAGTCAACCCTTGACTTAGATTGACCGAGTTTGACTTGCTTTGACTTGCCTTGACCTAGTTTGACTTAGTATGACTTGATTTTACTTCCAAACCCTTATATTGACACAGTATTCCACCTATAGGTCCTCGAGGCACTGTTCTTGGACCAGTTGACATATTCTATCATATCTCAGGCGAGTACATTCTCTGATAATATTTCTGTTTTATGATATCGCCTATGTTTCTTGTATTTAGTGTAGATATCCTTGTTCTCTTGACACAATTGTTCACACGGATTGGTATTTCTCTGGATCCCGTCATGAGATGTTATTCCTCGCTTTCCTTGGTATATCTTGTGCAAGTCTTTCTTGTTCCTTGTGCATTGTATAGACACGATTCCTGCGAAGGCTAGCTACCCTCTCAGAGAATCGCGTGTCATGATGTGTCATGGTTGGATCCACTATACTAGTCGGGGATGGAGAGTATTAGTGTAGATGTATGGTCATTATCCACCTTGTTATTCTTGTAGACCTTGTTTGATGGCCAATCCTACACTCCATGTATGATTGGCCGGATCATTAGACCTTGTGCAGACCCAAGCCGGCCACACGTTGAAACTAGTACTCATACAGTTAGACAAATAATTCTTGATTCTTGTACATGCCATGATCAGTTTTACTTGCCTTGTTCTAGCTCTAGATTTACAGCTTACCTTGCCATGATACTCACATGTACATTTCATAATTTCTTGTATATTCTCTCTATTTACTGCTATATTTTCAATATTGTATAATTAGAACTGTTATTTGAGATTTGTGCTCGTTCCATCCTGACTGGATATGTTGACAAAATATTTAGGAGTAGTTGTGCCCTCAGTATTGGACTTCATGATATTGCTAGCTGAGGTGGATCTCACTATTCTTCTATGTGAGTTGCCTGGTAGTTATCCTTAGTTAGTCTTGTTGTTCCTTCTTTATTTTTCTGTCTTATGATCATTATAGATTCTAGTTGTTCTAGTGATATTGTTATTAATTTTTGTCTTATCTTCCTTAGTTTTCGTGATGTGACATGAGTACATTTCTAGTTATGGATCTTAGATGTTGTAGTTAGTAAAGTATAATTGACAGCGTTCTACCGCCGATACCGCGGCATAGGCTGGGCGTGGCCCACGTATTCGTACCCGTATATCCGGGTGCGGGTCGTGACACATTTTTAGTGGTAGCCCATGCAGGTCAGTCTTTGCTATTAATGCGAAGTCGTGGTAGTACTTGAGCTTATCTGTACTACTGCGAGCCTGCCCTAGGATTAAGGTTGAGTCATGGAATATTTTAGGATTTTCGTACTCAGTCACATATTAGGAACTCTTGGTAGATTCCAGGGATGACTCCTGGGAATCTTATTTTGAACTTTTCGAAACTTTTCCCATTCATTCCTGTCCGTCCTGATTTCTGAAATATTTGTCCGTATCAAACTTTATTCTTTCTTGGAATGAGTTTGTGGACCCCAGAGGAAGGTATAAGTTGAACTTATATATCTTCTAGGTTGAGACGGGAATATGATTTGCCAGTCTCATATCAGGTTGAGATTGTTTTAGATTATATTCCAATGATTTCCTTTATCTTGACCTAGATCGTACCTTTGGGACTTCTCATGAAAACTTTTCCTAAATCCTGTCTCGAAATCTGTTCTGCTAGTTTTCATTACTTATCCTTGATTCGTCGTTGAATTTTGAATCTTGATGTTCGTTCGTTGTTGACTTTAACATTGTATCTAAGATCAGTTTTTATGAATTGAGTTAAGATATTCTGATAAACATATTCGATGAGAACGATAAATGTCTACTTTATTTATGGAGTTTAGAATTTATTGCAGTCATACTAGCTAGCACGACAGGGACGTGGAGCCTGATGTTGGTTATACTATCCTATTTATGGAATTTGGATTTTTTTGCAGCCATACCGGTTGGCGTGGTAAGAATTCCATATGACATAATTTAGGGTGTATACCTTAGTTATGGTCTCCATCGTTATTGCAGCTATGCTTACTGGCGTGATGAAAATTCTAGCAACATAATTTCAGGATGACGTATATGGTTATCAGATTATATTTTAAATCGGATCACTTTGTTATGACCGGATGAGCAAGAACAAATTCTTATCATTATCCTTCCCCGTCTTGGTTAACTCTGTCTATCTACAGCCATAATTAGGATTTTCTCAACATGATTGTTGTGTTCCATCTTTCTATCATTTGACTAAACTCTTCTTCACTAGCCTCTTAAATAATTCTTCTTGTCCTTTCCAGTAATTGTTGAAAGTGCCTCATGGATTGATTCGGGGGAAGTTCGAAAAGTAATTTATCCTTGTATTACGGAATCGGGAGTTTACATCCAGAGAAATACTGGCGAGGCATGACTTCGGATAACGGCATCATGGTTAAATATGCTTTTTCGAATTCTACTTGGACCACTCCCTAAGCATTTTGACTAACATCTTCTTCTTTTTTTGCAAAAAATTGTTTGGAAATATTTTACGGATATTAGCCAAGTTAAGTTCAGGAACCTATATTATCTGGCGTGGCAGCTGTGCACTGCAGCCATCCGTCGTGTTATGGAACAAGAAAGTTAATCGCAGCTAGATGCACACTAGCGCGATAGTAACTTCATGTGACATAATTACGAAGGTATATGGTTCTTGAGTTTTACTTCGACTACGTCCTATGTATTTCGTTTGGCCTCGTACTATTCTTGGAAATATTTCGATAATTTTTCCTGTCTTGCTTGACCCTTACATTGTCTGAATATTAATATGGATTGCTAGACTCAGTCTTAGGCCCCTGTTACCTTCTATTTTGATGATTGGATAGCCAAACCTAGTTAACATATTCTGTAGTGTAACTATAATATGTTATTATGTGTGATTGTGATGAGTATATTTTCTTAGGGATTTATTGGGTTAAGCTTATAGGACAGATACGAGTGACTGATTAGAGTTGACTTAGAAAACCATTAAGGATGATTAGTTTGATAGTATAGATTGATTTTAAGGTATTTAAGAAGGAGTAAGGAATATTATATTTGTGACTATGGATTAAGGATTTGAATCTTGTGCTTAGATTCGAGGGTTGAACATTGTAGGACTTTAATGACCAAGTGATTATTGGTTATCTACAAGCCATTTACTTATGATTGGAGGATAGATCGATATGTAGAATGAAATAGAAGGAGATAACATTGCGTGCAAGATTGGAAGATAGCAGGAACAAAACATGGACATATGTACATAGGTAATAAAATAATTCGGTAAATGAATTAAGAGTTTGAACTTGAAGGTTTATATTCAGGAGTTCTTGAGTAAAAGAGAGAAGGCTCAATGCCCAGAATAGGTTTTGAATGTATAATTTCATGGAGCTTGTGATTAGTAGGATAAAGATACTTAGGACGGGATAAGGAAACAACAAATTGCTATTGAGATTGAAATTTTGGTTGATGGCCAATCATTGTTGATATATACGTATCTCGAGGATGACCTATATTTTAGAGTATATGTAAAGGTTCTTATTGATATGAAGATTCTAAGGGGTAAATAGACATGGTTTTTATGGAAGAAGCTTGATGAATCTGAACCAAAATACCAGTAGAGAGAAACAACATAGGTGATCACAAAGGTAGCAGATTGAGTACTGTACCCATAGCAGTTGCGTGTTTTAACTTGACCTATTGGATAATTTTAATTTTGAGGACGAAATTTTTATAAGGTGGGTAGGATTGTAAGCCCCTGAATTTAGGGCTTATTTTTTTATTTTATAAATCAATTATTACAATAGATATTATTATTTGTTTATTATTTGATTTAATGCTCTTTACCGTGACTTGGATTTCTAGAACATCAGGGATGCCAGTCTCTGGAAACTTCCTTCTTGAAGTTTGTAGTAGACGAAATTATCTTCAAGTTGATATATCGTGTCCCACTCGAACTTGGTCCCTTGTACTCTTTTTGCTTCGTGCAAGTTCGGGTCAATTTAGACCATTTTAATTATTAATTGAATTCCCACTCTTTTCCTTGATCATCGTTTGTACGTTACCGTGACTTTTAATTTAGGAGCACCAGACCAGTCGTTTTCTCAGAACCAACTTGTCATGACTGGTCTACTCGAGACACTCTTCGCCCATGACCTTCGTGTCCCACTCAGACACTCCATTTTGTGCACCATTTCTTTCGCACAACTTTTGGGTCAATTTAGGCCAATTAATTATCTACCGTAAAACCTGATTTAATTTCCCATTTAATTTTCGGGCCCGACATCGATCCAACCTAGTCGATCCCAAATATGGACATGGCCCACATTGAGCCTACTACCCGCCTGACACTTGTGCCCCATTTATTTGAGTCCCCGTATGTTATTTATTTGTCCATGATTATAAATACCCATTTTAATTCGAATATTACCCCCTGTCCGATTTTGACCCGACCCGGCTCGACCGAACCAAACCCAAGTTCCATGTTGTCCCCACATGAATACCCTATAAATACAGCATTCTTTTCTCTATTTAAAAATATCTATTTTTCTCTCTCTACTCTACAAATATCTCATTTTCTCTATCTATTATATATATATACATATATATATATATAATCTCTCTCTCTCTCTCTCTCTCTCTCTCTCTCTCTCTCTCCCTTCCATCAGGACAACCCATCCCCCCTCCTGTACACAGCACACCCCCTCCCTCTCACATCAACCGACTTCCTTCTCTCTCTATTCACTTTTTCTTTCTATTTCTCTCTCTTTTTTTATATATAACTCACATGTCTCTCTCACTCACCTCTCTCTCTCAAACTCTCATTTTTCCTTCTACTACACAGCAGCAGCAGCCCCACACCAAGCCATGGCACCCTCCCAGCCGAGCCCAGCCCCTGGCCGACGGCCAACACCACCACCCTAGGCCGAGCTCCTCCCCGACTTCCACTCTTCTCCTCCTTCTTCTCCATCTCCATAAACATCACCACCCCATCATCACCTCAACACCACCACAACCACACCATCACCGCGCCACCTCCGCGAGCACCACCACTCCCTCGCCGTGCCCCTGGCCGCCACCGCCGCGTAGGCCAGCACTGTCGCCGCCGTGCGCAGCAGCAGCTACGGTGCTGCAGCAAGCAGTAGCCTGCGCAGCACAGTCGCGCGCGCGCGCACCGGCCGGCCGCGCGTCGCTCCGGCCACCGCCGCCGCCGGCGAGCCCCCCCTCCCCCCCCCCCCCACGGTCGCGTGCAGGCTGGAAAACCTCCCTGTGGCGGCCAACGTCCTCCGGGATGCGCCGTCTAGGCGATTCGTGCGTTTTGCACGGAGTTCCGTCGACGCGCGCGCGGGAAAGTTTCAGAATTCGTGCTTCGAGGCAGCGACTTCGCGCGCATTTTCTGGGAAATCCGACCGTTGGATCGGCGAACTCCTTATTCCGTCACAATCTCGGTATATACCACTTCACTTTCCTCCATTTTCGTCCGTTAATTTCGTCGCTTGATACCTCAAAACTGGCCACCAAGTTGACGTTTTAATTGAACTATTTTTGGATAGTTTCGTGACCCCAACTTCGAGGGTTCGTATCTTCGTCATCGCAGCTCCGTTTTGTGCGCCACCAGTTCCTGTGCGCAGCTGGTATAACCCTCTTCCTGCCCCCTTTAGATTTCATTTCAGTTTGAGCTTGTTAGGTCGGTCGAATTCGACGCCAAAGTTGGCCGTTCGAATTCTTAGTGTTGCACTTGTAAAATTCTATTTTTGAACCCAGGACTCCGGATTCAATTTCTGACACCACCAGTAGACTCGTGGCATCGTTTTGGCCTGTTTTCATATAAAGTTTGTTAGATTTGGAGGACGTGGGCCCTGGCACACATTTCGGTGCAAAGTGGGCCCCACAGTCCGGGTCAACGGGACTTTTTGACGTCGGCTCATCGAAATCCAATTCTGGATATACCGTTGAGTTCGTATCGTCATTCTGGACTCGTTGACATATAATTTACTGAGTTTTGAGGTCATTGGCTCCGACACGCTTTTCTGTGCAAATCGAATTTCAATGTCCTGATCAACTGACCAATTTGAGATCGGGTCAACGGAATCCAATTCTGTATATACCGTTGGTTTCGTATCGTCATTCTGGATTCGTGGACATATAATTTGTTAGGTTTGGTAGACTAGTATTCTTGCACATTTTTCGATGCAAAGCGGGTTCGACACGGACACCATTTTAACCCAAAATTATCTTTTTGCCCCTGTATCCAAATTGGACTTAAGGACAGGCTATCCTAGCTGATTTGACCATTATGGACACGTTGGTAATGGTTGTTTCACCATCCGACAACATCTGTAGGTTTCACCCTATTATTATAATCTTTCTCCTTTTGTGGTATTTTGAGATCCATCGATTCCAGTAATTTCACAACCACCGAAATTGAATGTGTTGACCCTGTACATGTTTATAGAGACTACCTTTGACCCAATTTGACCATGGTTGACTACTTTGACTGAACGTCGAAGTAGAGTCAACATTTGACCTAGATTAGACTAGTTTTGACTTTGGTTGACCACAGTTAACTTTTTTTAACCAAAAGTCAACCGGAAGTCAACCGTAGCCTAAAATTGACCAGAACTGAACCAGAGTTGACCAGTGGACCCAAAGTCAACTGTTAGTCAACATTAGTCAAGTTTGACCCGAGTTGACCTAGGGTTGACCAGAGTTGACCAGTTGACCAGAAGTCAACCCTTGACTTAGATTGACCGAGTTTGACTTGCTTTGACTTGCCTTAACCAAGTTTGACTTAGTGTGACTTGATTTTACTTCCAAACCCTTATATTAACACAGTATTCCACCTATAGGTCCTCGAGGCACTGTTCTTGGACCAGTTGACATATTCCATCAGATCTCAGGCGAGTACATTCTCTGATAATATTTCTGTTTTATGATATCGTATATGTTTCTTGTATTTAGTGTAGATATCCTTGTTCTCTTGACACAATTGTTCACACGGATTGGTATTTCTCTGGATCCCGTCATGAGATGTTATTCCTCGCTTTCCTTGGTATATCTTGTGCAAGTCTTTCTTGTTCCTTGTGCATTGTATAGACACGATTCCTGCGAAGGCTAGCTACCCTCTCGGAGAATCGCGTGTCATGATGTGTCATGGTTGGATCCACTATTCTAGTCGGGGACGGGGAGTATTAGTGTAGATGTATGGTCATTATCCACCTTGTTATTCTTGTAGACCTTGTTTGATGGCCAATCCTACACTCCATGTATGATTGGCCGGATCATTAGACCTTGTGCAGATCCAAGCCGGCCACATGTTGAAACTAGTACTCACACAGTTAGACAAATAATTCTTGATTCTTGTACATGCCATGATCAGTTTTACTTGCCTTGTTCTAGCTCTAGATTTACAGCTTACCTTGCCATGATACTCACATGTACATTTCATGATTTCTTGTATATTCTCTCTATTTACTGCTATATTTTCAATATTGTATAATTAGAACTGTTATTTGAGATTTGTGCTCGTTCCATCCTGACTGGATATGTTGACAAAATATTTAGGAGTAGTTGTGCCCTCAGTATTGGACTTCATGATGTTGCTAGCTGAGGTGGATCTCATTATTCTTCTATGTGAGTTGCCTGGTAGTTATCCTTAGTTAGTCTTGTTGTTCCTTCTTTATTTTCCTGTCTTATGATCATTATAGATTCTAGTTGTTCTAGTGATATTGTTATTAATTCTTGTCTTATCTTCTTTAGTTTTCGTGATGTGACATGACTACATTTCTAGTTATGGGTCTTAGATGTTGTAGTTAGTAAAGTATACTTGACAGCGTTCTACCGTCGATACAGCGACGTAGGCGGGGCATGGCCCACGTATTCGTACCCGTATATCCGGGTGCGGGTCGTGACAATAGACGACGTTCGTGCTTTTGAAGCTTCGACCGCATGTCGAAGACCCCGCCGCTGAACTTTGAGGACTCTCTGCAAGTCAAAGAAACATGTCTCTACTTCCCTCACATCCAGGTGGCTGGAATACTTTGTTGTAAATGAGGGATGTATATATGGAACGGCTATCTCATCGACACTTATTTTGTAATTGAGTCATGTTGTAAAGCTCGTACGGCACGATTGTAATGGAGTCTGTAAATGATGTCTATTATCAATAAAATGCAAAGTTTCTCTGTCTCAGTATGTTGTTCAATTTGTCTGCTCTCTCTCTCTCTCTCTCTTAGACATTGTGTCTCGGATTACCTTATGATTATGCCTTGTGCAATCGCAACGCAGGTTCGTACGACATCACGCCTGGAAGACGACTATCGATTCTAGGGCGTGACATCTGCACATGCGATCGGATCATGTTCGTACGATATCTAGAGTCTCTAATGAGTCTTAGGAATAATTGTAAACACAATAAATGGATGGCAAAATCAAAAAGCTAGAGTAGATAACAACCATGGATCATGTTTGGGCAGACAGTCGGATGATCCGACGGACCTCCGCAGAAATCGAAGGATGATCCGAATGGACCCACAGAAAAGCTTCTGTGAACTTTCGGATTATTCGACGGACGTCCGTGGAAATCCGACAGATGATCCGAGTTATTACCTTTTAGAATTCAACGGTCGGATCATGTTCCATCGTTGCTCCTACTACAGACAGATGATCAGACGGATTTTCGCAAAAATTCGACGAATCTTCCAACTGCTGACAGAAAGTTGCATTTTTGCTCTTTCTCATGCTTTGGTTATAAATAGCTCTGAACCCCTTCATTTAAGCATGATGCTTTGAGCCTAAAATTTTCTAATATACCAAAGCTTATCCACAAGCACTCCACCAAAGCTTTCACTTGCCAATCCACAAATTGTGTTAGAGTATTTTTGAGTTGTAAGAGTGAGATTTTCATCTTGTTGTAAGGAGATCAAAACCTTCTTGTGAAAGGTTGAAGTTGGAGAGTCTTGGAATAAATGCTCTCGTGAAGTTGGAGATTTTTCGGATCAAAATACTTGTATTGAAGTCGGAGAGGCCTTTGAATAAAAGCTATCATGTAAGAAGTTGGTGAGCCTTCGAATAAAAACTCACGTTGTACTATTTGCGATAATAGTGGATAAAGACGGAGAGAGTTCTGGGACTAGAGTGTCCCTCGAGAGGATACCAGGATACATCAGGTGTCGGTATTGTTATTGTATCTTCTCTTGCACTCTTAACATTTAAATTGTCCATTAACAATCGTTTAGTGCTTGATTAGTTAGCTTGACCATATTCACTCCCCGTCTAGGGTGTTTACAAAACGCCATTTCAAAGGGCGTTTATGTGTTTATTTTGGAATTTTCAAAAACTTTGTGCTTTCAGTAGAATTTTGTTAAACTTCTATGCTATGTACGAAAAAAATTCTTATGGAAAACTTAAGTTGAGTGTTTAATTGCCATTATTTTCCACGAGATATAGTTATTTCATACAAAATGATATTTTTCTATGGGCCGAGTCAATGTAATTTTTCACCATTTTAGAAGAAAATATGGAAGATAATAGTTTTTTAGAAATAATTTCACAGAAAATATAAACTATCAAACATTAAAATTGGTGAAAATTTTGTTATAAAAATATTTTTCATGGAATAAAAGCCCAATCAAACACAACAGAGCCTTAGGATCTGCTTGGCAATTGTATGAGTAGCGGTTATGAGGTACGTATAGAATACCGATTATGAATGGTTATGAGGGGGTCCAATTTTGGGTGTTTGTAAACAAGTCCAATCCATGACTGGTAATTCATTAACCAATAGTTCTGAAAGGTTTTATACAAATAAAATTACTTTTATGTCCATATATAAACAAAAAGGTTTCGGGCGTGAAACTGCCACCAGTGCCGGACTTTAGATTTTAAGACCCGAGTCGAACTATAAAAGTGGTGCCCTCAAAGCTTAATTTCATATTATCTTTTTTTTTCATGGATAATGATACAATAGTATTTCCAACCCAAAATTGAAGAAATAAAACAATAAACAAACATTAATATCCAAAAGAATATGTTATAATTAAATGCCAAAAAAATGAATATGTTTCAAACCCAAAAAAAATATAATTGATGTTAAAAATGAAGCTAACAATTTTCGGGTAGTTCATAATGGTAATAATAATAAAAAATTAATATCCAAAAGAATATATGCTAATTGCTATAATGTTGTCGAGTAGTTCGTAATTGACCAAAAATAAAGTCCAAAGTAAAGAAAATGATTTGTAAAATATGACAAGTTAATTTAGGCTTAATTGCAACTTGATACCCTCAACTTTTATCTTTTTTCAATTTGATGCCCTAAACTTTTTTTTTTACAATTTCATATACCATGAAACTTTTTTTTCTTCCGAAAATATCCCTTCCATCTCTCTCTTCCCCACCCCTTCCACCATTGCTGCCCCCTTACCCCTCCTTCGGCCAACACCCTCCTCCTTCCGCTGTCGCCCCTCCCCCGATCGCCCCCACCCGTGTGCCTCCCTCCTCCCGCCACTCCTCCGATCTGCCCCCTCCCACGGCCGCCCCCACCCTCCTCTCGCCGTCCCCCCCTTCTCCCCTCCCCCATTCCCCCCTCCCCCCTTCCCCACCCGCACCCCCTCTTCCCACCCCCCCATCTTTATTGTTGCGCACCGCCGAAAAGGATGGGAGGAGGCATCGATCGCCGGAGAGGGAGTGTCATACTCTTATTATTATT
Organism: Iris pallida; assembly: GCA_029216955.1. Classification (NCBI taxonomy): domain Eukaryota; kingdom Viridiplantae; phylum Streptophyta; class Magnoliopsida; order Asparagales; family Iridaceae; genus Iris; species Iris pallida. Next base: position 15,050,938 of record JANAVB010008800.1, on the reverse strand, counting down.
ATTTATTATTATTATTATTATTAATTGTTTTCAAAAAAAAGGAAAAGAGAATTTTCCATGGCATGACACATGTCATGCCATGTAAGTGTCCCTAAAACCTAACCCTAATGGACCAAGTGTCCCTAAACCCTAACCCTAGGAGGGGGTTATGTGTCCCATGAATTTATGGAGGGGGGGACACCTCACCACCTCTTCCCCACTATATAAATCCCCCCCACACACACAAAATACCTCACCACCTCTTCCCCTCTATATAAATCCCCCCTTCCCACACACACAAACACTCACCACCACCACCCTCACTACTACTGCTGCTGTTGTTAGCCGCCGCCGCCGCCGCCGCCAGCCGCCCCCCGCCGCTGCCGCCCGCCCCTCCCCGGCCACCTCCACCACTCCATCTTCTTCATTTCCTTCATCTTCCTCCTCCTTCCATTTTGCTTCCAAACCCAAGGTAAAAATTTTCATTCCCTTCTCTCAATTCCTTCAAATCTCCAAATTCTATGTTAGGTTTTACTAATAACATCCAATTGTGAACTTTGATTGGGTTCAATTTAGGAATTGTGAAGGAAAGTCTAGGTCATCTCAAACCCAAGGCATGTCCTCTTTCCCTGTTCCTCTTTCTTTAGGAATACTCCATTTTGACTCTTTAAGATTAATTTTGAACATGTATAGGTATATTTATAAATCTGAAATTACAAATTAGATGTCAATTTCTTTATTCATAAGATCATAATATGGAATTATAACTTAAGATAATTCCTCTACTTATTGTTCAACTTTAAATCCTGAAATTTTGATATTGTTTAACTAATTTGAGACCTCTAAACCTTTTGAAATTTATGTTTTCTAGTAAAAATTTCAATTTTGATAAACATAGATAAAGGAATTAAAATTGTTATACTTAGACACTAGAATAATTATATGTGACGTAACACGGATAAGTTTATATGCATTTGGACACAAGTAATACTTGAAGGAAGGAACCGACTGTGGACATGAATTATCTGGACTTGAATTTTCTATGAACAAATTGAACACATGTGGACATATGGGACTCTCCAAAGGTAAGTCTGACATACACATAGGAACTGAACAACTGGATCGCACACCGGGAAGGTAAAAAGTACAAGGACCTTCTATTTCCCTACTTACAAATAAGTGCTCAATTTTGTGTGTTCATAATTAGAAATAAATCTCGTTTCTACATTTTCCTGCTTCGTGCACCTTCAAGGATTGATATATGGATATGGAAGGGTTTTGTTTTGATTTGGCTTTGCATACTATCTATCTATATATATATATATATATATATATATATATATATATATATATATATATATATATATATATATTTTATATATATATATATATATATATATATATATATATATATATATATATAATATATATATATATATATATATATATATATATTTTATATATATATATATATATATATATATATATATATATATATATATATATATATATATATATATATATATATATATATAAACATTGTCATTTTAAGCCTTTGCATATTAACTAGTATAATTTGGATAAACATTAAGTATTGCTCTATTCTGATAACTGGAAAACAATTCGCAAGCCGCAACCCGATTAATTGCTAAAGGAAAGGTAAAAATTGCTTGCTCAGGTAAGAGTCTCAAGTTTTCTTTTTGTTCATTTTATTTACTGTGTGGTCCGGTGTTGAGGTTTGCTCCACCAAAGGGGTCGGCGAGCCCATTTTATTTACTGCGTGGTCCGGTGTTGCGGTTGCTCCACCGAAGGGGTCGACGAACCCGGATTTTTCATATATATATATCTTTGTTAATTTTCGGGGTTCCTAAATACAAAGGAGACTCTGCCAAAATTTTTGGAAAATTTAGAAGATAGACAAATTTCTGACTTTCGGAAATTTTAGAAAGTTTCTTATCTAGGAAGCATTGGGCGGGGAGAACAACTGAATATCCCTAGATATCCCGTAACATAATAACAAAAGCTGATCAGTATTTCAGAAATCTCGTGAATCAGTACATCTATTTTCAAATAGAGGGTACTAGCCCAAGGGAGGCTCGGAAATCTCGGAAATCAATGCATCTATTTTGACAGTAACATCAAATAGATGGTTTTAGCCCAAGGGAGGCTCGAAATTCACAGCCTGATCCCAGGTCAACGGGATTGTTACGGGAAGTATTTAGAGGATTATTCAGAGTATTGTTCATAAAACTGCATTGCATTAAATTCTATTTTTTTCTCCAGAAACAACTCTGCCTATTATAGGTAGGCAGCTTTCCTGTTTGCTCAAGGGAAGCAAATCCTACTAAAAGCTCAAGGGAAGCTCGAAAATCTTATTATTCATGGAGTAGGATGATGTTTACATTTTTTGATTTACTAAAGCAAAGATATATATATATATATATATATATATATATATATATATATATATATATATATATATATAGTAGTGCAAGTTGGCATATCCCTGTCTATTCTCAAAAGAAAAACTACATATTTCATTATTTTGCTTAACTTTCACCGTTCTTGGCCGAGGACTTGCTTGTCGTTTTCTAAACGACCTAGTATTTGTTCACTAGGTGAAGAAGAAGAAGACGCCTCCGCCGAAGTATCGTCGCACTACAACGAGGAGTAAATTGTCCGAATTACCTACAGTTATGACCAGCACTATCGTAGTTATCTTGTAAATTACTTTTGTAATAAACTTGTAAAAGCATTGTTGGAAAAGTTTCCTGTATAATAGCAACACTATATTTAATACCATGTGAAGTCCTTGTATTTTCCATTTTTGCTGATGACTACGGGCGACAATCGCGATTTCGGCGCGTAGCCTGGGGACATATTTATGACGTCACCATTCCATCCGGGAAGCGGGACGTGACACGTCTTTTAAGTGGTGGCCCATGCAGGTCAGCAAGAATGGGAAATCTAGGATAGAACATAGGTTCGGATAGAACGTAGGTTCTAGAATTATAAGGAGTACCTCGAGTCCAAATCATACCCTAGGAATCCCTGAGAAGGAAGTGTCAATAGTTAGTAGATGATTACCTCTTTTCTAACCAATTTTTAATCTTAGTAAAGGGATACTGACCCAAGGAATTCTTGGTGTAGATCATACCCCGATTCGCACCTTTTGCAAGACTAGGTAATGACAGCCACAGCCTGGACGAATATTATGCGTTTGTAAAGAAGATGTGGCAAGTGGCACCAAAAGGGATGATAGAGGCCTATGGGGTACATTACGAGCTGGAATATCCGGTGGTAACGGATATAGTGGATGAAAGAAAAGTATATTATAATACGGTGCATTACTATGTCCTGATCAAGGCAGAACCCTCTGAAGGCCCAGAAACTGATCGTAACGGTACCCTGGAGGAATAGAAGCAGACGTACCCAGAGGCAAAAATTCATAACATAAGGCGAATGTGGATTTAGATCCCCAGGATGTGGAGGATGTGTAAATATAGAAGTGTAAATAAGTATTAGATCCCTAGTTATGTAAAGGATGTAAAATAAGTATTAGATCCCCAATATGTAAGTAAAGTATGAATGTAAGTAGTAGGGATGTAATGTATGAATGTATGTAGTAAGAGCATATTGTGCTACCAATAAATAAAATATACTTTTCCTATATTCTTGTATTCCTTGAAAGTACTTCTTACTTGAGGATATTATGAATGTAGGTATGGACCTGTTTATGCCGAGTTTGGAATAGGATGGGAGCGATTACACTCTGTACTTATACCAACGCTATGCAAGAATAATGTGGAACGCACCCGATTGGTACGACGTTCATGTCTACCAAGTGTTTTATGTAATCATGCGTCCCATTATCAGGGACATAGAGGACGGAGCTGAAGTATATTATGAAAATACAACCTACTGCCTGCATGTCCGAGATTCAAACTGCATCTATATCGGACTACATGGCTATGAGGGTACACTAGACGACTTTGAAAGACTCCATCTAGAGGTCGACATCCTCACTGAGGAAAGGATCCTCATCGAGGCTATAGCATAAGAAAAACCTAACCATGTATATAGTGAAGAAGGAGTCCTTCTCTTTTGTCTGCTGTACGGTATTTTGGAAATCAGCCGATATGTATATGAGTAGGGATAGGTAGGGATAGAATAGATTACTATGTCACATTTTGGGAAAGTTGAGTGACATGAGTAGGCTAGGTGAGAAGAATGTAGACAAATGTAGAGTTGGGAGTAGAAACAACATTTTGTATTACTCTCATTATAATGAAATATATGTTTTTGCTGTACACCTTGTTATAAATAAACATTGTGAGTCAAATATTTCCTAAGGATTGTGTCTTTTAATTTCAGGATATGGACAACCATGATCAACCAAACAATCCACCACCTCAAGCATCAACCGAACCAACCGTGGCTGATATGTTCCGTTTGTTTCAGCAACTATTGGAATCCAATAGTCAGCAGGCCAATGCTGCCCATGCAACAAATACCACGATATTGGAACAAATGCAGAGTTCCAATAATACCAAGGATAAAACCCTAAAGGAATTCAGGGATCTTAGGCCACCCAAGTTTAAGGGAACTGAAAATGCAATGGAAGTAGGTCAATGGCTGAGAACCATTGAAGGTCTGATGAAGGCTGCAAAAGTTAAACCCGAGGATATGGTACTAGCAATCCGCATCCAGCTGGAGGACATTGCTGGATACTGGTGGAGTGCCGAGTATCCAGAAGATTCTGACAAGGACATGTCTTGGGCTGAATTTAAGAAGAAATTTGAAGAAAGATTCTATCCTAAGTCAGCACGGATAGAATTAGAACGACAATTCAACTATCTGAAACAAGGGAGATGCACAGTTAATGAGTACACTGCGGAATTTTTCAGGCTTAGTCGATTTGCCCCTAACATGATAGCGGATGAAGAAACAAAAACATCCAGGTTCGTAGAAGGACTTGGGACCCAACTGAAAAGTAGGGTCGCATCTTATCGGTGTCAAACCTTTTCTGAAGCAACAGAAGCTGTTCGAGACCAGGAAAGAATACTAAAGGAGGAGCAACCTTTCCGGTCTTCACAACCTAAGAGAACTTTTGAGGAAGGAGCACCGTCCCACAAGAATCATTGGCAAGGACCACCTAAGCGTCCTCAGAATGGAAACCCAGACAGATTCGTTATCTGTAATTACTGCCATAAACCAGGACACAAAATAAATGTATGTAGGAAAAGATTGGGGCTTTGTTTGAAATATGGAGCAGGAAATCAACCAACCAATCAATGCCCTCAGTTGCCTGCAACTGGAGCAACCACACAAATTAAGCTTCAATCAAGGATACCGACCTCCAGTTCAAGGAAACCAACCTCGACCTATGGTGCAGGCACCAACATCACAAGCAGGTATGGCTTATAAAAATTAGCACAGGCCGCCCTATGCACCTCAGGCATATCAGTTTCAACAAGCACAACGGGCGGCTCAAGCCCAAAACAATAACAAAAAGAGGAATAGGCAAGGACAAGCGTTTATAATGGGAACTGAAGATGCAAATATCCCTGGAGAAGTAATTACATGTACTATTTTAATTTTTGCGTATCCAGCATCAGTATTATTTGATTTCGGGGCTACCCATTCATTTATAGCATCTTCTTTTATATCACAACGTGAAATAGAGTCACAACCTCTGCCTAAATCACTGAAAGTCCTCACCGGTAATGGAGTAGTAGAAGTCAGTCGGGTATGTAGTAGATGTCCCATAAAATTGGGTGGAGGAGCTTTTCGTACCCGGTTGCTCGTTTTCCCAACAAGCAACTATGATATAATATTGGGTATGGATTGGCTAACTGCAACATTAGCCAATATAGATTGCGGTCAGGGGAAAGTTTCCTTTCAACTCCCTGACGGAGAATTTTATGAATTTGTAAGAGACCAGAATGAATTCAATGCAGAAGAACTAGAGAAATTTGAATTACCAGTACTGCTGCAAGGAGTAGCAGAGCAATCATTTCCAAGGATAGTGGAAGAATTTAAGGACGTATTCCCAGAAGAATTGCCAGGGCTACTCCCAGATAGAGCTGTAGAATTCTCTATAGATTTAATACCTGGAGCTGCACCCATAGCCAAAAAGATATACCCAATGAACAAGGAGGAGCTAGCTGAGTTAAATAAACAGATAAAGGAATTATTATCCAAGGGATTTATTCAGCCTAGCGCTTCGCCATGGGGTGCACCAGTGTTATTTGTAAAAAAGAAGGATGGTACCCTACGCCTAGTGATTGATTATAGGGCCTTGAATGAGGTTACCATCAAGAATAAATATCCCTTACCTAGGATCGATCAACTGTTTGATCAGTTAGGGGAGGCAAAGGTATTTTCAAAAATTGATTTGAGATCCGGATATCATCAAGTGAAGGTAAATAAGGAAGATATTCCAAAAACTGCATTTAAAACTCGGTATGGGCATTACGAATTCTTAGTTATGTCATTCGGGTTGACAAATGCACCAGCTATATTTATGGACCTGATGAACCGAGTATTTTATCAATTTCTGGATAAATTTGTGATTGTATTCATTGATGACATTCTTATATACTCTAAAGTGAAGAAGAGCATGAAAAACACTTAAGGATAGTGCTGCAAACTCTGCGGGAGGAACAATTATATGCCAAGCTTAGTAAATGTAAATTTTGGCTGGACCAAATACCATTTCTAGGGCATACTGTCAGCGAAGAAGGTATCTCGGTAGATCCAAAGAAAGTGGAAGTAGTTAAGTCTTGGCCGACACCTAAGTCCGTAGCAGAAATCAGAAGTTTCTTAGGACTGGCTGGTTATTACCGAAGATTCGTAGAGAATTTTTCAAGAATTGCAAAACCTTTAACCCGTCTTACCCGAAAGGAAGAAAAGTTTAACTGGACAGAGAAATGTCAAGCAGCATTTGACGAATTAAAGGAAAGATTAATTTCAGCCCCAATACTGGCATTACCATCTGGTTCGGGTGGATATGAGATATATAGTGATGCATCAGGAAAGGGTCTAGGATGTGTACTGATGCAGCACGGAAGAGTCATAGCATATGCATCCCGACAATTAAAGACACATGAAAGGAATTATCCAACTCATGATCTCGAACTTGCAGCGGTGGTATTCGCGCTCAAGTTATGGAGACACTATTTATACGGAGAAAGAATCAAAATATACACAGATCACAAGAGCTTAAAGTATGTCTTCACGCAAAAGGAGATCAATATGAGACAAAGAAGATGGTTGGAGTTACTGAAAGACTTTGATATGGAGCTAACATATCACCCAGGCAAGGCTAATAAGGTGGCTGATGCCTTAAGTAGAAGGCCCGAAGCCTTCCTTATGAATACACCCAAGAAAATCCTTGAGGATTTGAGGAAAATGGGAATTGAAGTAATATGCCCGATAACCGAAGGGATATGGCAAAACTTACAAGTACAATCCTCCTTAATAGATAGAATTAAGAAAGCCCAACAAAGTGATTCAAAACTTCAGAAAATTTGGAAACAAACAGAAGTAGGGCTCCAGACCGGGATAAGGAAGCATCCGGACGGATCGCTAAGATTCGGAAATCGACTATGTGTGCCCAGTGGAGATTTAAGGACAGAGGTTATGTCAGAAGCCCACAACTCACAATATTCCATTCATCCGGGCAGCACTAAAATGTATAAAGATTTGAAACAAACGTTTTGGTGGCACGGAATGAAGAGAGAAGTCGCCAGATTTGTATCCAAATGTCTCATGTGTCAACAAGTGAAAGCAGAGCATCAAAGGACAGCAGGACTTCTTCAGCCATTGTCCATACCCGAATGGAAGTGGGAGCATCTCACAATGGATTTTGTGACATGATTGCCTAGGACCCAAAGGGGTAATAATGCTATTTGGGTCATTGTAGATAGACTTACCAAGTCCGCTCGTTTCCTACCCTTTCGAGTTGGACAGTCAACAGAGGTACTGGCAGAAATATACATGAAACAGATTGTCAGTCAGCATGGAGTGCCAGTGAGTATAGTATCGGATAGAGATACCCGATTCACTTTGCACTTCTGGAAAAGCTTGCAAGAAAATCTTGGCACTCAACTGAAATTTAGCTCTGCCTACCATCCCCAAACAGACGGCCAGTCTGAAAGAACCATTCAGACCCTAGGAGACATGCTGAGAGCTTGTATTTTAGATTTTGGAGGAGCATGGGATGATCATCTACATTTGGTAGAATTTTTATATAACAACAGTTACCATGATAGCATCAAAATGGCTCCCTTTGAAGCACTATATGGTAGAAAGTGCAGATCGCCGGTAAGTTGGACCGACATAGGAGAGAGACAATTACTGGGACCAGAACTAGTAACACAAACTGTGGATATAGTCAAAGCAATAAGAAGTCACCTGCAAGCAGCCCAGGATCGACAGAAGATGTAGGCTGATAAGCATCGAAGAATACTGGAGTTTCAACCTGGAGAGCATATGTTTCTGAAGATTTCACCAACTAAGGGGACCATCAGATTCGGGACCAGAGGAAAACTGAGTCTGAGATATATTGGACCCTTCGACATATTGGAGAAAGTAGGAAATGTATCATATCGGCTTGCCTTACCACCCATGCTAGAGGGAGTCCACAATGTATTCCATGTTTTCCAGTTACGAAGATATGTGTCGGATCCGAGCCATATACTCGACCATTCAGAAATTACCGTTGGACCTACACTACGGATAGAACAGAAACCCGTTGGGATCTTGGATCGAAGGGAGAAGGTACTCCGCAATCGGATCATCCCATTAGTACGAGTCGCTTGGAGCAAGGATTCTCCTGGAGATTCAACTTGGGAGAAAGAAGAAGACATGCGGAGGCAATATCCGTATCTATTCCCTAAGCCAGGTTAGCAATCAATTGTTGTACTAGTTATTTCAAATTCCGAGGACGAAATTTTTCTAAGAGGAGTAGACTTGTCATACTCTTATTATTATTATTATTTTTTATTATTATTATTATTATTATTATTATTAATTGTTTTCAAAAAAAAAGGAAAAGAGAATTTTCCATGGCATGACACATGTCATGCCATGTAAGTGTCCCTAAAACCTAACCCTAATGGACCAAGTGTCCCTAAACCCTAACCCCAGGAGGGGGTTATGTGTCCCATGAATTTATGGAGGGGGGACACCTCACCACCTCTTCCCCTCTATATAAATCCCTCCCCCACACACACACACAAAACACCTCACCACCTCTTTCCCTCTATATAAATCCCCCCCCCCCCCCCCACACACACAAACACACACAAACACTCACCACCACCACCCTCACTACTACTGCTGCTGCTGTTAGCCACCGCCGTCGCCAGCCGCCCGCCGTCGCCGTCGGCCGCCCCTCCCCGGCCACCTCCACCACTCCATCTTCTTCATTTCCTTCCTCTTCCTCCTCCTTCCATTTTACTTCCAAACCCAAGGTAAAAATTTTCATTCCCTTCTCTCAATTCCTTCAAATCTCCAAATTCTATGTTAGGTTTTACTAATAACATCCAATTGTGAACTTTGATTGGGTTCAATTTAGGAATTGTGAAGGAAAGTCTAGGTCATCTCAAACCCAAGGCAAGTCCTCTTTCCCTCTTCCTCTTTCTTTAGGAATACTCCATTTTGACTCTTTAAGATTAATTTTGAACATGTATAGGTATATTTATAAATCTGAAATTACAAATTAGATGTCAATTTCTTTATTCATAAGATCATAATATGGAATTATAACTTAAGATAATTCCTCTACTTATTGTTCAACTTTAAATCCTGAAATTTTGATATTGTTTAACTAATTTGAGACCTCTAAACCTTTTGAAATTTCTGTTTTCTAGTAAAAATTTCAATTTTGATAAACATAGATAAAGGAATTAAAATTGTTATACTTAGATACTGGAATAATTATATGTGACGTAACACGGATAAGTTTATATGCATTTGGACACAAGTAATACTTGAAGGAAGGAACCGACTGTGGACATGAATTATCTGAACTTGAATTTTCTATGAACAAATTGAACACATGTGGACATATGGGACTCTCCAAAGGTAAGTCTGACATACACATAGGAACTGAACAACTGGACCGCACACCGGGAAGGTAAAAAGTACAAGGACCTTGTATTTCCCTACTTACAAATAAGTGCTCAATTTTGTGTGTTCATAATTAGAAATAAATCTCGTTTCTACATTTTCCTGCTTCGTGCACCTTCAAGGATTGATATATGGATATGGAAGGGTTTTGTTTTGATTTGGTTTTGCATACTATCTACATGATATACATATATATATAAACATTGTCATTTTAAGCCTTTGCATATTAACTAGTATAATTTGGATAAATATTAAGTATTGCTCTATTCTGATAACTGGAAAACAATTCGCAAGCCGCAACCCGATTAATTGCTAAAGGAAAGGTAAAAATTGCTTGCTCAGGTAAGAGTCTCAAGTTTCCTTTTTGTTCATTTTATTTACTGCGTTGTCCGGTGTTGAGGTTTGCTCCACCGAAGGGGTCGGTGTAATGCCCCGCTCCGCACGGTGCATTATGCTGAGTCGTTGACTCAAAGAGTTGCGTTGACCCGATTACGTATCGATGCGAATCGATACAAAGTGTTAAGTTGTCCCGAGCAATGCATCGAACTAAGTCGATGCGAAGAGTTGCCTTGTCCCAAAGAACGCATCGAGTGAATCGATGCGAAGCGTCGCGTTGCCTCGATGGATAAGTGCGTTGAGACGGCTCGAAGATTCTAAGAAATCGAATCGACCAAGGCGCAAGTCTGAATCGATGCAAGTATTGATTTTAGTTGGTTTCATGTGCAGGCTATACGTTTATGCTGAAATGTTAGAGGTCGATCTTTTGTCTTATTCAGTAAGGGGTCCGCGAAAGCAAATCGTCGCCTTGCGATGGACTGAGGCATTGGCACGGTTAGCCCAAATCGGACGTACAAACTCAATAAGCACGAAGTGCTCGAATGGCTAAGTCAGGAGAGTGGCCGTGCAACAAAGTTATGAAATCGAGCCGCATCGGCTCGGCAAAACGACAAAGGCGTATCGACTCAAGGTGGAAGGATTGACTTCTTTTTACTCCTTCATTCGATAAGTCAAATATATCATTGTATGCTAAGTTAACCTATCGACGCCACGGGCGTGGCCGATCGGAGATAAAATCGTAGTGTGAGTCGAACACTAAGTTAGAACAATTGAAATGAAACGTGCATCAATATGCACGAGTCGCTATGGGATATTGGATATCGCTAAGGCGAGCGCCTCGGTGCGCAAGCCGCAAGAACATGGGATAACTGTAATCGGTGAGTGCCTTAGTGCACGAACCATACCGTGCCTTTGCTGCACGAGTTAGACGGCTAGAACATTGGAAGACAATAGGCGAGCGCCCTAGCGCGCAAGCCCCGAACATTGTGTGCTAAGTTATAGAACATGGACATACGGTCGAACGTGCCTACGTGCACGGGATAATAAAAGATGGCTTCGTTGCGAGAGAATATAGTTGTGGCATGAATGTGGCAGAACTGTCGGCTATGACATGGTGCCTCGAAAGGTGTTCGAGACCTTCGGGTCGTTCGGTTGACGAGCATTGAGTTGAGACATGATGCCATTGAATCATTGAAACGAAGTATGAAACGTGAGAACATAGAAAGTTAACGGAAGAAATACGAGATGATAAAGTCTGAGTCTTGGACTCAAGGCTATGCTTGGTTGTTTGAATGATAGTGCGTTGCATGGTCGAATGGAATGGACTTGAGATAATTGCGATGATATCTTCCGTGCACGGAACGTTCCCTCCGAACGGGCGCACCGGGGCACCAGGACCGTTCGGCCTAGGAGGGATGATAATCTTTGATAGGCGCACATTTGCGAAGTCCGATTAGCACTCGGTCGTAAATGGGAGAAGCCGCAAATGATGGTAGGCACGCGGTAAGTTTCGGTTGTTGGGATAGCAACCCAACCCGTGAAACGCCGGGCTACCCAAACGAGAGAGAAAAGAAAGTAAGGAAAGATAAAAGAGAAACTCCTTTAGTCCATTCCGGCGCGGATACGCCCACGACCCTCATATAGTTAAGAAACGATGGGTTGAAAGTGTAGGCGCATATGCGTCCCGCATAGAGATCCTGCTTAGAGTTGCACATATAACATGACAGGGAAGGATTACGGCGTATTCACCTTACGTCGGTGCAAGGGCGAGTGCGTCGACTTGGTAAGAAGTCGCGCCACGAATCAAACACGAGATTGCTTGTTTTCTTGCCTATTCAATTCGATAAAATGCTGCTATGATAACATGCTTTACGCTTTCGAAGATGCCATAAAATTGACCCTAAGGAGAACATAACAAGATCATAAGCTAAGTTGCATGATTCAACATAAATATTAAAATGTCGGTTTGGAAAGATGATCTTTGCTTCAGTACATGCGAGGACGAACGTACTGATCCCCCACCAGCTTCATGCAGGGTGCAGGGAATGGATTGCTCGCGGCGAAGCATTACTTGAACGTGTTAAGGCTTGGAATGCCGAAGCGCATTGAAGCGTGCTATCGCATTGACGCTCGGACTACGCAGCTGGATTGATGCGGCCGAGATATAGAAGGCATGATGTATGGAACGATGAAATCTTTTGTGGGCAAGAGAGAACCTGAGTGTTGTAGCCAATCTGGCATATACTGTTAGGCTATCGAAAGCCATTGTAATCTCAGTTTCGAATATCAATAAAGAGAATTGTTTCGTATACTCTGTGTTTCCTTTCATTGTTAAATATCGAATCAAAAGATAACCATTTGAGAACTTGTCATCTTGCCTCGTACGAGCGCAACTCCAGGCTCGTGCGGCATCACGCCCCTTGCGAGGACGATGATTCGGGTGATTCCGGGTCGGGGCGTGACAAATTGGTATCAGAGCTCTAGGCTCAATTTCCTCTGGACGCTCGCTTCATTACAATTCTAAAAGTTGCCCACCACCACTTGATATCACTCTTGACTCTACTCGATGCCGCACTGGATGTTCCATACAATAAGTCTAATACAAATCGTGTAATTTTGCCGCATGTGTTTTGGAAATTACACGATGTTTGCTAAGAAAGTCGCGAGGGGTATATTGCATTGAATGCAACGAGTCGTAAAAAATGTTAGTTGCTGCAAGCGCAACAAATTGTGAAATACGATTTGAGATGTTGTTACAATATAACATGTTGAAAGAGAAATAAAATGATGCACAAAGTGCAACGAGTAATGGTGAATATGCGTTAAAATGAAAGTGAGAAGTGATAAGCCAATACCGAATGTGTTAAAACGGATTGTGCATTGACTTGGAAAGTCGAGAGTAATTCGTTGCACGAGGTGCGATAAATGTCGGAAATGATCGTTGCACGATGTGCAACGCGTATTGAAAGTAAAAAAAAAATATTGCACGTGGTGCAACACATATCAAATTAATCGTTGCATGAAGTGCAAAGGAAATTGGAAATGAATCGTTGTACAAAGTGAAATGAAAGTGTCGGAAATAAATCGCAGCACGATGTGCAACGCATATCGAAAGTAAAAATTTGTTGCACGGGGTGCAACGCATATCAAATAAATTGTTGCACGAGATGCAACGTAAGGAAAGAATTGAAATCGTAAATCGATAGAACGAATCATCGGTTGCACACCAAACTTATGTTGGCAAACGAGAGCATTGACCGAGTTGTGTCGAATGTGAATTAATCGAAGTTACGGTTGTGATCAAGCACGATCACTGCGGAAATCGCGAGTCGAAAGAGATTGTTGGTTTATAATAAGTATAGTGCGAGGGAAATGGCTTAAATTCTGAGTGGTATATGCCATACCATGAAGGCGATAAATGACTCGATTTCGAGTGGTATATGGTATATCACTTGTGCGATGAATTGCATCGACGCGTTGTGAGAATTGCGGAAGGTTTGTCCGCAACGGACGGGGGAGTACCAAAACTCGATTGAAAATTTGTATGGCGATATGTTGATGCAAGTGTTCTTCAAAAATCGGTTGGGACGATAAGGCGAGACTCGTATCAATGAACGATACGTCGGACGAAAGTTATAAGTTGGTCGGACGACCGAGACTAGCGAAACGATTATGCCTTGACGCAATAATCGGATCGACGGAAAAGGAATACTTGAGCTTACAAATGAATCGCACGACTTGCGATCTCGATAGAAATATTGGGCGAGACGAATCGAATCGTACTATTTGCGATTTCGATAGAAATGTTAGGTGATGCGAATTATAATTGAATCGCACGATGTGCGACTTCGGTAAAGAGTTGGTTGACGTGAGTAATCGTGCCTATGAAATAGTTGGTTATGTTACGGCGACACTCATTTGAGTACGACTGATAGCACGTGAAACTTAGAGGGCGTGATCGTATAACTCGAGGGTTCGATGTTGGATAATCGGTAACTCAGTTACGCGATCAAAGTATAGCGGAATGCGGCGAATCGGAAAACAAGTTGGTGCGTATGGAAAAGTTTATTGCAAACTTGGATGTATACGATGCGAGTTAAGTTGACGTTGAAACGGATTCAAAGTTGACCCTTACGTTATCGAAATGGATACGCCATATCGAGATCGATACGCAAGGAAACGTAAGCATGATAAGAGAATACAAAATAGAGTGCGCCTTGCGCTATCAAAATTTTGTAAGTAACGATACGAGAATGAACGAACTTGGTTGATCGTAAATTTTGTGATTGATCAGGGCGAGACTATAAGTCATCGACGATTGCTCGATGCGTATAGTATCTCGTGTGTCAACCCGCGAATAAGATAAACTCGAACTGGATACGAGTAGATGTTTCGTAAATTACGGAATCATCGACGGTAGTGCATAACTTGACTCGGAGGATAGTTGCGCATCAGTTGTGCCAATAGAAACAGTTTTGTCCGAAATTTGGGTAGTCGCATAGAATCGTCGGAACGTAATTTGGCTCCGAAATAAGATATAGCATGGTTCGTATTAAACTGTCCTTCGGTGATGATCCACAATTATCGAGCGTAGCTTCGGGGCAGCTGACCCTAGAAGACTTGACCGCCAAATCAAATTGAATGCTGCAGACCGTAAGATGACCCATGCGATATCGCATATGAGATTGCACCGATAACAAATTGATATAACACGGTACATATTGACGATAAGTCTAGATGATCGAGAATTGTTGGAACAACTTTCGATTGAGAATGGTATAGTTAGATTTGAGTATTCGTCGGATGAATGCTTGGATGGTTATGTTGGTCGACGATCAAACTAGAAATTCACCAACGAACTTGGTGATTCGGATAGGTGATTGCGAGAATCATGCTATGTACGAGAGGGAACGATAAGGGAATAACTTACGAGTCATGTCGTTAGATTCAGATTCACCTTGCAATTGAGCTTGTGTGAATTGAACTTATGTTCGATGTTACGAGACGGATAAGTCGAGAATTTGGCTAGTAAATTTCCTACTCGTTAGGAATCGAACTTAAGGCGTGTCGTAAAGACCTTCGTGTCAAGGCGATCGTTGTCTGGAGCACCGTCGCCTTGATGTAAACTTTGTGTCGGATAGATTATGGCCTTTGTGCAATGTCAATTTAAACTTGCGTCGGAAGGATTTGAGCACGGTGTCTAGGTAAGTTACCTAGCGGACGTAGTCCTGAATGTTGATGCTTTTGCAAGTCAACAAAAGAGAATCATGTCGAGATAGGATACGAAGTGAAATATCAGAAATTGTTGGATAGTGACGTCAAACGCAAGGCGTTACGGAGACTCGTTGTGATTGGATGCACGACGGCTTGACGCGACGCATAGAATTGATAGTCCCGATAAAACAGACAAAGTGAGAAATGCGATTTTTGAATCGCATCGTGTACCTTGACTTATGTTGGACGATCGCGTATGTATCAATATGCATGTGTGCTAGAATTACGAGAACAAGTAATAGAGCCAAGTCCGATCGAGAATACGAGATGGCAAGCTATTGAGAATAAGAGTTACGTGTTTGCGTTGTTCCGATATCTTACAACTGAGCTTGGCTGAAATGCATATATTGGTGGGATGCCTAAAATATGTGTATGATTCCAAACTAAGTTGTACGATCCAAACGATAGTGAGACGAGATCGTGGAACGATCTAATGAAACCCTTAGAAATTTAGTATTGGTTTCGGTTCGGGACGAACCTTGCTTTGAGTGGTATATTCTGTAATGTCCCGCTCCGCACGGTGCATTATGCTGAGTCGTTGACTCAAAGAGTTGCGTTGATCCGATTACGTATCGATGCAAATCGATACAAAGTGTTAAGTTGTTCCGAGCAATGCATCGAACTAAGTTGATGCGAAGAGTTGCCTTGTCCCAAAGAATGCATCGAGTGAATCAATGCGAAGCACCGCGTTGCCTCGATGGATAAGTGCGTTGAGACGGCTCGAAGATTCTAAGAAATCGAATCGACCAAGGTGCAAGTCCGAATCGATGCAAGTATTGATTTTAGTTGGTTTCATGTGCAGGCTATACGTTTATGCTGAAATATTAGAGGTCAATCTTTTGTCTTATTCAGTAAGGGGTCCACGAAAGCAAATCGTCACCTTGCGACAGACTGAGGCGTTGGCACGGTTAGCCCAAATCGGACGTACAAACTCAATAAGCACGAATGGCTAAGTCAGGAGAGTGGCCGTGCAACAAAGTTATAAAATCGAGCCGCATCGGCTCGGCAAAACGACAAAGGCGTATCGACTCAAGGTGGGAGGATTGACTTCTTTTTACTCCTTCATTCGATAAGTCAAATATATCATTGTATGCTAAGTTAACCTATCGACGCCACGGGTGTGGCCGATCGGAGATAAAATCGTAGTGTGAGTCGAACACTAAGTTAGAACAATTGAAATGAAACGTGCATCAATATGCACGAGTCGCTATGGGACATTGGATATCGCTAAGGCGAGCGCCTCGGTGCGCAAGCCACAAGAACATGGGATAACTGTAATCGGCGAGTGCCTTAGTGCACGAACCATACCGTGCCTTTGCTGCACGAGTTAGACGGCTAGAACATTGAAAGACAATAGGCGAGCGCCCTAGCGCGCAAGCCCCGAACATTGAGTGCTAAGTTATAGAACATGGACATACGGTCGAACGTGCCTACGTGCACGGAATAATAAAAGATGGCTTCGTTGCGAGAGAATACAGTTGTGGCATGAATGTGGCGGAACTGTCGGCTATGACATGGTGCCTCGAAAGGTGTTCGAGACCTTCGGGTCGTTCGGTTGACGAGCATTGAGTTAAGACACGATGCCATTGAATCATTAAAACGAAGTATGAAACGTGAGAACATAGAAAGTTAATGGAAGAAATACGAGATGATAAAGTCTGAGTCTTGGACTCAAGGCTATGCTTGGTTATTTGAATGATAGTGCGTTGCATGGTCGAATCGAATGGACTTGAGATAATTGCGATGATATCTTCCGTGCACGGAACGTTCCCTCCGAACGGGCGCACCGGGGCACCAGGACCGTTCGGCCTAGGAGGGATGATAATCTTTGATAGGCGCACATTTACGAAGTCTGATTAGCACTCGGTCGTAAATGGGAGAAGCCGCAAATGATGGTAGGCACGCGGTAAGTTTCGGTTGTTGGGATAGCAACCCAACCCGTGAAACGCCGGGCTACCCAAACGAGAGAGAGAAAAGAAGGAGAGAAAAGAAAGTACGGAAAGATAAAAGAGAAACTCCTTTAGTCCATTCCGGCGCGGATACGCCCACGACCCTCATATAGTTAAGGAACGATGGGTTGAAAGTGTAGGCGCATATGCGTCCCGCATAGAGATCCTGCTTAGAGTTGCACATATAACATGACAGGGAAGGATTACGGCGTATTCACCTTGCGTCGGTGCAAGGGCGAGTGTGTCGACTTGGTAAGAAGTCGCGCCACGAATCAAACACGAGATTGCTTGTTTTCTTGACTATTCAATTCGATAACATGCTGCTATAATAACATGCTTTACGCTTTCGAAGATGCCATAAAATTGACCCTAAGGAGAACATAGCAAGATCATAAGCTAAGTTGCATGATTCAACATAAATATTAAAATGTCGGTTTGGAAAGATGATCTTTGCTTCAGTACATACGAGGACGAACATACTGATCCCCCACCAGCTTCATGCAGGGTGCAGGGAATAGATTGCTCGCGGCGAAGCGTTGCTTGAACGTGTTAAGGCTTGGAATGCCGAAGCGCATTGAAGCGTGCTATCGCATAGACGCTCGGACTACGCAGCTGGATTGATGCGGCCGAGATATAGAAGGCATGATGTATGGAACGGTGAAATCCTTTGTGGGCAAGAGAGAACCTGAGTGTTGTAGCCAATCTGGCATATACTGTTAGACTATCGAAAGCCATTGTAATCTCAGTTTCGAATATCAATAAAGAGAATTGTTTCGTATACTCTATGTTTCCTTTCGTTGTTAAATATCGAATCAAAAGATAACCATTTGAGAACTTGTCATCTTGCCTTGCACGAACGCAACTCCAGGCTCGTGCGGCATCACGCCCCCTGCGAGGACGATGATTCGGGTGATTCCGGGTCGGGGCGTGACAGTCGGCGAGCCCATTTTATTTACTGCGTGGTCCGGTGTTGAGGTTGCTCCACCGAAGGGGTCGGCGAACCCGGATTTTTCATATATATATATATCTTTGTTAATTTTCGGGGTTCCTAAATACAAAGGAGACTCTGCCAAAATTTTTGGAAAATTTAGAAGATAAACAAATTTTTGACTTTCGGAAATTTTAGAAAGTTTCTTATCTAGGAAGCATTGGGCGGGGAGAACAACTGAATATCCCTAGATATCCCGTAACATAATAACAAAAGCTGATCAGTATTTCGGAAATCTCGTGAATCAGTACATCTATTTTCAAATAGAGGGTACTAGCCCAAGGGAGGCTCGGAAATCTCGGAAATCAATGCATCTATTTTGACAGTAACATCAAATAGATGGTTTTAGCCCAAGGGAGGCTCGAAATTCACAGCCTGATCCCAGGTCAACGGGATTGTTACGGGAAGTATTTAGAGGATTATTCAGAGTATTGTTCTTAAAACTGCATTGCATTAAATTCTATTTTTTTTCTCCAGAAACAACTCTGCCTATTATAAGTAGGCAGCTTTCCTGTTTGCTCAAGGAAAGCAAATCCTACTAAAAGCTCAAGGGAAGCTCGGAAATCTTATTATTCATGGAGTAGGATGATGTTTACATTCTTTGATTTACTAAAGCAAATATATATATATATATATATATATATATATATATATATATATATATATATATATATATATATATATATATATATATATAGTAGTGCAAGTTGGCATATCCCTGTCTATTCTCAAAAGAAAAACTACATATTTCATTATTTTGCTTAACTTTCACCGTTCTTGGCTGAGGACTTGCTTGTCGTTTTCTAAACGACCTAGTATTTGTTCACTAGGTGAAGAAGAAGAAGACGCCTCCGCCGAAGTATTGCCGCACTACAACGAGGAGTAAATTGTCCGGATTACCTACAGTTATGACCAGCACTATCGTAGTTATCTTGTAAATTACTTTTGTAATAAACTTGTAAAAGCATTGTTGGAAAAGTTTCCTGTATAATAGCTACACTATATTTAATACCATATAAACTCCTTGTATTTTCCATTTTTGCTGATGACTACGGGCGACAATCGCGATTTCGGCGCGTAGCCTGGGGACGTGTTTATGACGTCACCATTCCATCCGGGAAGCGGGACGTGACAGGGAGGGGGGAGGACATCACCGGAGAGAGAGGAGGGGAGAGAGAGAGAGAGAGGAGGCGGGGGTATTTCTGGAATTTTTTTATTTTAGGGTATGCATTTGAAAAACGGTGATAGTTGAGGGTATCAAGTTGCAACTGAGCCTAATTTTTATTTATTTATATTCAACCGTTACCAAACATTTACTATTAGGGGTGAGTATCGGTTCGGTTCGGTTCAAACCGAACCGAATATGTGAAAACCGAAATAACAGTAAACCGTATTTTTCAAAACCGAAAACCAAACCGTTTCCCGAACAAAAACCGAACCGAATTAATTCGGTTCGGTTTTCGGTCGGTTCGGTTTCATGGGCCAATGTGCATGGCCTTCAAGTTTTTAGCAAAATGGGCCTATTTAAATAACAAAATTTAAAAAAATATGACATTATTGTATTTATGAATTGTTATATTACATAGAGTGAAAGATATTAGTATATATAGATTGAGGGTAGATTGAGAGAGTGCTCAAAGAAGCACCGACATAGAATAGGAAAAGAGAGTGCGCTCAGTTAGGGGTTAATAAACATTAGTATATGTATATTGTGGGTAGTTTGATAAATTACTAAATCTAAATCGGTTTTCGGTTCGGTTCAGTTGTCGGATGAAGAACCGAAAACCGAACCGTTATTTCAAATTTTCAAATTTTCAAACCATAAACCGAACCGATAACCGAAAAACCGAACCGTTTGTCATATATCGGTTCGGTTCGGTTCGATTCGATTTTCGGTTTTCAACCGTTATATGCTCACCCC
Organism: Iris pallida; assembly: GCA_029216955.1. Classification (NCBI taxonomy): domain Eukaryota; kingdom Viridiplantae; phylum Streptophyta; class Magnoliopsida; order Asparagales; family Iridaceae; genus Iris; species Iris pallida. The sequence continues at coordinate 15,030,354 of JANAVB010008800.1, read as the reverse complement.
TATTTGCTATACAATGAAAAAGTTGTTGGTTTTCTGAATGTTGTATCAGTGAAGAAAGGGCTTTATTTGTTTTTTTTTAAATTTCTACGAATTATTGGACACATCTATAGTATCAGTATCCAGTAAAACTTTACAAGTATAGCTAGAGAATGAAGGGAACAATTTCAGAATACTTCAAGAATATATATCATGAACAAAATTTTAATCTTCTCTCGAGCTTTAAAATTTAGCTTAAAAATGAGACAAAGAAAGCAAAATTTGTAAAATACAAAACATAACATGTACTGGAACTAGATCCATCACAGATTCTTGGAGAATGGTCAGCTGCAGTGAATTAAATGCCAAAAAAAAAGGAAAAAAAAAAAAAAGTTGAAGAATAATGAATGGAGTACAACACTACAAATATGAGCATAGGTTGGGCAGCGCAGACTGAGACTTGTGTGCGTAGCTCTCAGACCCTGCTATTCTGGGGCAGGGGAACGACGCCGTCAAAGAAGTCTCCGAAGTAGCCGTTCGGCTCGTGAACTAACCTGGAGATTATGTCCCTGAGCGTGATGACCCCTGCCAAAACCCCCTCGCCGTTGACGACGTAAGCTCGCTGTATCCGCTCGTCGTCCAGCCTCAGAATGACGTCCTTGACGGGTTCGTCGCGGTTGCAAGTGGTGACGCCGAACAACGCAGGCGAGGAGGCCTCCCCCTGCTGCTTCAGGTGGCTTCTAACTGTCGTGATGAAGTCCTTGGTCGTGATCGACCTGCACGTGACATAATATAGAGGGTTGATATCAAGTCGAGAGATGGTCATAAATTTTTTTTGTCACCAGTGGAACAATATAAAAAAGGGCAAGTATGATTTTGTTTTGCTGATTCTTGTCCTTCATCCAACAAGATTTTTGCTAATAAGATTCTATAACGATCCCACAGTGTCTTGGACATGGCACATATGTTGCACAGAATACTAATATGAATAAGCAATGACAAATCCATGATTACAATCCACTGAGGGTACAATCACAAGGGAGTTCGGAGACAAGTTCTGAATTTTTTTTTGGAATATAATAAAAATAATTGGGAGGGGATCGGGAGCCCCGCGGGTGCCCTGTCGCCCTCGACCCTTGGATCGAGCGGACGCACACGCTGACGGTTCGCGGGCCCCACGCGGCCCGCTTGATCCAACGGTGCAGGAGGGGCGGGGCTCCGGCGGGACTCCACGGGCGGATCTTTTGATCTGCCCCCATAATATATTATATTAAATAATACTATTTTTATACAATAGTATTACATCTCATGATTGTTTTCTACGAATTTTCATACTTTGAAAGTATTTAAGTACAATATCATTTGTAATACGACTAAACAATTTTTTTTTCTAAAGCATTATATATGAAGCATACTTCCTAAACTACTACTAAAGCATTACATGAAGCATACTTCCTAAAAACAAAATTCACTGGGGCTGGCCCAGTACAGTACATGTGGATCTGCCCCTGTTTATAAGGACACGATACAAATACAGGATACAACATTTTTCAAATCAGTTCATATGTAGTCCCCTTATGTTATACGAATACAGGCAAGGATACAGGAGTGGACACAGATATGTGTACGGGCACGATACGGATATGGACACCATTTTCAAATTGGTATATGTAGTCCCCTATTGTAGTCCTGTGCTTGCTTTACTTTTTCTTTTGCCTGTAACTATTGCTCCGGGTTTCGAACAAATAGTACAACGCTAGGGAGATCATTACGCGACATTGGGAAGTTTAAGCATTGAGCATAAACTTCTATCTAACTAACATATTTGAATACGAACATATGATAACATGCACATAATAACATTAATATCTCTGTCCAAGATGACCTTTTTGCCAATCTTGATGCCAAATTGTCGACATCTGGGAATTATCTTTTTCCTTTTCTGCTAATGGTTCGCAAGTATGTTGCAGGGATACGAAACGATACGGATACAATGACACAGTTTTTCCTAGTTAGTTTACATAGTTATATTAGTTTATCAATTATTTTGTTGGGGTTAGTTTCTTGATTATGTTAGACTTCTATATAAAGAGAGGAATTATGTAAAAAGTTTTAAGTTGATTGATCAGTTAACGAGTTATTGTTGAACAGTGAGCTCTTGACCTTGCATTGCAGATCAATATTCCCATATAGTTCTACATCACTCTGTAGTCAAAAAAGGCTATAGAAACAACAATCCTGACAATAGTTTCCAGCTAAATTGAAGAACATATACAAGTTTTTGATATTTGTCATTTGTAGTCAAATTGAGGCGACACTCTATATACGTATCGCTAAAATGCTTATAAATTTGGTTATTAACGAAAAATCCAGCAAACTCACACATACCTGTAATCTTGAAATATTTCCGGGGCAGTCAGAAGATATTGTACATCCCTGATGCTTATATTGCCTATTGCCTTGTGTCCGCTTTTATCTACGATAGGGAGTGCACCTATCCTTCTCTTCCTCATCATCTGAAAAGCCTTCAGAACTGAGTCTTCTTCCCTCACCTGCAATGGATAGGTAAGTTTCTGAATAATTTTGTTCATGTTTTCTGAACGACGATTGGAATGGTCGTCACGTATAGGTAATCAGGGCCGGCCCTGGGGTAAGTCGGGCAAGGTTTGGGACTTGGACAACCCCCCTCTGCTAGGACAACCCTCCAGGCTCAGCATGATCCCACCAAAGGTCAGGGTCACGGATGACCACCAGGACCAGCTCACAATAAGGGTCAATGGGCAACCAAAATTAGCTCCAGGATAGGACAATCCAACCCTCAGGGCCGGCCCTGTAGGTAATTTGCAGAAAGTTCTATGGCTATCATGGTGATTCTCCAGCCAGAAGAAGTATTTCAATAAATTAACATTAGTTTATGTGATTCTCCAGAAGAAGTGTCTGTGTCTTTGTAGTGTTCTCATGTGTATGCATCTGTGCTGTATGGATGTAGGGAAAGAGGAGTTGGTGTTTCTTCAGTTAAGTCTAGTCAGTAAACAATTTCCATATATGAAGCCTAGACTCTTCAAATTGGTGCCGTGTCCATGTCGTGTCAGAGTTGAACATGTATCGGGCACAACAAGGCATACCAAAGCGAACATGGACACCCCACAAGTGGTTCCACATCTTTATTGCCTTCTCCATATAGAAGTGCTTACCACCATCTGCTTAATGTTCTATTAGGACCAGGAGCAATGTGGGATATAAAAACATGACACAGGTACAGACAGTGTGACATCCAAATATCAGCGAGTGCTTTTGTGTCGTGCCAAAAACGAGTCCGACACCTGGCCAACATAGACGAATACCTTGACAACTTTGGTATTGATAGGAAGGCCCAGCTCACATAGTTTCTTCGTCCCCCAGCTTTCGAACCAGTGAAGGCCGACGCACTCTGCCAGCATGTGGACAACAGCCTTCTGAGTGATGATATTGTCGATCTTCCCCTCCCCCAGATCGACCACGGGGAGGCTCTTCATCCTGTACTTCGAGAGCAGCAGTAGCATGGTCAGGAAAGAGTCGGAGTTCTGCAGGGCGAGGAAGGGAGCCCATCGGAACGTTCCTGAGATGTCCCTAACCTGTACAAAGGTGAAGATGTAAATAAACATGGTTTCGGAGTAACGGGCAAACAGTACTTCTGAAGCGTCGACAGAAATCGCAACCTTTGTGTTCTTGTAGAAGTCGGAAGAAGTGAGGGTTCTGAGAAAGCTTCCACCCATTGACTCATCCGCGGATTCGTTTGCTTGAGATGGTTCTGAGACCACTTTAATTTTGCTAAGCTTGCCTGCTATTCCACCTGCACCTGCACCTGCACCTGCACCTGCTCCTGCACCTGCACCTGCACCTGGTGCTGGTGCGCTAGAACCAGACTTGGTACCATTTGCTGCAACTTCAGACTGCACATGACAAGCACAATATGTTACTCTGCATATTCATGCCATCGAAAAAGCAAGGTTCGCAGTATCAGTATCGGAATCAGTACCGGACCCTTCGTGTGAGCATTGGGATCGGCAGTTTCGAATTGGAGTATCGGATTTTTTGGTATCGGAAAACAAATAATTATTAATAATTTTTCAAATTTTTAGATTTTATATATATATTTGGGTATAAATTTAAGTATTTTCTGTGTTGTTTCTTAGTAATTTAGTGGAATGAAATGAAATAGTAGTCACCTTTGCCGATTGGTTTACCTGCGATAGATAAGTTTTCTTCTTTTACATTCTTTTACAATCTTACTACGATTTTATATTCTCGCTAATTGGTCATTTTCAACAATTTTGTTTTTGCCGAATTGACTGAAAATGAGATCCTCGGATATCGGTATCGGTCAGTATTGATATCGGTTGGTATCGGATCAGGACAATATACCGTATCGATATCGGCCGATACTGCAAACTATGGAGATGAGAGCATCAAACTTCAAGATCTCAACTTCTTGCACACTTTTGCTGAAGAAGAAAAGTAGGATGACAATATACGCAAGCTGCTTACAATAAATTACAAGGTGATCAGTTTTGAAGAATTAAAACATTTGTAATTCATAATTTCTTCTGTTTGAGAATAAGGCCCAGTATTTGACCGTTGGTGAAGATTGTTATATCAACAAGCTGAGTGATAACTGATCTTGAGAAATCAAAGTTGGGGTTAGTAAAAGAACTATGTAAAGTCAAAATGGTGATGATGACATAGTAAATCAAACTTGTGTTTGCGGATGTACTTCTTCAACAAGTTCAAAACCAGGGAGTGCTTACCAAGTTCAAAACCGACAGTTTCATGGTTTCATAATTTACAATCAATAAGATGACTATCATCCTAGGTTTGTAGCATTGGAATCGGTTTTGGTTTGTTTCAACAGTATCAGAGTTTTCATATTGGAGTTCTTCGTTTCGGAAAACTATTAATAATTATTATAGTAAAAGAATTTTTTTCACATATTAAGGCATAATTTTAAGTATTTATTTGTTATCTTTGTTAGCTTTGAATAGAATAATATTATGATCGATGGATTTTGTCTATCTATAAATATATATTTTGTCTATCTATAAATATATTTATACTTGCTTTGACAAATGATTGATATAGTTAGAGTATGAATCTTAATGACACGTTGCACACATATAGATCTTCGACACGTCAAATCATTGTGTCAACACCATTTTCCTTATATTTTTTCTATTTTCCTCGTAAATTTTTCTTTGATGAATTAACCCTACAAGAGAGTCCCAATGTCGGTATTGCTGCTATCACATGTATCAGCTGGTCCGTAGCAGTACATGTCAGTATCATATCAGGACATGCCAAAAAACGATACGATATGATATGTCTTAGTATCGGCCGATACTGAACCTTGCTATCATCATCCAGCCTTGAGGGCAATATTTTCCTCAATACACGTATCATAAATGAATGTAATTCCCTGTAAGCAAACAGTTTCATCTTAGCTCTTCATCTAAATTTTTTATAGTCTAGGATCTTAGAGGGAGATCATGGTTGTATAACTTAAATTTCATAGCCAAAAGGTAGGTCTTAACCATGAACTGGTCGTCTAGGTTTGATGGCATAATGCTATCAAACCTAGCCAAAAGGTAGCTCTTAGAGGGAGCTCATGGTTGTATAACTTAAATTTCATAGCCAAAAGGTAGGTCTTAACCACGAACTGGTCGTCTAGGTTTGATGGCATAACGCTATCATACTCCTAGCTGCATTGGCTAGTAATTCGGCTTCTAGAATCCAAGGTAGGGTAGATGACAATTCGACAACCGGATACAAAATTGTCAAATTTCTTTTTGTTGAGTTTCCTTACGCTCCATAGCCGACCGGCCCTTTCCCGATGGAAGAAAGCTTGGATGATGATGAGTCGATGACCCATGATCAGAGATCATTACTAGGAGATCACTTTGTAAGGTTAACAAATCAGGACTGCGTAGTATTTCGGAAGCGAAAATGCTAACTTGCCCGCAGGCGGGCTGGCCCCCCCGCCTGCGTGGCCAAACCCCATTGCCCCCCCCCCCCCCCCCCCCCCTCCCATATTGGCATGGGTTCCATGCCGGTTGACCTGCCAATGGGGCGGCGCCACGTGACGGCGGACTGGTCCGCGTGCGGGCAAGGTAGCAGCGCCCTTTCGGAATATCTTGCAAACTCGTAAAGTAACTATCAGGTAATGTGATCATGGATCAACACTATCATAAAAAAAAAACTGCAAAACAAATCATTATCAGTAGATAATTGTTTTCAAGCAGAAGAAGGCCTTAGCAGAAAGTTCATATGCAAACCTGATGAAGAAGCCACACAGCAATTCCAGCAAATTCCACAATGCCTATGTATTTGTCAATCCAACTAGCATCTTCTGGTGCCTCTACATTGGTCACTGGTGCGCTCACTATTTTGTTCTTAGATAGGGTTCCGACTGCATCAGCCAGACTAGAATTTGAAGGTATCTCAATCACTGGATACAAGTTCCCACAAAGAAAAGAATACCAATGTCAAGTTCTTTCAACAGTTTTCATATGTAAAATTAAGAGAAAAATATCCACATCAAATATATATAGAAAGGGTATAGTATGATTTTTATAATGGTTAGGGTATCAATTAGGTTGGCGACATGATACAAACGCTGCAACATAGACAGGTCATAGATTTTGACATGTCCTAGTGTATTTTCGAGGGTATATGTTATGTTCGATGACCATGTGACACGGAACCATCATCAGTTTTTGGAGTGTCCAATGCTTCCTCGGGTTTCAATTCATACCCAAATTACGAGCATTAACTTATCTACCGAAAAGATTAAAGTTTGGCGCAACATTAGGACTTGTCTCAGGTAGCATATATACGTCTTGATCCACCTTGCATTTATAGGAGCCTCGTGGTCCTGGGGATACCCATCCTTATAGTTGTTTGAGATTAAGCCATTCATTAATGTCCGTCTCTGTCATGGAGTACTAGCACCATGATCCCCTCACATTCTCATTTTTATTTTTGTCCGAGCTGTAATTTGGACCCATGTCTACTCCTCCCCTCCTTTACCCGTGTTACCAATGGACCAACCCCTTGATGGTGCCACCAATCCTTATTGTCAGACGATATGACACCGCCCAAAGTTTAAGGTTCAGAAATGAACATTTTAACTTTTACTGTACTCATCCAGTGCTCAGGGGCAGATCTACATAGGGTTCAAGTGGTAGTGTTTTGGGCTTTCATTTTAGAGGTTGCAAGTTCAAATCTCACCTCTCACATAATCCAATATTTTACATATTTGAGGTATAATGTTTTGCTTCCTCTTTTGTAGCAATTTAAATATGTTGGCTTTATTTTTTTGCTTATTCTTGTTTGAATTTTAGTATATTTTTTGCTATTGAAGTCCAATTAACATTACAACTTTAAGAATTTCTTATGTAGTAGCACAGTCCCTCCATAATTTTAATCTTGGCTCCGCCCCTGCCAGTGCAGTGCTTGTAACTCATGTGGGAAGTAGCACAGACACCAGGTGGGGCCTGCAGGGTTCGAACAGAGTAGAAAGTCATGAGTTGATCTAGTCATCCCCCATTGTCATCGCCCTTCTACCCCACCATCTGCTCCTAATTGTTCACTATACGATGGTTGAACTACTCCAGGAAGCACGCACACCCAAAAAATATGGGTTGTACGACACCGGACACGTATTGGACACAGCCTGGACGTTCCAAAATACACTGGACACAGCAAAATAGGTATCGTGTCTGTTTCGTTTTTTTTTCCTTGCCGTGTCGTATCGTGTCGTATGTGTGCCCGTGCAACATAGCTCTTACGGAAATAGGAGGGGAGGGTTTGGTTACCTTGAGAGGAAGGTGCGGGAGGGAAGGAGGAGACGGGGATGCTCTCGAAGCAATTGTTGAGCTTCTCCGACGGGCTGAGCTGTGGCTCCATCACGTCCCACAGGTCCTCCACCCGCATCCCCACCTCCGCTTCCGGGCTCGATCTCGCGCTTCCCGGTGGACTATCCATTATTGATCTTCTCTCTTCTTCCTTCTTCCTCCTGCTTCCTTCTTCTCCTTCTTTTCTTCTTCTTCTTCAATTCTCTCCTTTATTTCTCACATGGAGAGCATAAGTAGGAGAGTGAACAGTGGGGAATGGACAAGTGGAATAAAGCCCGGGTATGCTCTTTCCATATTTTCTGACCGTTGTAACTGAAATAACGGTCACTATTTTAGAAAGTCATCCATTCCCTTCACCTGAAGCTTGGGCTGTTATTGGGTCCATTCGGTCCCGGTTAGTGCTATCCCATGTTATTGCAACTGTACCGGTATAGATACCGGATCTTGAAAACTAGCTGTCTAAGCCGTATGTATATACTCACGTAATTAATTTTTTTTTAAAAATAAATAATGTCTAACTAATTATTTAATTACCTAATATTATATAATTATAGTCAAACGTCTCTAACTGGCTCATGTGGTTAAGATGAGAGGCATTTTTTTCTTGAGTATATGGTTCAATTTCACGGAACAACGTTATTTATAATGAATTCTAATTTATTCTTGTTTTAATTTAATAAATTATTTTATAGTTTATTTAGATTAATTAGGGTTAAATAACCTGTATAATAAGTAACTTAGATAACTTATTCATCAACCAACCTAGTAACATGTTTAACAAGTAACTTATTCTTGATGATTGATTATTAGTATGGATCGAGAGGGAGGATTTATCTGATCATAGGATGATGTCAATGGCATGTTAGAATCTCCTCGCTTGTCTTTAGATAGCCGTCACCATCGTACAATGTTTTTGTAGTACCTTGTACGACATAGTTGATCTCCGTCCGCCCCCGTTCTCCAGTATTTTGTTATCGAAAGCAAGGCAGAATTGGGTTTCACATGTTGTGGTATGGGGCATTATTCGGTAAGCCTTAGAGGATGGATGGAACTTCATCCTCTCTATTGCCTACTGCCCCTTCCAACTTTGTCCTGAGGACAGAGATGATCTCCACGTTTGTGACCTCAGCTTGCTAGTTTACCTCTAGCTTGGCAATCAAGTAGCACGAGCATAATGACTTGGTTTTCTCATTGTTGAATAGCGTGTTGTTGTCAGTGATGATTTTTTTTTTGTCCATTTCTTCAGACCGCCAGTTTGGGGCTGTGGCCGCCCCGCGACCACCCAGCCATTCCATGCCCACGGGAGGGCTCGAACTTGGGACCTCTCCCAAGTGAGCCCCCCTCCCTAACCACTTGGGCTAGGGAGCTTGGACTGTCAGTGATGATTGATCATTCTGAATAAGCACACCTTGATCTTCTATGAGAAACTCAGGCAAGTAGTTTGGTTTCCACCCCACTTTGTGTAGTTTGGTTTCCACCCCACTTTGTGAAGAATCTGCCATGACGAAAAGAAATCTCCTTTGTCCGATCTTCCTGGGAAGCAGGCCCACAATGTCCATCCCCAATATTTCCTGGTTGAAACTCTTTGGCTTTGACTGAAGTAGAAGAACGAACTCCAGAGTCCCCGTGGCCGTAGTCCGTTGGGAACGGTGGAGCATCCCTGCGCAGTGGCGCGTGTTCGAGCCCCCTTGGAGGTATGCCTCCAAGCAACAGCGAGAAGTGGACACCCTCAAAAAAAAAAAACAAACAAAAAACTCCAGATTGACTGTTAACTGTTTTGATCAAAAGTCCCCACATTCACATGTACTTAATTTATTTGTACATATTTCCTATGTTTTTCTTAGGAGAAGTCCTGACGAACCAACAAGGGCGACCGCACGGTCAAAATCGACACCATGTGTTGCCCTCCTATTGATCGGGACGCGGAACTCACAAAAACCAGCCTCCCGCATTCTCCATTTAAAAAATTTGACCAATGGAAGATCGACACGTGTCATCGGTTCACATGTCATTCCCCTCTGAAAAGCTTTTGTTGCTAAAGGCATTTGAGTTCCTATCTCATGAAGTAGGTACCAAAGGTTGGTCCCTAAATATTTGAGTAGAAAGCTTCACCAAATCATGTTACAGGGACTTGAGCCTTTCCACCTACCATTTTTAGTATCAGATAGTGCATGTAAATCTTTGGGTTATTTAGTAATAAGGTCTCATATAATATTTAATATTAGAATTTGGATTTCCATAATGTTCATTATTGTGGTTTGGGTTTTCATAAGTTTTCAAATTGGTAACAGATTTGGACGTCAACAATGATATGAGACTCAAATCCTAATATTGGACATTATGGAGACACAAATTCTAATATCAAATAGGGAAGATTTATGAAATGCCCAAAAACTAAAAAAGTTTTATGTAAAACCCACCGCTAAAAAAACTTTCATCGCGTGCCCAGAATTAGAGAAACTTATCCAAAGCGGGTTCCAAATGACCCTTTTGCCCTTCCTTTTAATTTATTGGAAACACCCACAAAACTGCTCTTAAAAAAACGTTTCAATACTCCATCTTCTTCCATACGCTGCTCACTTTCGAATCTAGGTTTTCTCCTCAAAAATCTTTAAAAACTCGTCGGAAAATTTCAGAAAGACCGGGACGAACGGCAAAAGTGCTAAAACGGAGGTCCAAACATCATTTTTTTGCGATTCTAAAATTTCGGAAGGCCGTCTAACCGTGAGGCTATTACTTTCAGTCTCCTCGACGATACGCTCATTTTGCGACAAACGGGACCTCGTTTCGACCTCCCAGTCAAAAGTTATGGCCCTCCAAAGTTTCAGCTGACCATAAAATGCAGGAGAATGGCCATTCTCCGTGTTAGAACACGAAAAATGTTAATGGCATTCTCCGTCTTAATTTACACGGAGAATGACCATTCTCCGTGTTAGTAACACGGATAATGACATTCTCCGTCTTAATTTACACGGAGAATGGTCATTTCAGTGTTAAAACGCAGGAGAATGACCATTCTCCGTGTTAGAAACACGGAGAATGCCATTCTCCGTGTTAAATAAAACGGAGAATGTCATTCTCCGTGTTAAATAAAACGGAGAATGGCATTCTCCGTCCTAATTAAGACGGAGAATGGCCATTCTCCGTGCTAAATTAAACGGAGAATGACCATTCTCCGTCTTAATTAGGATGGAGAATGCCATTCTCCGTTTTATTTAATACGGAGAATGGTCATTCCAGTGTTAAAACGCAGGAGAATGACCATTCTCCGTGATAAATTACACGAAAAATGGCATTCTCCGTGTAAATTAAGACGGAGAATGGCCATTCTCCGTGATTCTCCGTCTTAATTAGGACGGAGAATGCCATTCTCCGTTTTATTTAACACGGAGAATGACATTCTCCGTTTTAAATAAAACGGAGAATGGCATTCTCCGTCCTAATTAAGACGGAGAATGGTCATTTACAGTGTTAAAACGTAGGAGAATGACCATTCTCCGTGTAATTTAGTTTTTTCATGAATAAAGAGTTTCGTTCTTCTTTCAAAACGATGATAATTCTTATGGAAAAGAAGAAGAAAGATCTTCTCTCCACAATTGACCTAATCGTCGAAAAATTTCAAATGTCTCCACGATGAAGATGATGATGATGGTGATGATGATGACGAGCGATGATCTGAGTTCGACTGAAGAAAAACACACCGAACTACGAACGATCTTTGCGATCTCTGCTGAATATGAGAGCAATGGAATTCAGATTTCTCGTGAAGAAGAAGAAGACGAAAATCGCAATCCAGATCTGAGTTTTTTGAATTCAAATACATATAGATGACCAATTCGCGCGGAGGGGTAGTTTCGGTATTATAAAAATAGCAGTTTCCAGCGGGTGGCATCTAAAAGGGAATCTTGGAATACTTAATTCTGGATATTTCATAAAACTTATCCAGCGGGTGGACATTTTATAAAAGTCCACCCCGAAATTGGATTTCTCAACAATTTTCAGTTTCAAATATTATACAAGACCCTATTACTAAATAACCCTAAATTTTTTGTTGTCGTGTCCATCGTACCTGTAATTGTCTAGGTACTAGTCTGGTCCGCACATTGGGTTTGGACTATATGAGGCTTAAGCATCCTTCTCATGCTAAATAACATTGTCACCTCCTATGTCCTTGAAGCAAGCATCGGCTGTATTAACTGGGACCTTGTTCGGAAATTGATCTTTCTTGACTTGGGTTTCGTTTCCTCTCTGTTTCTTGAAGTTGTAAACACAATGTATTATTCCTCCACATTTGACTGTCCAAATAATTTTGATAAGTCCACAACTAAAATTAAAACACATCATGATATGGAGATCCACGAGCTGTTAGTTAGGCCATCTCCAATGGAGGTTTCTATCTCCACAAATTCTATTGTAGAAATCTTCTTTAGAAAAAAAAAAAAAAAACATTCAAACCAAAAATTTTATCCTAATTTCCTAAAAGTACATGCCTTATAAAGATTAATGTTAGGGCTAGGTGGCTTAATGGTATGCTTAAGAACTTGTACATTATTCAATAGTTTCATAGTTCAAATCACTTAATAGACTTATTTATTTCCAAAAAAATAATATAACTAACAATTTCTTTCAATTGGTTCATAGCTCAAATCATGTCTCGAAAGAGCATGCACTGTCGTTGTTGTGAGTTAAAATAAATTATGCTTGAACGGAAGCATATAACCGGTAAGCCTAAGTCCCACCACTGGCACTATCTTCGTCGTCCGAACCTCTGCACCAACGACAAGTTTTGCCACATCACGAATCATCTTTTGATGGTGAAAGAGGATACCAAAGACTTTGCGTGTTCGAGTTTAAGTCTAAAAGAGTACATGGTAAACTAAATAATTTTTGTCCAGTTCTTACTTATTTTATTACGTTGACACGGTTTTACATTGGTCAGACACGGTACGTTATGGACACGATCAGATATGGACATAGCGATACTGACACAACATTTATTTTGTTAAAAAAATTAGAATATGTTCAGTCCGGGGTAAACTAAAATTCTGGCTCCACTAGCATGAAATGGTTGGCACTTTTTCAAACCCTACTTGTATACTTCTTTCTCAAATACCTATATTCATGGGGGGATATGCCTTGTTTCCGCGGCCACCTCATTGACAATAACTACCAATCATAACCATCACTTCTAACGAGCTTATGACCCAACATGGGGAGTGATCTAACGTGATAATTTATCCCATGTCGCTCTCTCTCAGCAGATTTTTGAGGCTCTATGTAGGCCCATTTGTGTAAGGCGTATGCCCAAAGCCGATTGATACGTACTCATTCCGATAAATTAAAAGTGAGTGAAAACAAATGTTAATTATTTTAGTATAATATAATAGATTCTCTTCGGTTAGCCTATCACAGATCAGAATTTCATATAAAAATGATAATTTCACGAAATCATGGCACTAGGAAAGGAATTTTTATGTTTGGATGCCAAAGAAAATATTTAGAAAAGAAAACTGATTTTCAAGAAAAAGAAAAATTGGGAAGAAAGTGGTTCCCCAATCCACCTAGGGATTTACTTTCTCTTCCAATTTTTTGGCCTTTTCAAACACCGAAAAAGAAAATGGACGGAAAATACTTTTCCAAAGAAAATGACATGAACAAGAAATTGATTTTTTTTCCGTTCCTTTCTGCGAACTAAACGAGGCCTACAGGCCTTTCCCAACTCTTATTTCTATCTACAATTATATAATTTCACTTCTTTTTTTTTATATGTAGTATGCACAATCATATAAAATGTTAGTAAAAGACTTGAATGCCTCTTGTATGGGACAATTTTGTTTGAATATATATAGCTTTGCTTTCCATTAGAAGTAGAAATTAACACATTAAAAGTTCCAATACTTTTCTGTATTTACATCTTCCGGCATCCACTTTTGTTTTCTTTACCTTTTTTCTTTACCGGAACAATGTTAGTCGCTGACATATGGACCCCCTGGCCCACTTATCAATTATTTTTTACATGATTTTGGTGGTAGACTTCGCGCTCCCGATCTCCGCTTTCACACCCACAGTCTTCAATTTTTTTCAAATTTATCTAGATATGATTTACTTTTACTTTTACTTTGGTCAAATTTTGATCTTTATTTCTATGTCAAGTTCGTGTGCAACCTTGTTTCACATGTTACTTGCGTCACTAAGCTCTGAATTGAGGGTTGCTCTTTGCCTACATACTGTTTCATAACGACGAGTCCGTCCGCATTCTCCAATGCATGAATATCATAACTTAGGTACTGATATCATAAATTATATACATATATATATTATAAATTAGACACCAATATCACAAGTTATGCAAAGATATCACAAGTTACGTGTGTGTCACAAGTTATATATATATATATATATATATATATATATATATAGCCTAGTGGTTAAGAGAGATACATGCGGCCCAAGTGGTCAGGAGTTCGAGCCTCAGTGGAGGTGAGTTCGCCACAATTACCCATTGCTTCAAAAAAAAAAAAAATATTTGGAAAAACAACTTTTTACAGAACATGGACCGGGTCCCAACCCGGATTCAAAATTCAAACGAAAATAAAAACGGACGAAAGGAGCCCACGCTGCCCGAGGGAGGCGCGGGGTCCGAGGGGGCGAGTGGCGGGGCCCGAGGGGGAGCGCAGCCCGAGGGGGGAGCGCAGCCCGAGGGGGCGCCTCGGGACTCCCGCACGCGAGCCTGCGAGAGAGGGGGGGGACACGCCACCGGGGGCCACGTCGACCAACACCACGGCGGCGGAGGGGGGCGAAACCGCGGCGGCGAGGGGGGGAGGCCAGAGGGGGAGGGGCCAACCCCGATGGGGGGGAGTTGAAGGGCCCGGCGGCGGAGGAGCCGGAGGGGGGGCTTGGTCGGGGAATCATGAGCTCCGACGGAGGCGGGGAGGCCACGCGGCGACCAGGGGTCCCGAGGCGGCAGCGGGGCTAGAAGTAGGGGCTCGACCCCCACGACGAAGAGGAGGGGAGACCGGATCCGCCGTGGGCATGAGCATACCTGTCACGATCCGCTACCCAAATTGTTGGGCCGGACCGAGTCATGTCCAGCCTACGCTTGAGATAAAGCGTAGTAAGCTGTTCTAAAGACAAAATAAGATAAGACCAAAGTGTGCTAACAGTTCTATATGTAATAATGAGTCAGAAATGTTCCAAACACAAAAGTCATCTTGTACATAAATAAGTTCCAAGTACAAGTCCAAAATATAAAACTGGATACAGGTCCAGTTACAAAATACGCAGTTTAAAACATGACTACTCTCAGAAGTCCCGAGCAACTATACAAACTAGACGAGTTTTCCCGCAGGTATCCTCGTAAAGTAAAGTCTGATCCTCGATGGTAACCCCATAATAAGAATCACAAATCAACTCCTCCTCAGAAAGTATACCTACAACGTTATCCTGTCAGGACGGGAGCAAGTACTGATTCTAGCAAACTAAATATACGAAACATGAAATGAACATGAGTGTAATGAACAGGAATCATGTTATATCATACTCTATCATGGCAATGATACATATGTCATAGAGACAGATGTATATGTAATGTTTAAAACTGTAGCAGGTACGTGATCGTCAATAGGTGTACAATGTGCAGGGGCACATAATGAAATGTACTTCCGTACAAGTGATACGGCGGCAGATGTACATACGCACAAATCCGCTTTGAGATAAAGGCCTACGACGTAGTAACATATAAAATGAAACTTTGCTCGCTACTGTAAAGGGGGCATGATCACGTACTCAACTATCAGTTTTTCCATACCCCGTTGTTAAACATGTGAGAGATATAAGAACTGTCCTAAGCATGGTAGGGACTGAAAATAATGTAACATGTAAAGATTTAACTTGCTACCCCAAGGATCAGCATTTAACATGGTTGGATCACAGTTTATTGTTATAACAGTACATAAAGTTTGTAGAGGTACTTGCCTTTAGCAAAGCAAGGTAGTGATAGAAATGCTATAGATGCCTGGTGAGTCGTCACTGTAGAAATAATACATAAACTTAGTTTTCATACTAAGTTAAACACTAAGACACTAGTAGTGCGACACGACTTTCTGACTGGACACCCAGCCAAAAGACGACTTTAGCATAGGAGACCAATGTGGGGTGACACAATACCCAAACTAACTTTCTAGGGCCTTTACTGTCACGCCCCAGAACCAGAATACTGGAGAGCGGGGGACAGACACAGCCAGCTACGTATATTGAAGTGAATCCCACCTCGTAATACGGTCACGGCTGTCTAGATGCATGAGGGTTTACTACAAGCCATCAGTCTCTTAGGGTCAATAACAAGCCTAGAGTCTCAATCTCAAGCAAGCGAGTAGATATAACAAGATGGTAGATCATCAGACATACAAAGTAAGGCGTCCCATACATTACATATTCAGATGATCATGAAGCTAGTCATACAAAATACGAAGACTAGCAAGAGTTTAAGTCATACATGATCAACCCTAGGATTTGTCAATCATGCTACAGCCCGTAGGCAGACAGTAAGTAAAGTTACAAACGAGCTAACACTCGCTCGGCGGCTAAATGCCTCAAAAGAATATTTTTACAAGGGAGTGGGAGAGCAAAATAAAAACCCACTCGTTGCCGGGATTCCTTCTAGTGTTCACCATCTGGCAGGAAAGTTGGGAGATCCTCGGTAGCTGCTCCGAAATCTGGCCATACAAAACCAGCTGGGTCAGACCCCAGAAAGAGCAAGTGCCACAAAGGGGGCTGCACTTAAGAACTAAAACCAGCATGTCAGCACATAAAGTCATAGGTGAAATAACATAAGACATGAGTTAAAGAAAATAGGATGATAAACGATAAGATAACTAGAGGACTATTTTGGTACCCAAGTTACAACCCGTAAACCAAATAAGAACCGGGGTTGTAATCCTTCACCTGAACAGAACTTAGTCTCGAACCAATTATCGATAAAGTAAAGCATAAACAAGCATGTTCGGAGATATCCATGCACCGGATCTAGGCAAGACTAGACAAGATAGGACTCCTTCCATCATTCACGGCCAAGCAATGAGTACGGCTTGATACTTAACTAACTAGGGTTATTACAAGCTTAGTTACTAGCAAGATGCAATGAGGTACGCCTACGGCTACAAGCCCTGCAGACTATCCAGGTTATCGAGACGCAAGGTTCAAGATTAGAGTTATCATGCCTTGTTAGGTGACTTGGATATAACACAAGACAGTGTGCTTAGTAATCATTTCATGTAGTGTCCCACATAACAGTGAGCTGGAAATGTGCCATACTCGTCGGCAGGCTACAAGTCCATCAAGGAAGGCGCCCAAATAACGGGATTGCTTGTAGCCGGAATACCTCTCTATATGCTCTACTTGATCAATCTAGTCATTAACCTAGTCAGATTCAGTATGAATCCCCGATCATGGTAACCAGGGATACATGTCCTAGACATGATGCGAGACAAGACTGGTTGCTTATACAAGCATATTCGATACAATCACCCACGGTGTCAAGAATTCACTTAGCATGTCAGGTTAGCCGTCGCAACAGCGTATCAAGGTTATCATGTCGGGTTGCTTATCAAGATTACTTATTCAAGGCAAGGGTGCGTCACAACGGACCACCATCAAGAATTATCATATCAAATTACTTGTCAAGAGTGCACCACGGCGGGTCACTATCAAGAGTTATCATGTAAGGTCATAATGCCATTTCGTGTTTATACAAGTGCACCACAACGGGTCACTGATCATGCAATTCCATCACTAAGCCGTGTTCATATTAACATTCATAAATAATGTCATGATCACATCGGGTTCATGTCGAGTTTATATCAAAAGGCGTAAGGATATAAAATGGGTGCAAAAATCATAAAAAAGGGGATATGGGGACATAATACGCCCAAGGGGGAGGAGCAAGGGTGTTATGGCCAACAAGTGGCATTAGCCAAGTTGCGCCAGGGTAACAGGTTGCGCCTAGACACTAGGGGTGCCAATCACTAAAATGCACAAGGTCGGGTCAAGTTGCGCTAGAAAGAGTCAGGCCAAGTCATGTTGCGCCAGGCACTAGACTGCGCGAGGCTAGGTTGCGCCTGAGTCAGGTTGCGCCTGAGTTAGACTGCGCACGAGGTCAGACTGCGCACGAGTCAGACTGTGCTCGAGTCAGACTGCGCACGAGTCAGACTGCGCACGAGGTCAGACTGCGCATGAGTCAGACTGCGCTCGAGTCAGCCTACGCACGAGTCAGACTGCGCTCGAGTCAGACTACGCACGAGTCAGACTGCGCTCGAGTCAGACTGCGCTCGAGTCAGACTGTGCTCGAGTCAGACTGTGCTTGAGTCAGACTGCACTGCACTAAAGAGCGCGCGCAACTCAGTGGCGCAAGCTAAAAAGCTCGTGCACACTGCTCACTGTCTTCTCCAAATCAGCAAGAACTCCATGGTTGAACCCATAGCTTCAAAAGTCTATAACTTGGTCAAAACAAGTCCAAATCCAACTTTCAAATGGTCAAAATTGGGTAGAATGAAATTCTCTACAACATGGAACCATCAAAGCTTAAAAACAAAGAAGTTTGATAGATCAAAACTACCAAAATCCAAAAATGACTAATTTCTAGATCTACAAAAATTAAAGCCTTAAAATGGAAAATGACAAGTTCTAATGTGTCTTAGAAACATGAGAAAAAGCTAATGGAACAATAAAAATGGGTTCTCTTGTGGAAGCAAGTTGCACTTGCCTAAGGGGTGTTCTTGGTTGGTGGTGGGTTTAATGGAGAAGGAAAAAGAGTTAATGAGAAAGTGGAGGAGAGAGAAAAGTTAGGTGGGTTATAAAGGTGGATGGTGGTGGGTTTAACATGATGAACCAAAGAATAAACCAAGCCAACCCAAAATAAACCAAGTTAAACCATTACATGCCATGATGAACCTAATCAAGATTAAACTGAAATTAGCTAGCCAGGCAGAAAAATAAAATACATGTCAGGATTCCGTATACGTATACTGAAAATACGTAGAACGAAAAACGGGGGTGACATTTACACTAGTGTAGGGCGGGGTCCAATACTACAATAACTCAAATCAACACCAAACTTTGTAAGTCGTAACTACTCAATAAATAAATCAGACTGTACACTGTATTCCAACAATTTTTGAGATAGACAAAAAGCTCAATTTTACATAAAATAAAGTACCAAAATGATCCTTGTTAATTATAGAAATTTATACAAATTTTTCTGGAATTTATAAACACTCATAGATATTTATTAAAAATCAGCAAACATATGTATCCTGAAAATGAGTTATGTTTTCCTATTTTTATAAAATATCAAAAGTCTTATTAAATACTGGAAAAATTATATTAAATTAGATAAATTAACATAGTATTTAAATACAATTTTTTCCATATTTTTACAGCACTTAAAAAATATATATAAATTTAAAAATAGCAAGTAATAATTTTTAGAAAATAATTAATTAATTATTTAATATTTTGTCCATGTATTCGAAATTGAACCGAAGTCCAGATACGGGACCCAAAGTCATGAATCAAGTCCAATATGACTTGTACAGACTCTGAATATATTAGACACATTTGGGCCCAAAAACTCATGCTAGGTTTGGACTTCAAATGACCATGATTAATAAAATACAGTAACTCGAATATAAATATTAAAGTATTTTAATAATATATTTTAAAGTGATAAAATATACAAGTCATAAAATTACATAATAAAATAACTTGTGAATTTATACATAATAATATTTTGCACAAAATTGAATTTGAAATATATATATACATATACAACAAATACATTTATATATATACATAAATATATAGGAAAGCGGATCAAAAGCCCCCCTTAGAAAACCCCCTAAAAACCCCCCTCACTCTAATTCGTAATATTAATGTTAATATTAATGTTAATGTTAATATTAATGTTAATATTAATGTTAATATTAACGTTAATGTTAATATTAACATTAAATACTAAAAATAAACTTAACATTAAAATTAATATTAACATTAACATTAATATTAACATTAACATTAACATTAATATAAAAAATATTAAAAAAATAAAAAAATAATAATATTAACATTAACATTAATATTAACATTAACCTTAATATTAACATTAATATTACGAATTAGAGTGAGGGGGGTTTTTTATGGGGTTTTCTAAGGAGGGCTTTTGATCCGCTCCCAATATATATATTATGTGTGTGTGTGTGTGTCTTATATATATATATATATATATATATATATATATATATATATATATATATATATATATATATATGTATGTGAGTGTCCATGTATATATATGTAGTGGTATGAGGGTGTGTGTCTATTTTCATGTATCATATAGATATATATTCATGTATGTATTATATTGAGTGTGTCTATATATATATATATATATATTTTTTTTTGTGTCTATATATATATATATATATATATATATATATATATATATATATATATATATATATATATATATATATATATATATATATATATTGTATTTAGTATTTTATATATATATATATATATATATATATATATATATATATATATATATATATTTATAAAAAATATATATATATATATATATATATATATTTATATATATATATATATATATATATATATATATATATATATATATATATATATATATATATATATTATATTATATTATATATATATATATATATATATATATATATATATATATATATATATATATATATATAAAATACTAAATACAAAATATATATATATATATATATATATATATATATATATATATATATATATATATATATATATATATATATATATATTTTATATATATACAAATACAGTATATATATATAACAGTATACATAATAATATATGTATATAAATACATATACATATATACATATATATATAAATACATACATATATATATATATATATATATATATATATATATATATATATATATATATATATAATAAAACAAAAATAAAAACAAAACAAAAAAAAACGAAAGGGGGGGCTCGAACTCGGGTCACAGAACGAGGGGGGTTTAACATTGCTCAGGCTGGCCAGGGGGTCAGCTCGAGTTAGCTTATTAGGGATAGGGTTTAGTTAGTTTTATAGTGAATTAGGTTAATGGGTTTTAAACCCGTTACTGTGCATTCAAATCCAAAACCCAATTCAATAGACCCGTGTCCTGACAGTTAAGGACACGAGTTTTTGAACACGATACAGAGTCCTGTGTCCTGGGGCTAAAATGACACGCACGACACGAATGTCGTGTGTCCACATTCATCACTGGACTCCCCAACACTGGGCGAGTCCATACGTGTGTATACGAGACACGAAAGCAAAGCGAACATGAAAAGACACGTACGTGTCCGATGGGCGTTGTCGATCGGGGTTGCTGGCGGCGATTGTAGGCGTTGGGGTCGCCGGAGAAAAATAGGACGGGGGTCGCCTCGTCGAGACGCGTCGGTTGGCGGTGGTGGTTCATCGGGAAGTGGCTCTGGGTGACGGGAAACCTAGATCTAGGGTTCCGGCGAGGGTGGTCGGTGAAGACGGGTGAGGGTGGTGGCTAGGGCGGCTGTGGTGAAGTCTAGGGTTAGGGTTGAGTCGGGGGGCTTTTATAGGGTCGGGAAGTCGGTCGGATTAGGGTTTTAGATTAGGGTTAGGGTTAGGGTTTCGGCGTTAATCGCCGCAGATGATGACGGCCGAAGTCGGTCGTCGGGTGATGGTTTTGCAGAAAATCCCCTTAATTTTTGATATTACAAAAACACTCCACCGCCTTAGTAAATGCAAATTCCTAAATTACAAATAGGGCCCCGTTGTTGCTCTGTGCAAATTTAATTTGCACAGACAAATCGAATATTGCAAACAGTATTTAAAACAATTACAAATTGACATTAAAACAATTCAAATAATTACAAAATGATATTTTTTGCTTTAAAAATTATTTAAAAATCATTTAAAAATTCTAGAAAAATTCCTAATAATTATAATAATTCATTATAAAGATATAAACACTATTTAAAATTACAAAAAAATATTTTAAAAACTAGGGGCTTACAAATCTTCCCTCCTTGAAAAATTTCGTCCTCGAAATTCACAAGGATAGAAGACTCTACAAACATTCTAACATAGCAAGCAATGCAAACAAATGACTAAGGCTACTATTAAGACTAACCTCTAAGGTATCAAGCGGGAACGGGTGGTTCCCTTGCGGCTGTTGGGTCGAACAAGTAAGGATATCTCTCCCTCATGTCCGACTCCCTCTCCCAAGTAGATTCACCCGGAGAGTGACGGCTCCAAGCTACTCGTACTAAGGGTATAACTTTGTTCCTCATCCTCTTCTCCCTCCTATCCAATATCTCCCCTGGCTGCTCAGTAACTGCAAGGCTCGGTCCGATCTCCAACTCTGAATGATCTAGCATATGGCTGGGGTCCGGAACGTATCTCCTCAGCTGCGACACATGAAAGACATCGTGAACTCCTGCTAGGTTGGGTGGAAGTACAACCCTGTAAGCTACCTCTCCGATCCTGCCAAGTATCTCGAACGGCCCGATGTATCTGGGGCTCAACTTGCCTCCTCGTCCGAACCGGATCGTCCCTCTAGTAGGTGATATCTTCACCAGCACTATATCTCCGTCAGCGAACTCCATCGGTCTGCGACTAGCATCGGCCCAGTGTTTCTGCCTGTCCTGGGCGACTCTGAGCCTGTCTCTGATCATCCCGACCTTCTCTGCTGCATCTGTGATCATCTCTGGCCCAAGCATAACTCTATCCCCAACATCATCCCAAAAGAGCGGTGTACGACATCGTCGTCCATATAGTGCCTCGAAAGGAGATATACCGATGCTGGCTTGGTAGCTGTTGTTGTATGAAAACTCTACCAAGTGCAGATGGCTCTCCCATGATCCACCAAAGTCCAACACATAAGTCCTCAGCATGTCCTCTAGCGTCTGTATCGTCCTCTCGGACTGTCCATCTGTCTGTGGGTGGTACGCTGTACTGAACTTGAGTCGACTGCCCAACTCTTCCTGCAAGCTCCTCCAATAGTGGGACGTGAATCTGCTATCTCGGTCCGACATGATGCTCACTGGTACTCCGTGTAAGTGAACTATCTGTTGCATGTATAACTCTGCCAACTTCTCGGTGGAGAGCCCCACCTTGAAGGGTATGAAGTGCGCACACTTCGTCAGCCTATCAACGATGACCCAAATGGCATCCTTCCCTCCTTGGGAATGAGGAAGCCCTGAAACGAAGTCCATCGTAATGTGTTCCCACTTCCACTCAGGAATGGGTAACGGCTGCAATAGACCAGCTGGCCTCTGACGCTCCGCCTTGACCTGCTGGCAAACTAGGCGTCTCAAAATAAAATATAATACATCCCTCTTCATCCAGTGCCACCAAAGATGTTTTCGCAAGTCACGGTACATCTTGTTGGCACCAGGGTGAATAGAATATCGTGATCGGTGCGCCTCCTGTAAGACTGCCTCTATCAGTTCTCCCTTCGGCACGCACAACCGGCTGCCATGTCTCAAGGATCCATCCTCTGCTACCGTGAAGTCATCCAGCAATCCAGCTAAAGCCTGGGCTTGCAGTCTGCGGAGGCTCTCATCTGTAGACTATGCCTCCTTGATCTGCTCCATCAAACCTGACTGAATGTCTAGCGCCATCATCTGTATCACTGATCCTAGCCGAACTATCTCGATACCGAGCTTCTCCAGATCTTCCCGTAAATGCCGATCTATCATCAGATACCATGCCATCGGATGCTTGCTCAGAGCATCTGCCACCACATTTGCCTTTTCAGGGTGATACTGTAAATCGATGTTGAAGTCCTTCATCAACTCCAACCATCATCTTTATCTCATGTTCAGCTCTTTCTGCGTGAACACATACTTCAAGCTCTTGTGGTCAGTAAAGATTTCCACTCGCTCTCCATATAAGTAGTATTTCCATAACTTAAGTGCGAAGATCACCGCAGCTAACTCTAGGTCGTGGGTAGGATAGTTCCGTTCATGAGTCCGTAATTGTCTAGATGCATAAGCAATCACTTTCCCATGCTACTGTAGGACACATCCTAGCCCCTTTCCCGAAGCATCGCTGTATATGGTAAAACCTCCAGACCCTAAAGGTAATGTCAGAACTGGAGCGGTCGTCAGCCTCCTTTTTAGCTCCTCAAATACTGTCTGGCAGTCCTCTGACCAGATGTACTCTGTGTCCTTCCGCGTCAGTTTCGTCATGGGTTCAGCTATCATAGCAAAGTCCTGGATGAACTTCCTATAATAGCATGCTAAACCCAAAAAGCTCCTGATCTCTGAAACTGACGTCGGAGCCTTCCATGTCTCAACGACAGCAATCTTCCTGGGATCCACGGAGATCCCCTCTCCAGTGACCACATGACCGAGAAACTCCACTCGGTCCAAAAAGAACTCACACTTCGACAATTTGACATACAACCTCTCCTGCCTCAGAATCCCCAAAATTGTCCGCAAGTGCTATGCGTGCTCCTCCGGCATCTTCGAGTATATCAGGATGTCGTCGATAAATACTATGACGAACTTATCCAGATACTGGTGAAATGTCTTATTCATCAAGTTCATAAAGACGGCTGGCGCATTTGTGAGACCAAATGGCATCACCAGAAACTCGTACTGCCCGTACTTTGTGTTGAACGCCGTCTTCTGGATGTCTGCAGCCCTGACTTTCACCTGGTGGTAACCGGATCTCAAATCTATCCTGGAAAACACCTTCGCCCCACTCAAATGGTCGAACAAATCATCTATCCTAGGCAGAGGATATTTGTTCTTAATGGTGATGGTATTCAATGCCCGGTAGTCAATGCACAACCGGATTATACCATCCTTCTTAGGCACAAAGAGTACTGGCGCTTCCCATGGAGAAGCACTAGATCGAATGAAACCCTTTTTCAATAGGTCATCAATCTGCTCCTTCATCTCTACGACCTCCTTGGGGTTCACCCTATAGCAAGCCCGGGATACTGGTGATGAATCCGGTACTAAATCTATAGTGAACTCCACATCTCTGTCAGGCGGAAGTCCTGGAAGATCCTCTGGGAATACATCCATAAACTCCCTAATGATAGGGTGTGGCGGTGCTAACTCCCCAACTGTCGCACAACAGTTCGGCTCTAGGCTGATCTCCGGCCCTGTCCTCCTGACACTGAATGGTACCGTACCTGGGGGACTGAACAAAATACTACCCTCGTGACAGTCTATAGCTTCGTGAGAATAGCTAAGCCAGTCCATTCCCAATATGATATCATACCCGGGGAGTGGCATCACAAAGAATTGTCCCCTAAACTCTCTCCCAGCTATAGTAATAGAGCATCGATAGATAGCTCTAATGGGCACTGGTCCGCCTTCCGTCATTACTCTACTCATCTCCTCGATAGGTGTAGCTACAAAGTGGTGTTTATGCAAAAACTCTAATGACAGGAAGTTATGTGATGCTTCGGAATCAAACAAGCATAGAGCTAGTAAAGTAAGTAAATAAACATGACCTGTGATAACGTCAGCCAAATAATCTGGCTCCGAAACCTGCTCCGGCTCCGCCTCAAGAACCAGACTATAAGCCTTCCCCTGGGGTCCCTTCTGCTGCTGCAGATATTGCCCAAACCTCTGCTGCTGAGTCGGGAACGACGGTCCTCTAGACGGTGGTCCGGCACTTGGTACCCTCGCTATTGGGCACTCCCGAAGCTGGTGGGTAGCAGACCCGCAAGCTAAGTACTGCTTCAACCTCTTTCTGCAGACGGAGTAATCATGCCCTGGCCTTTGACAAAATATACACAGAGCTCCCCTCTGCGGCTGAGGTCCCGGGGCTCTAACTGGTGGGGTTGGGTGATGTGGTGTGGGAGGATGGTAAGTTTGCTG
>JANAVB010008800.1:14270523-14273180 GCA_029216955.1 Iris pallida | reverse complement strand
GATGTTGGAGAAGATGATACTCCGCAGTTCAAGCTGAAATCGAGACAGCTAAGGCTAATCGACAGGGCGCGGGTCTGCATACGGGGGATCAAGCCCACGCATCGACGCGTGCAGATTTGGTGAGATAGCGCAAATTCAAATTCATTCTATTATTTAATTCGTACTGTTATATACGAATTAATTAATTCTACGTATGCAGGTCCGACGGGCGTGAAGCAGGGGAAAGAGGCGGAGACGGTCACCGCTCACGATGTATTCGTGCATACGCACAAGAGGCGGAAGGACGGGAGCTTCGTCGACGCGAGGGCCGAGGAGACTGATGTAAGTACTTACGTTTATGAGATTTATGTTAGAAATATAATTATTGTTAAGTTAATTAGATAAACTTAGGATTCAGACTATAACTTAGGGAAACATAGGATTTATATTATAACTTAGGAAAACTTATAGTACAAACACATTCATTGGATAGGCTGCGTATCGTGAGGCACTTAGTCGGCTTGAGATCGAGCCCCCTTCCGAGAATGTCGGCGAAACGACGCCCACCCAGACGCACTCTTCTATGGCCGCTCGCTACGACGACGTGTTCGTAGAATCCGTCGGCGGCGTTAGGAAAGGACGCGTCTACGGCTTAGGTTCCATGGCGCCCTCGTTGCAGCCGTCCCCGAGATATCCACCGCCTCCGCCTCCCCCAGCGCCCCCGGTTGACGATGTGAGGGCGCAGCTTGCGACTCTGACCTCCGCGGTGACAGATTTGCGGGCGATAGTGTTGGGGCGCTATCCGTCTGCTCCCGGTCCGTCTGCTCCCGGTCCGTCTACTGCTGCTGCCGGTGCTTCGGATCGACCTGGTCCTTCTTCCCCCGGACGGCTTTCGTTTAACCGCTCTGCGGACGCCCGCATCGTATCGGATAACACCATCTTGATGTTCCTTGACATGTTGTCGCCACAGCAGCTACGCGCGCTTTCAGACCATGTCTTGTTCCAAGTGTCGGCACACACGGTGGAGGAGTACATACGCAAAGCGGATGCGGCGGCACGAGCACGAGACGATCCGACGGACGGGGTTTGATTTTATTTATGTTGTTGGTTTTGTAGACATTTGGATACATTGTATGATCGGATATTTTTTTTATGTTTGGATAATTTAATGTTGGATATTGGATGTATTGTGTTGGTAATATTTTGTTGGATATTGGATACGTTGGATATTGGTGTCGGATATGGATATTTTGCATATGGATATATGGTGTTCGATATTGGCTACGTTGGATATTCGTGTTGGATATGGATATATGGTGTTGTATATGGATATTTGGCATGTTTGATATTGTGTTGGATGTGTTGTATAAACAGGAAAGAGTCTGTTTGCAGTATTTTTTTTTTCAAAAATTAGAAGTTAGCGACGGACAGGCGACCCCTCAGCGACGGATAGCCCGTCGCTAACTGGAGAAACTGAGGTTAGCGACGGATTGGCGACGTAAAAACCGTCGCTAACTGGAGAATTTTACATTGAGCGACGGTTTAGCGACGGAATATCCGTCGACCTGGTTCTGTTTGATATCAATAAATTTTGCAGTTAGCGATGGATTGGCGACTAACTTACGGCGGACTGGCGACAAAGTCCCGACGGACTATCCGTCGCTAACTGTAGGAATTCAATTTTTCGACGGATTGGCGACGGAATATCCGTCGCTACCTGGAGAATTTTACCTTGAGCGACGGTTTAGCGACGGAATGTCCGTCGACCTGGTTCTGTTTTGATGTCCATAAATTTTGCAGTTAGCGACGGATTGGGGACTAACTTACGGTGGACTGGCGACAAAGTCCCGACGGAATATCCGTCGCTACCTGGAGAATTTTACAGTTAGCGACGGTTTAGCGACGGAATATCCGTCGACATGGTTCTGTTTGATGTCCATAAATTTTGCAGTTTGCGACGGATGTTTTGTCGCTAATACGACGCTAATCCGTCGTACACCTCGGCGGATTAGCGACGGCATAACGACGACCTGCCGTATGGAAAAATCTCTGATACGCTTTTACCGACAAATTTACGACGGATTAGCGACGGATATTGCGTATCAGAAAATCACTGATACGGTTTTGCCGACTCTTCAGCGACGGAGGTTTCCGTCGCTAACCCTATATCCTGATACATGTTTCGACGAAAGCTAGTCGGTAATCCGTCGCTATATATATTTAAATGCGCCGACGGTATTCCGTCGCTAAGTCGTCGCTGAGCGACGGAGTAGCGACGGATATGTTTTAGCGACGAGGTTATTCCCGACGGCTGTTTTACCAAAATATCCGTCGGTAATCCGTCGGTATTTATTTTTGGCGACGAACTACCGACGGATATGGCCGTCGGTAAATCTATATATTTTGGTAGTGAACCTTGCCTCGAATTACTCGTCCTCCCTTCGACCCTAAACCTACTATCATGATCTTCTAGTCATTGGAGTCCGAGAATGATTAGGATCTTTCTCTTGATCAAATGCCAACCTATAAGACTAACTATTCTCAAGAGACCAATTGTTGTGAGCCTCTAATTATTTGCTTGAAGCTTGCTTTAACTAGCAACCCTTAATCCTTAATCCAACCTTTCCTCGACCAAAACCCACAGTTTAGACATGAGATGAATAGACAAAGGTAAGGAC
>JANAVB010008800.1:14158023-14265523 GCA_029216955.1 Iris pallida | reverse complement strand
ACCTATTTAAATCCATGGGTACTAGCCAAAAAGTGGCGTAGGCTGGCTTGAACACGTCTCGTATCCGAAAAGTGGGTACGGGTCGTGACAGTTGGCATGCAACTCTTTTATTTATTGATTTATTATTCCATGTCCACACGTGTCCCGTTCTGACCATCATTTGAAGTCCAGACTGCAGAAGGCACTCTTGGAAGTCTTGGAGAATAGGGTCCGAAATCCTTCGACCTCCGACTTTCTCGTGATTGTACATAACAACATTGAAATCTCCCATGAGTAATAAAGGTAATTTATATGTATTATCAGACATGACACTCACCTGGATGATATCCTTCCATAGCTCTTCCCTCTTCTTGCCGTTGTGGCCATATACTGTGCCGGCCTACCAGCATCTTGAGTCATCCTTTATTGGTGAAAAGAAGAATGATAAGTTGCTCTGACATGTGCACCACTTTTCCATCCCAGCATCTCGTATCCCATCTAATCCATATTCTGGCAATATGACAGAGATGTAAATTATGAGTCTGCTTCCAGGTAGTGGTGAGCATATAACGGTTGAAAATCGAAAACCGAACTGAACCGAACCGAAATATGACAAACGGTTCGGTTTTTCGGTTAACGGTTCGGTTTACGGTTTAAAATTTTAAAAATTTGAAATAACAGTTCGGTTTTTGGTTCTTAATCCGAAAAACCGAACCGAACCAAAAACTGATTTAGATTTAGTAATTTATCAAACTACCCACAATATACATATACTAATGTTTATTAATCCCTAACTGAGCACACTCTTTTCTCCTATTCTATGTCGGTGCTTCTTTGAGCACTCTCTCTATCTACCCTCAATTTATATATACTAATATCTTTCACTCTATGTAATATAACAATTCATAAATACAATAATGTCATATATTTTTTAATTTTTTTTATTTAAATAGGCTCATTTTGCTAAAAACTTGAAGGCCATGCACATTGGTCCATGAAACCGAACCGACCGAAAACCGAACCGAATTAATTCGGTTCGGTTTTGTTCGGTTTTTATAAAAATGGTTCGGCTTTCGGTTTTGAGAAATACGGTTTACGGTTATTTTGGTTTTCGCATATTCGGTTCGGTTTGAACCGAACCGATGCTCACCCCTACTTCCAGGTCCATAGGGTTCTCCGCGTTAGCAATTTCTCCAATTTTATTTTAGACTCGAGTATGGCACATATGGTTGTAGAAGCGTAAAAATTTCTTCATGGACTTAGTCAAAGAAGTTGAGAATTTAACGCGAGCTACTCTCTACGCAAGCTACACTTTACGCTAGCTACTTCACGCAGGAGCTATTCATTGAACTTTACGCTGGGGACAGACTGTCAGGCCGCATTTAATGCCAGAGATTTGATCTGACAGAATAATTTTTTCTGACAGCGTGCAGCACAAAAGTGGAGAAGATTGAATTTTCACCAAACCCGATACCCGTCGTATAGTGTGCAAATAGGGCTATTTTACGCTCAATAAAACTGCTTCTTTTACGCACGATAGTTATTCAAGCTTTTACGCTCAAGACTATTGTGGGCATAAAATTTATTTGGGCTACTTTTTACGCTCAAGGCTATTTTTCTAGCCACTTTACGCTGGGAAGTTTATTTTGGGCTATTTTATGCCCAGTTTGCCACTTTACGCTAGGAGTGTGTTTTGGGTCATTTTTACGCCCGATCTTTCCTGACCACTTAAAAACGTGGTTTGCCCACGTGGCTTTCATGCCACACTTATCAAGGAACGTGTATATGTGCTCTCCCCATTTTGTTGAAGTAGTGGGACACATGTCACCATACGTAGAGATTAAATTTTACATGGGACACGTGTCAATGTGCGTAGAGGATGAGTGGCATCGTGGGTGACAGTTGCTAGCGTAAAGACCCGATTTTGTTGATTTTTACGCACAAAGGGTTAAGTCTATAAATAGACTTATTTTTCATATATAGATGATCAAGAGATCAATAGAGATACAGGAGAGGAGGTTCTGAGAAAACTCATATTTCCAGAGTGATATTCCCAGAAGTATTTCTTCTACTTTTTCTCAAGAACAGGGTGAAGCAAAGCAAGAAAGCATTCGACTGTGCCATCAGTGTCGTTGCTCGATACCTTTCTGGTGACTTAGTTCTTTCGATTGTTCGTCTTCTTCAAGCAGTTTTCTTCATCATCATCACATGGTCCACGGAACAAAGTGATCGTTCTCAGATCATACTTCCATAGCAATACTTCCCAAAATATTTGTACTTTTTGTACTTTTTCTAGTTTTCTTTCAAAAGCCAATTTTTAGGCATTTTGTTAAGTGAAACAATGGTATATCCTCCTCTCCTGACAGTCTCTCTAATTTCCTTCCATCGCCCTAATGAGCAGGCTCCTCGAACGTTCTAAGATATAATCGACATTTAATTAATAGTCGTATCTCCAGAAGTCTCTCGAGTAATATCACCTGGAGGTGCGACATGCTCTTCTTTATCCCCTTCTGCTCGTGTCAATTTTGCCTCGATTTTGGTGCTCGTGCGAGTGTGTATCTCGTGCCATCTAGGGTTATCAATGCATATGTCCTGTGAGGTGGCTAGGGGTTGTTGGCGCGACTCATCGATTCGCCCTACTGCAATTCTTTTCCTGCTCCCCATCTCAATATAATATTCCCGTGCGGCCACCTTTGGTGCATGTTTGGGGGGGCATCCTTCCTGCGATTGCCCGATCCATACTTGTGTTTCATTGAGAGGGTCAGTTGTCGATCATTCATCAGTTCGGTATGTTGGGTCGTGAAGACCACCATCTCACCCCCACTTGGCTCCCTTGAAGGCTCCCCCCTCATGCGTGTAATCTGGGCCGCGTTAGTAGCCGCCCCCCCTCTCATTGTTACTAATGTCTATGAGTCCGATGTCGATCTCCACGTCCAAACCCTCGTGATTGACCACCATGTTCATGTTAATATTGTCACTGCTTTTCTCTTCCTCCGTATTTCTATTGCTATTTATGTTCTCTCTCATCTCGACATCTCCTCCGTCCCCTTCGCCGTTGCATTCAACCTCTACCTCCATACTGCATTCCCTACTTGGGTGTCCAAAACACCCACATTGACTACACACAGGTGGCACCCATTCGTACTCTACATGTTGTGTAAATACTTCTCCTGATGGCAGTTCGAATTCAACTATGTTGGGTAGAGTTTTCCCAGCTTCGATCTCCATAAATATTCGAGCAAATCCCATGCGTGTCCGAAACATAGTCGCTTCATCTGCCATGATTGGCTTCCCGACCAAGCTAGCTAGCTTCGTCATCATAGGTATACTCCAGTAGTGGACAGGTAATTCTGGAAATAGTATCCAAACCGGGGCTGAGTGAAGAACCTCTCTCTCTCACATCTAATGCTAGAATTTCACTCCTTCTTTATGATAAGTCTGTTTCACTTAACAAAATGCCTAAAAATTGGCTTTTGAAAGAAAACGAGAAAAAGTACAGAAAGTACAAATTGTTCTGGGAAGTATTGCTATAGAAGTATGATCTGAGAGCGATCACTTTGTTTCTTGGACCATATGATGATGATGAAGAAAATTGCTTGAAGAAAACGAACAATCGGAAGAACTAAGTCACCGGAAAGGTATTGAGCAACGGCACTGATGGCACAGTCGAATGCTTTCTTGCTTCGCTTCACCCTGTTCTTGAGAAAAAGTAGAAGAAATGCTTCTGGGAATATCACTCTGAAAGTATGAGTTTTCTCAGAATCTTCTCTCCTGTCTCTATTGATCTCTTGATGTTGTTTGTGTTGAAAATAAGTCTATTTATAGACTTAACCCTTTGTGCATAAAAAATAACAAAAATGGGTCTCTACGCGAGTAACTGTCACCCACGATGTAAATCATCCTCTACGCTCGGTGACACGTGTCCCATGTAGAGTTTTGATCTCTACGCATGATGACACGTGTCCCACTTCTTCAACAAAATGGAAAAAGCACGTACACACGTTCCTCGATAAGTGTGGCATGAAAGCCACGTAAGCAAACCACGTTCTCATATAGTCAGGAAAGCTCGAGCGTAAAAATGACCCAAAACATACTCCCTGCGTAAAGTAGCAGACTGGCGTAAAATAGCCCAAAATAAGCTTCCAGCGTAAAGTGGCTAAAAATAGCCTTGAGCGTAAAGTTAGCTCAAATAAACTTTACGCACACAATAGCCTTGAGCATAAAAGCTCGAAATAGCTATCGTGCGTAAAAGAAGCTATTTTCTGGACGTAAAGTTAGCCCATCTGCACACTAAACGACAAGCTCTGGGCTCGGTGAAAAGATTTTCTCGGCTTCTGTGCAATCCTGCTGTCATAAAATCATTCTGGCAGATCAAATCACTCGCATTAAATACGGCCTAACAGTCTGTCCCCTGCGTAAAAGTGGAAGATAACTCTCGCGTAAAAGCTTCTCGCGTAGAGAATAGCATGCATAAAGAGTACCTCGCGTAAATCAGCTTACGTAGAGTAGCTTGCGTAGAGTCTGACTTAGTTTGAATTGCATAAAGTTCTCAACTTCTTTGACTTAGTCCATGAAGCACTTTTTACGCTCCTACAAGACCCCCTTCAAATTTTTCAAATTATTTTCAAAATTTGAAATACTTTGAACAGAAGCGTAAAATTCAGGATTTTTAACAGTCACCGTAAAAGTCGGGAATTCGAAACCGATTCAAAATTCTCTATAAATAGGGCTGTTCGAATAGAGATAGAACTTTACTTTGTCTGTTGTAATCCCGATCTCTTTGCTATTCTTCTCGTCTTTCTCTCTCACTTTAAATCGATGGCCCCCAATAAGACCGCCGCCGACAGCAAAGGCAAGAAGCCCGTCGTCGATTCATCATCGGCCGACCGCACGAAAACCCCCGTCCCATCATCAACGATGCCTCAACAGAGCAACCCCGCCGTGGCTCCGGCAATGAAGGGTAAAATACTGAACTTCGGCCGCAAGTTCGTCGGAGAAGAAAATCTGAGTCACTTTACGCCCACGTTATGCGTGTTAGCGTAGAAACTGAAATAATTAAATACGCCCACGTTATACTGTCAGCGTAAAATTAAGAAAATATGCCCACGTCTATACGTGCCAGCGTAAATTTCAAAATACGCTCACGTTTATACGTGTCAGCATAAAATTAAGAAAATACGCCCACGTCTATACGTGCCAGCGTAAATTTCAAAATACGCTCACGTTAATACGTGCCAGCGTAAAATTCACAATACGCTCACATCAATATGTGCCAGCGTAAAAATTAAAATACGCTCACGTCAACATATGCCAGCGTAAAATTAAGATACGCTCATGTCAACACATGCCAGCGTAAAATTCAGATACGCTCATGTCAACACATGCTAGCATAAAATTCACAATACGCTCACATCAATATGTGCCAGCGTAAAAATTCATAAGTGAAAAGACTTTGTGTAAAACAAAGAACTTTTTCACTTTTAAAAGTTTTTATCAACTTTAATAAGCATAAAACTTGCATAGTCAGTCTTTTTATGCGTAAAACTCAAACCAAATCATCTGCGTAAAAAATTCAAATTAGGTTTTCACTAACTTGATTTTTTTTCTTTTGGCAGTGGATTTACAAATTTACCTACTTGCAGAAGTATTTGGCTCATCAGCTGGTATGGTGGGCTTAAATTATTTGGAGAACTTGTCCCACGTTGAGTTTCCCCAGTCGAACCCGGAATACCTTGCAGAGAGGGCACAACTGATAGCTGTACAAGGGGACAGAATGTTGCTGTCTATGATAAATGGAGAAGTGTTGACATCACTGGATGGTCAATAATTTGCAAAGCCAGCTTTCCTATTCGGAGATGCGATAGACTTCAAATCGCAAACACACCCCAAGAAGGAGTCTTGGGTGTTGAAGTTTGGAGATAGAGCCATGTACCTCCCTGACATGGATAGAGATTATCCATTGTCTGCATTCATCCATGCCACCCATCCCCGAAAGAAGTTATGGAACCTGACTTCCAGTAGTCATGGTAGACCAGAAAAGATCATCTTCAAGAGGAATAGAGCAAATGACACGGGTTACTATACAGCACTCCCAGTGGTGGAGTTGTCCCCTTCACTGGTCTCTTGCCAGGATTTACTCCAAGTGAGGATTCTGCTCTGATACAACCAGTGCAGACCCAAATATTCATAAATAAGTTCATAAGGGCTACAGTGTTATATCCACAAGCCAACCCCCGACTACCAGGGTGGCTAACTCCATTTAACCAGAACTGGATTCAGATCAGTGTCTGGATTATGAAGAACTTCCAGACGGAGCTAAAGGACATTGGCCTGTATGAAGCAGTGGCCTCCACCAGTCAGGGTATACCACCGAACAGTAATTTGTTCATGGCTCTGATGGAAATATATATCAGTTCCACAGGAACTTTTACTACTCCAAAAGGTGAAATGGGTCTCGCACTCCACGAGATGCAATTCATCTCCAAGTTGCCGATGGAGAAAGCCCCATATGAAGAATATGTTCCCTCCAACAGGGAGCTAGCAGAGATAAGGAAGAAAAATCCTCAACTGGTTGAGGTATATGAAGAGTTGATGTGCCACTACATGATTTGCACTACAATGCATGAGAGTGGATCTCATTTGGCGTACATCAACAAGTGGACAACATATCTCTTTTATCACAAGGATAAGATATCCAAAGATGATAAAGAAGGATTTCAGGAGAACAAAGCTCCATCCATCAACACTGGCTCAACAATCCCTGCTGATAAAGTACGGGATATGATGATTGGTTACAAATTCTCGAACAAATATTTGTCCACCAAGACAGGGGAATTCTCTCCAGGAATTGAAGCCTTGAGTTTCCTCAGATATGGCAGCTAGAAGATCTCCAAAAAAGCCTTGCTGGCAGGCTTTTTTTCTTTGTGGTCGAGAATATGGGTTGTACCGGGAACCGGTACAGTTGATAGGTGTCACCCCCAGTTTTCGAATTAGGAATATTTTCGTCATTTTCCAAGTTTTATAATTTTTGGAAAGGAGTTGTAGGAGAAGAAAAAGTAGAAGAAGAAGGAATAAGGAGTAGCAGAGCAGCAGCAGTAGAAAGTAGGAGCAGCAGCAACAGTAGACTGCAGTAGCAGCAGCAGCTACTGCAGTAGCAGCAACAGCAATTAGCACTAGAAGCAGCAGCAGCTTAAGCACAAGCAGCAGCAGTTAGCAGTAGGAGCAGCAGTATAAGAAGGGGAGAGGGAAGGATAAGGCAAAGAATAAGAAGAAGAATAAGGATAAGACGAAGAAGAAGAATAAGGATAAGAGGAAGAAGAATAAGGATAAGAAGAAGAAGAATAATAAGGATAAGAAGAAGAAGAATAAGGATAAGAAGAAGAATAAGAATAAGAATAAGAAGAAGAATAAGAATAAGAAGAAGGAGAAGGAGAAGGGAATGTAGGAAATCAAATTAGAGAGGGTTTGTGAGTGAGTCAGAATTTAGTGAAAGGGGGAAATTGAGTTCCGAGTGTCGGAACGCGTCCAAAATTGGATGAGACTTAGATTATGTGAATTAGAATTTGTGGGTAGGCTCCCGAGTTGAAATTGGGGTTTCGTGTGGGAGTAGGACGACGGTATCGTACGATATCATTGAGTATCTCGCGATACTCAAGATAATCGGTGATTCGGCAACATACGCCGTAAGATGGACTGGATGTCTACTCTACCTAGGAAGCTTGGTAGGTAATGGTAGCGTAGGCTAGTATCTTACTACCCTAGGAAGCACGGGTCGAAATACCAGGCGTAGGTAGGCTAACTTGGTATTGGACTAGTTTAGGAATTTACCTTTGTAAAGGATAAATTTAAGATATTGGCCTACAGCCAAGATATGGGTTTCGGAGTTCAAGATGGACTTGGATATGGGTTATAAGGGTTGGTAATGGTTAGAAATAGTCGCCTAGACCTAGTTTTGACCTTGGTTGACCACGGTTGACTTTTTAGACCAAAAGTCAACCATGGGTCAACACTTTACCCAATTTAGTCCCAAATTCTATTAGAGTTGAACAGTTGACCAAAAGTCACCTGTTAGTCACCATTGACCTAGGGTTGACCTAGGGTTGACCTAGAGTTGACTAGAGTTGACCCGTTGACCAAAAGTCAACTGTAAGTCAACTTTTGACCTAGTTTGATTCGGATTGACTTCCAATGTTCTCCTATGACCAAGGTTGACCTAACTAGACTTGTCTTGACCTAGAATGACTAAATAGGATTTAAATTGATTTGACTTTACTTTCTAAACATAGTATTGATACGTCTTGTTATCTATAGGTCCTCGAGGCGCTGCATTGGATCCAGTTGACATATTATATCATATCACAGGCGAGTACATTCTCTGATAACATTTTCCCAATTTATGATAACTGTTATGATTCATGTACTTAGTGTAGATATGCTTATTCCTGACACATGGTTCTCACGGATTGGTATTCCTGGATCTTGACGAGAGATGTTACTCCTTGTTAGCTTAGGATGTATTGTGCAAGCTCCCTTGTCGCTCTTGCGTAATATATGGTCACTGATTCTAGAGAAGATTTGCTCCCTTCTCAGAGAATCCTGTGCAGTGACGTGTCCTATTTAGATCCATTCTACCAATTGAGGGCGGGGGAGTAGTAGCGTATGCCTGTGATCAAATCCATCCCGTATTCCCGAACAGTGTTAGTCATATACCGTACTTATGACTAGCCAGGCCAGTTACTTACAGGTGCCTAAGCCGATCACAAGTTGAAACTACTACTCATACACATTGGACAGATGGCTCACCCTGATTTGTGTACATACCATGATCAGTTCTACTTTTCTGTTCTAGCTCTAGTTCTACAGCTTACCATGCCATGATACATATTTGTACACTCCATGATTTATTGTATATGCTCTATTTACAGTCTTATGGCTTTTATTCTATCTTGAGATCTATTATGAGATTTATGTACTCGTTCCATCCTGACCGAATATGTTGACAATGTTTACAGATGCAGAGGAGGACTATTACTGCACTTACTAAGACCCACCGGACGTAGTAGGTTTAGAGACAGATACCCTAGATCAGCAGGGTGCAGTACCGCAGGGCGAGATACCGCCTATCCTGTAGATAGAGTAGGTTTTTGTACTGGACCTTGTCTCCAGTTACTCTTGGGACTGTTATTATTTTAGCTAGTATTAGAGACTTTGGACTTGGACTTGTATATTCTTTGTGTTTGGACTTGATATGTTATATTTTATTGTCGTATTGTCTTTATCTTTCAGTATTTACTTTATCATCTTAGAGTTGTGATTGAGTACTCATATATTATCATTGCTTGTCCTCCGTTCGGAGTTGACCATATTCTCGATAGGTTTTGATATTATATAAACTGTTGTTAGAGTAGTAAACCTACAGCGTTCCGTGCCATTTTTACGGTGAGGGCTGGACGTTGTTACGCACACGTGCCCTTACAGCGGGTGCGGATCGTGACACGTTTTTAGTGGTAGCCCATGCAGGTCCTGAAGTCACAATTAGTGCGATGTCGTAGCAGCACTCGTCTTAGAGTGTTGACTATGAGCCTGTGTTACATATAGGAGGTGGTAGGCTAAGAGTACTCAATCATAGTAGGATCTTTCCTTGCTTATCTTGCTTACCGTCTTTGATATTGATTGAATGTATTCTAGTTGTCCTCCTTTGATATAGTCCTTCTTGTGCCATATTGATATCTTCTTTTCAATCTGTCTCCAGGATGGTTATGACTCATTCTTCCGGTGAGGAGCACGGGGAGACGGAGAGGTCTGCTACCTCTGGCGGACAGGCTCCAGTCACTTCCTCTGCAGTTGGGACTTCAGTAGAGGCTCTCGGGGGTACTCCTCCAGCGCTCTCGATGACTATCCCTGGGGTCACTGCGGGTGCTCTTCCTACAGTACTGGGGGCTACGACGGGAGCTATCGGGGGCGTTCCTCCTCCTCCTCAGCAGGGGACTCCTCAGTTGGTGGTGGGAGCTATTCCTCCGTTGCCTCCTCCGTCTATAGATATGGTACAGATGCTCGCATTCTTTCAGCAGGTGCTGGAGTCCCAGCGGGCCCAGCATGAGGCACAGATGAGACAGACTAAGGCAATGCAACAGGGCATGGAGGATGCCCATAGGTTGGCCCTGGCTACGATGGAGCGTGGGGCTCCACAGTGGAAGGCGCAGCAGCAGAAGCCCGGAGACATCCAGGCTTTCAAGAAGATGGGTCCGAGGGATTTCAAAGGGACCGAGGGCATTGTATATGCTGATGACTGGCTCGAGGATATCGAGCGTCAGATGAGGGCCTCCCGCCTGGCAGACGACCTGAAGGTCGAGGTGGTTGGCTTGCAGTTATTAGATGTTGCTCGGACATGGTTCCAGAATGAGCCGGCTCTTGCAGGAGAGGGCCACACTTGGGCTGAGTTTCGGGCCCTATTCAGAGAGAAGTTCTTTTCCCCCACAGACAAGATCGGCCTAGTACGGCAGTTTCAGAACCTGCAGCAGGACAGTATGACTGTGGAGGAGTATGCGGCGGAGTTCGGCCGGCTGAGCCGATATGCCGAGTATATGGTGAGCGACCCAGTGATCCGAGCAGAGCGCTTTTGGGAGGGATTGACATGGGATATCAAGATCCTGATCCCTTCTTTCTATGCGACATATGCAGAGGTCTATACGGAGGCTCAGAAGGTGGAGAGAGAGTGGGGCTTAAAGCCGAAGGGGGATCGTGATTTATTTTCAGGGGCCAGTAGCAGCACGGGGGCTGTTAAGCGCCTTCAGCTTCAGCATCAGCCATTCCAGCATCATCAGCAGCAGGTGCAGGCTAGGGCACCTGTCCAGAGGGTTCAGCAGCACCAGGGGTAGGATGATCCTCCATGCCAC
Organism: Iris pallida; assembly: GCA_029216955.1. Classification (NCBI taxonomy): domain Eukaryota; kingdom Viridiplantae; phylum Streptophyta; class Magnoliopsida; order Asparagales; family Iridaceae; genus Iris; species Iris pallida. The sequence goes on along the minus strand of JANAVB010008800.1, from coordinate 14,254,649 downwards.
TACTGCAAGAAGCCCGGTCACCTCTTTGAGTTCTGCAGGAGGAGGCTGGGGCTGTGCCTCTTTTGCGGTGCCGTTGGGCATCAGATGCGGGAGTATCCTAAGAACTCCCGTGTTGCTGGAGCAGCTCAGAGGGCACCTGTTCCGAGGGCACCAGCTAGTGTGCCTGTAGTTCAGCAGCGGGGTCCACTTCCGACCCAGCAGCAGCAGTTTGTCCAGCACCGCCAGCAGAAGGGTGTTCAGGGTAGAGCTTTTGCCCTTGCAGCCGAGGAGATGGAGCCTATAGCAGATGTTATCACAGGTTCTATTCTGCTTGATTCTTTTCCTACCTTAGCCTTGTTTGATTCTGGTGCTACGTACAGTTTTATGTCTGTTTCTTTTGCTCTTAGGCACAATATTATTGTTGAGTATCTTGGTAGGACTTGCAAGATTATGACTGGAAATAGCATCATCCTGGTTAATAATGTTTGCAAGGGGCGGAGAGTTTCTTTGAGAGGCCGGGAGCTGAGTGCGTGTTTTCTCGTAATGCCACTTCCGAGTTACGATATGGTACTCGGTATGGACTGGTTGAGCATTCACCATGCTAGCATAGACTGCAGAGGGGGCATAATTCTGTTCAGGTCGTCGGGAGAGACAAAGTTTGAGTTCACTAGAGGTACAGCGGAGCCAGGAGATGGATTCTGTGGAGCGTTGTTGGCGGAGCCGGTGTTGCCATATCCACTTATTGCTGAGTTCTTGGATGTCTTTCCCGAGGAGTTGCCCGGGATGCCGCCAGATCATAATGTTGAGTTTTCTATAGATTTAGTGCCGGGCGTTGAGCCTATCTCACAGCACGTCTATAGAATCAAGAACAATGAGTTAGCGGAGCTGAAGAAATAGGTCGACGAGCTGCAGGACAAGGGCTTTATTCGATCTAGTTCTTTACCTTAGGGAGCGCCAGTTCTTTTCGTCCCGAAGAAGGATGGTACGGTACGTATGTACATCGATTACAGGGCGCTCAACAACCTTACCATCAAGAACAAGTATCCTTTGCCAAGGATTGATGACTTGTTCGACCAGTTGAGCGGGGCGAGGGTGTTCTCGAAGATCGACTTACGTACCGGGTACCATCAGCTGAAGGTGATACGGGATGACATTCCGAAGACTGCATTTCGAACCCGTTATGGCCAATATGAGTATACCGTTATGCCGTTTGGGTTGACCAACACCCCGGCGGTATTCATAAACTTGATGAACAAGGTATTCCATCAGTACCTTGACAAGTTCGTGGTGGTCTTCATCAATGACATTTTTATCTATTCAAAGATGCCAGAGAGCATGAGGAGCACCTGAGAATTGTGCTGGACACTCTCAGGAGGGAGCAGCTGTATGGGAAGCTGTCGAAGTACGAGTTCTTCTTGGATCGCGTGGAGTTCCTAGGCCATGTTGTCTCTTGCGAGGGGATTTCAGTAGATTCGAAGAAGATTTCTGCAGTGGAGTCCTGGTCTACGCCGAGCTCAGTAGCAGAGGTTCAAAGTTTTCTGGGTCTGGCAGGTTATTACCGGAGGTTCGTACAGGACTTTTCCAAGATTTTCCAGCCGATGACCCGACTTACCAGGAAGGACGAGGAGTTTGTTTGGTCCGAGGAGTGCCAGGCCGCCTTTGAGGAGCTGAAGACGAGGTTGACTACAGCTCCTATCTTGACGCTGCCATCTGGATCTGGTAGTTATACGATCTACAGTGACACGTCAGGACGGGGTTTGGGTTGTGTAATTCAGCAGCATGGGAAGGTGATTGCCTATGCATCCAGGCAGTTACGTCCTCATGAGAGGAACTACCCTACCCACGATCTGGAGCTGGCAGCGGTCATCTTTGCTTTGAAGCTGTGGAAACACTATCTGTATGGAGAGCGTGTGGAGATTTACACTGACCACAAGAGCTTGAAGTACGTGTTTACCCAGAAGGAGCTGAATATGAGGCAGAGGCGATGGTTAGAGCTGATGAAGGATTTTGATATATCCTTACAGTACCATCCGGGGAAGGCCAACGTGGTTGCGGATGCTTTGAGCAGGTATCCCGTAGCCATGTGTTTGACGATGGATCGTCACCTTCTGGCAGATCTGGAGAGCTTGGGCATAGAGGTAATAGTTCCAGGGTTCGAGGAGCAGATGTGGGGTCTTCAGGTGCAGTCAGAGCTGATGGACAGAGTCAGAGCAGCTCAGTTTGAGGATGAGGCTCTGAGGGTCATCAGGGAGCAGGTTTGGGTAGGACAGTTGGATGAGTTCTCTATTGCGGGAGATGGGTCGTTGAGGCATGGTACCAGATTGTGCATGCCGAACGGAGGACTTCGGGAGGAGTTTCTTCAGGAGGCCCATCGTTCTCAGTACTCTATGCATCCTGGAGCCAACAAGATGTATAGAGACTTGAGACAACATGTTTGGTGGTATGGCATGAAATGCGAGGTGGCTCAGTTCGTTTCTAGATGCTTGGTGTGCCAGCAGGTGAAAGCCGAGAGGCAGAGACCCGGTGGATTGCTCCAGCCACTACCCATTCCTGAGTGAAAGTGGGAGCATATCACTATGGACTTTGTATCTGGACTTCCGCGCTCTCCAGGAGGGAAGGATACAATTTGGGTCATTGTTGATCGATTGACCAAATCGGCCCACTTTTTGCCTTTCAAGGTGGGTTTGTCTACGGAGAGGTTGGCCGAGATGTACGTACGGCAGATAGTCCGATTGTACGGGGTTCCAGAGTATAGTCTCGGATCGGAACATCCGATTCACTTCCCACTTTTAGAGGAGTTTGCAGCTTAGCTTGGGCACATCGCTCAAGTTTAGTACCGCATACCACCCCCAAACAGACGGGCAGTCGGAGAGGACAATTCAGACCCTCGAGGATATGCTTCGTACCTGTGTCTTGGACTTCGGGGGATCTTGGGAGGACCACCTTCAGTTGGTAGAGTTTACTAACAACAACAGCTACCAAGCCAGTATAGAGATGTCACCTTTCGAGGCTCTATACGGACGGAGGTGCCGTACTCCCTTGTCTTGGGATGATGTCGGCGAGAGGGTTTTGCTTGGCCCTGAGATGGTAGTGGATGCTACAGAAAAGGTCAGGGTTATCAGAGATAGACTTCGGGTGGCACAGGATAGGCAGCGGCATTGGGCCGATAGCCACCGGAGGCCGCTGGAGTTTGAGGTATAGTTTAGATTTTTCTAGTATTTGAGTCTGATTGTGATTGTTTTAGATCAAGCTTTAAGCCTTGTATTTTTGTTCTAGGTTGGTGATCTTGTATTTTTGCAGATTTCTCCGACGCGTGGCACGATTCATTTTGGTGGCGGCGGGAAGCTTAGTCCACGATACATCGGACCTTTCCGTATCTTGGACAGGGTCGGTGCAGTGGCTTACCGATTGGAGTTACCGCCCGCACTAGAGGGAGTGCACAACGTGTTCCACGTGTCACATCTGAGACGGTACGTGGCAGTTCCCAGTCACGTCTTGGACCACTCCGAGATCGAAGTGGGACCGACACTCAGCTATCCAGAGAAGTCGGTTGAGATCTTGGACCGAAGAGAGAAGGTGCTCCGGAACCAGGTCATTCCCTTGGTTCGCGTTGCATGGAGGCACCACTCCCCAGGTGAGTCTACCTGGGAGAGAGAGGACGACATGCGGGAGCGATTCCCATATCTCTTCGAGCCATGAGGTATATGTTTTTCAAGTTTACTGTTTCTGTTTGCATGTATTGAGTTGTTTAAATTTTGAGGACGAAATTCTTTTAAGGAGGGACGATTTGTCACCCCCAGTTTTCGAATTAGAGGTATTTTTGTCATTTTCCAAGTTTTATAATTTTTGGGAATTTTATTTGATTTGATAGGTTTTTTAGGGATTTGGTTGATTTAGTTTGAATTTTATCCAATTTGGACTTAAGTTGGAGACCCGGGTAGTCTGGACGCTAGTGGGACCCACATACTAGCTGGACTTGACCCACATGCCATCCTAACTAGGCTAGAAACCATAAACCATACTCCCATGGCTTAACTAGTCATTTAGAGACTTAATTAGTCAATTTGGAGTTGAACCAAACCAAACCAAACCGAACCAAACCAAATCCAAACCGAACCAAACTAAGTCTAATGGGCGTGGAGGTCTAATGGGTCTCCACCCAAACCCATTAAACCCCCCATGGCCGGCCACACATAGGCCACTCCCCCTCCCTTTTACTTCACTCCAAAGTACACTCTCTCTCTCTTCATTTCATTTCTTTTGAATCTCCCTCTTCTTCAAGAAGATCAACCATTTAGGTATGCACATTAAACCCCCATAAATTCCTCATCTTCATTTATTTCCTTCACAATAAATGTAGAGGAGACCATTCTCTACAATTTGACCCTAGCTTTTATAGGTTTCCCTAAAAACCTAGTTTAAGGATTTATTTAGGGGTTTTCCTTTTTAGAGAGGTATATTATATACATATATACATATATATATATATATATATATATATATATATATATATATATATATATATATATATATATATATATATATATATATATATATTAAAATATATATATTTTATTTATTTTATTTTATATATTTAAAAATATATATATATATATATTTTAATATATATATATATATATATATATATATATATATATATATATATATATATATATATATATATATATATATTTCTTTTATATATATATATATATATATATATATATATATATATATATATATATATATATATATATATATATATATATATATATATATATATATATATATATATATATACATATATAGATATGTATGTGTGTATATATATATATATATATATATATATATATATTTTATATATATATATATATATATATATATATATATATATATATATATATATATATATATATATATATATATATATATATAGATAGATAATTAGATAGTTAGATAGATAAATAGAGTATATGTAAATATATGTGTGTATATATACATATATATATATATATATATATATATATATATATATATATATATAGATAGTTAGATAGATATATAGATATATATAGAGAGAGGGGGAGGAGTTGTAGGAGAAGAAGAAGGAATAAGGAGTAGCAGCAGCAGCAGTAGAAAGTAGGAGCAACAGCAGCAGTAGACTGCAGTAGCAACAGCAGCTACTGTAGTAGCAGCAGCAACAATTAGCACTAGCAGCAGCAGCAGCTTAAGCACAAGCAGCAGCAGCAGTTAGCAGTAGGAGCAGCTGTATAAGGAGGGGAGAGGGAAGGATAAGGCAAAGAATAAGAAGAAGAAGAATAAGGATAGGAAGAAGAAGAAGAATAAGGATAAGAAGAAGAAGAAGAAGAATAAGGATAAGAAGAAGAATAATAAGGATAAGAAAAAGAATAAGAATAAGAAGAAGAATAAGAATAAGAAGAAGGAGAAGGAGAAGGAGAAGGAGAAGGGAATGTAGGAAATCAAATTAGAGAGGGTTTGTGAGTGAGTCAGAATTTAGTGAAAGGGGGAAATTGAGTTCCGAGTGTCGGAACGCGTCCAAAATTGGATGAGACTTAGATTATGTGAATTAGATTTTGCGGGTAGGCTTCCGAGTTGAAATCGGGGTTTCATGTGGGAGTAGGACGACGGTATCGCACGATATCATTGAGTATCTCACGATACTCAAGATAATCGGTGATTCGGCAACATACGCCGTAAGATGGACTGGATGTCTACTCTACCTAGGAAGCTTGGTAGGTAATGGTAGCGTAGGCTAGTATCCTACTACCCTAGGAAGCACGGGTCGAAATACCAAACGTAGGTAGGCTAACTTGGTATTGGACTAGGTTAGGAATTTACCTTTGTAAAGGGTAAATTTAAGATATTGGCCTACGGCCAAGATATGGGTTTCGGAGTTCAAGATGGACTTGGATATGGGTTGTAAGAGTTGGTAATGGTTAGAAATAGTCGTCTAGACCTAGTCTTGACCTTAGTTGACCACGGTTGACTTTTTAGACCAAAAGTCAACCATGGGTCAACACTTTACCCAATTTAGTCCCAAATTCCATTAGAGTTGAACAGTTGACCAAAAGTCAACTGTTAGTCACCATTGACCTAGGGTTGACCTAGAGTTGACCAGAGTTGACCCGTTGACCAAAAGTCAACTGTAAGTCAACTTTTGACCTAGTCTGATTCGGATTGACTTCCAATGTTCTCCTATAACCAAGGTTGACATAACTAGACTTGTCTTGACCTAGAATGACTAAATACGATTTAAATTGATTTGACTTTACTTTCTAAACATAGTATTGATATGTCTTGTTATCTATAGGTCATCGAGGCGCTGCATTGGATCCAGTTGACATATTATATCATATCACAGGCGAGTACATTCTCTGATAACTTTTTCCAAATTTATGATAACTGTTATGATTCATGTACTTAGTGTAGATATGCTTATTCCTGACACATGGTTCTCACGGATTGGTATTTCTGGATTTTGACGAGAGATGTTACTCTTTTTTAGCTTGGGATGTATTGTGCAAGCTCCCTTGTAGCTCTTACACAATATATAGTCACCGATTCTAGAGAAGATTTGCTCCCTTCTCATAGAATCCCGTGCAGTGACGTATCCTGTTTGGATTCATTCTACCAGTTGGGGGTGGGGGAGTAGTAGCGTATGCCTGTGATCAAATCTATCCCGTATTTCCAAATAATGTTAGTCATATACCGCACTTATGACTAGCCAGGCCCGTTACTTACAGGTGCCCAAGCCGATCACAAGTTGAAACTACTACTCACACACATTGGATAGATGGCTTACCCTGATTTGTATACATACCATGATCAGTTCTACTTTCCTGTTCTAGCTCTAGTTCTACAGCTTACCATGCCATGATACATATATGTACACTCCATGATTTATTGTATATGCTCTATTTACGGTCTTATGGCTTTTATTTATCTTGAGATCTATTATGAGATTTATGTACTCGTTCCATCCTGACCGGATATGTTAATAATGTTTACAGATGCAGAGGAGGACTATTACTGCACTTACTACGACCCACCGGACGTAGTAGGTTTAGAGACAAATACCCTAGATCAGCAGGGTGCAGTACCGCATGGCGAGATACCGCCTATCCTATAGATAGAGTAGGTTTTTGTACTGGACCTTGTCTCCAGTTACTCTTGGGACTGTTATTATTTTGGCTAGTATTAGAGACTTTGCACTTGGACTTGTATATTCTTTGTGTTTGGACTTGACATGTTATATTTTATTGTCGTGTTGTCTTTATCTTTCAGTATTTACTTTATCATCTTAGAGTTGTGATTGAGTACTCATATATTATCATTACTTGTCCTCCGTTCGGAGTTGACCATATTCTCGATAGGTTTTGATATTATATAAACTGTTGTTAGAGTAGTAAATCTGCAACATTCTACGCCATTTTTACGGTGAGGGCTGGGCGTTGTTACGCACATGTGCCCTTACAGCGGGTGCGGGTCGTAACAATAGGGTCCACCGAAACGTGCTATAGCCAGCGGTACGTTTGTTGTTTAAAGCCAGAATCAACATGCTGTCGGCAATGGTGTGCCGCATCAACGCAGGTTTGAGGACTTTTAGTGAGGAACTAATCAATAATGCTCCTCACCGGAATGTATTCCCTAGGGTAGAAATACCCTACACCTACTTAAGGGGCTGGTTATTGCATCATAATTGCAATTTGTTACCGCTAGGCCCTGGAGATGATACAGAAGTCTTCCTCCAGAAGTTCAGCAAAGCCACATAGACTGCCACGACAGTAGCAGATACCAGAGCAGTATTGAACAATTCTTATGGTTGGAATTTCTTTTGTACTCGGCCATCAGTTCTTGCTGACTGTTTCGGCGTTCAATTTAAAGATGAAATTGAATGAAGGACTTCATTGTCAGCTTCTGTTTTTAGATGGCTTCAGTGCATCAGACCTTCCCATTTGATGTACAGAAATGAAGACGGTTGCGCGTTTGAACCATATCTGCCAAGCCGGTTCTCTCGCCAATTCGGATATGACCAACTTTATGTTGGCAATTCTTCTACCAGTTTCTGTCATTATGGGAAACTGATTGATAGTGCAAGGGGCTGGAGATATTTTAGTACTACCTGTACCGGTGCTAAATTTTGAATATCTACTACTACCTGCACCACCGAGCTACGTATACTTCATGTGTATGATCGTTTTTATGCTTCTATCCGTTCTTTTGCCCATAGCTACAACCTGAGAGGTAGTCTAAGATGGCCAAAGAAAAGAAATTTTGAAGAACCAGTCAAGGTACCATCAGACGTACCTGACGAAACTATTATTCCAGATGCATATCTGGAAGTAATCCCAATGGGAATGGGAGAAAAAGCTGCAGAGCCTATCATTATTGGCAAAACCCGCAAACGAAAACAAGGTACAGCTGTAACTCTTCTAGAGAAGACCCCAGAAAAGAAGAAGAAGGTTACCACTAAAGGACCTTCTAGATCAAGAGCCATTACCCCGGAGAGTGACACTCAGGTGGATGAGCCGCAACATGTTGCATCTTCTTCAGTTCACCCTGGAGAAGGGTCCTCGGCCTCCCAACCAGCAGCGTCAATGGAAGCGATGACGGTCCTATCTCCGGGACTTCTTAGCTCAGCACTTCACTTGACTTTGCCACAAAAGACACAAGTTGTTGAGGATATTGCTTCAGCACATACCGTTGATTAAGAGGTTATCCCATCCGATGAACCAGCTATTACTTTTGATGATGAGAATTAGGATGGGGATTATAACGCGTACTTGGCACGTCCTACACCTACTCCAGGTAAATATAATTTATACAAAATCTATACAAAATTATGATTTATGTATATTAACTTATTTTGTTTAATTTTTGTAGGTGTTATTATTGTATCAAAGCCTGTGGCTCCTCTTCCTCCTCAAGAAGACATTTATGAAGAAAATGCAGAATCTGAGGAAGAGGAGTCTTCCTCCGAAGAAGAAGATGTTCAAGAAGAATATCCTCAATCTATGGAGGTACAACAAGAGCCAGAGGTACAGGCTCAACCAGAATTGTCCCTTCCTGCTGAGGGAAAAGATAAAGAGCAAACTACAGTAGAACATACTGTAGATGATGAAGAGGCTACTGAGGAAAGAGTAGATTTCCATGAAGAATCAGTTGTAAAAGGACTCATTACAACTGACATACTTGAAGAACCTGCAGAGCCAATTGCTGAAGAAGGTGATGAAGGCATAACCAAATCATCAATTGAAACTGGAGACGTTGAAATAGCATCTTCTGCTATTGCTACTGCTTCAGAAAAGGTTCTTAAAGAGACAATGCCCGAACCAGAATCAACTGCCATAACCACCACTCCATCTATACCAATCACCGCCATAGAAACTCACATAGTTTCGACTCCAGAACCGGCTGGAGTAACAAATGCTGAAGATACTGTCCTTGAAGCTCCTAGGGATCAGTTGGCCATAGTAGCAACGACAACAATAGCCTCATCTCAGTCTGCTACTAAGGCAACAATATCTGCGCCTAGTCTTCCGAGAAGAGATCTGATAGACATTGCCGCAACTCCTAGTTCAAGTGCAGAAATGAATCTCTTAGTTGAGATTTATACTGATACTTTTTACAAGACTTTGGCGGCTCTGATAAAAATGGTCCTGAATAAGGGCCTCAATTATAAAAGTCTGAAGGCGGCGATTGCTCTAACCATCAGAAACGTCGCCATGTTCAATGATGCGGCGAGAGCGGCGGCATTGGAGAAAGTCATGGAGGGACTTGAACAGCCGATCAAAGAATATTTAAAGCTGTCAACTGAAACCACTGAAAGTCTCATCCAAGAGGAGTACGATGCTTTATCAGCTGAGTATCTCGCTCGGGAAATGACTTTCAATGAAGCCCTCAATGACTACAGCATCAAGGTAGCCAAAGAAAAAGCTTTTTAACTGAAGCGAAGCCTCAATTGGAGATTCAGAGAGAGGCCTATGAAGCTTCGAATATAAGAATTCATCAATAGACTGATAGAATTCGCGAAGTCGAGGCTGAGCTAGCTCGCTTAAAGGCGAAAAGGGAGCAGACGATCGCAGCTCGGGACCAGCAGCTAACTCAGAGCTCAATTTTGGAGGAACAAGTCTTTGGAGCAGAGGCTACCATCAAAACCCTTGACGATGCCAAGGACAAGATGATAGTCTCTTTTGCTGGACTTTCTTACATCTGTACTCCTGAAGCTCGACGTTCTGTAGCTACTAAGAATATATTGAACTCCCGTGAAAAACGCCTAGCGGAGCTACAAAAACTTCTTGAAGATGTCTCTGCTCCGCCTTAGGCAAAAATAAAGAATTTTTTGTAACCTTCTATCTTTTCATTCTGTAATATTTACAAAAATGAATAAAATATTTGCTTTGTGACCCTATCATTTATTTTGTAATTAAACAATAGGTATGAGATAGAAAACATTTATCAGAGGTAATATGGACATGACAAATTTTCTAAACTCAATAAATTATATCTATCCATAGGTAATATGGACATGATATATAATGAATCCCGTTTTCTGTTTAGAGCATACGATACTATCAGAGGTAATATGAACATGACAGATCGTAACAACTCAAAAGAAAATAGATTGATATCTATTCAGAGGCCAAAAAGGACATGATAGATAGAAGAAGAAGTAGACTTAATATTTATTCAGAGGTCATGAGAACATGATAAATAATAAATCTCTTTCTCCCTTTTTTTTAGCTGGTAAAACAGAAGATAAAATTTTTTTCTTTTAAGAAGACAAACGATCAGCTTAACCAAACATTGGTAGCTGGAGAATAAAGAAGAAATTCAAACATAATATTTCTTCAAGAATTTGCCATTGATTGGCATCATAAGCAAATCTCCATTAGGTTTAGACAACCTATAGGCACCATTGGAGAATACTGACTCGATTACATATGGACCTTCCCATTTTGCTTGGAATTTCCCTTTGCTCTTATGAGTCATCACCATCGGTCTTCGAACAGCTAGAACTAGCTCACCAACTTTAAATACCCTCTCTTTAACTTTACGATTGAAAGTTCGAGATATACGGGCTTGATAAAGCTCAATGTGCTGTTGCGCTTGAAGACGCTTTTTATCCAATCCTTCAAGTTCTTGAAGTCTCAAACGATCATTATTCTCTGTAGTTAGCTCATTAGCAATGGCTATTCTAAGAGATGAAATCTGGATTTCCAGCGGAAGTACAGCCTCACATCCATAAACCAGTAAAAATGGTGTAAAACCAGTAGGAGTTCGGACTGTTGTTCGGTAAGCCCATAAACATTCTCCAAGTTTCTCATTCCAATCACGTTTATTAGAAGAGACAAACTTTTTGAGAAGTTTAATGATTGTCTTGTTGAAAGCTTCGGCCAAACCATTAGCAGCTGGATTATAGGCCGTAGAAGCCAGATTTTAGATCCGATTCTTGTCACAGAATCGATAAAATGCCTGACTGGCAAATTGTGGTCCATTGTCATGAATTATCCTTCGAGGAATCCCAAAGCGATAAATAACATGGTATTTAATGAAGCTAACCACATTAGATGTTTTCACTTCAACAAGAGGAACCGCTTCCGCCCATTTAGAGAAATAATCGGTTATAGCCAATATAAACCGATATCCTTTGACAGAAGAAGGATTAATCGGACCAATAATATCCATGCCCCAGGCTTCAAAGGGCCAGGAAGCTGTTGTAGTATGTAGGAACTCAGATGGTTGGTGAATAAAATCAGCATGAATCTGACATGCTTTACACCGTCTGGCATAATCCACAGCATCTGCTATCATGGAAGGCCAATAATATCCCATCCTTCGAATGCGGTCCTATAATTTCAGACCCGGTTGATGGGCACCACAGACACCATCATGAGCTTCACGAAGCATTTGCTTAGCTTCATTTTCAGAGAGAAAACGTAGCAAAAGTCCGTCATATGACCGACGATATAACATATGTAAGGAGGAATCATAGTAGAATCGAAACGATCGTCTCTTGATTGATGCAGCTTCTTTTGGATCTTCAGGTAAAATCCTGTGAACCGCATAATCAATGAATGGACTTCTCCAATCCCTTTGTTGAGAACTTGATTCTGTAGTATAACTATGCTCGATATGCAAATTATTTTTGACACAAAATAAGTCTCGATCTAACAAAGTTATGGTGTTTTGTCTTCTAATTGGAACAACTGAGTCTGCGGCTAAGCTAGCAAGAGCATCAGCTTCCAAGTACTGAGAACGTGGTACGAATTAGATGAAGAATCTTTTGAATGAAAGGACCAATTCGATTACCACTTGATGATAAGGGATGAGGTCAGGATTCCTAACTTCATATGTCCCTCTGACCTGATTAACAATCAGTTGAGAATCTCCATAAGCTTCCAGGAACTCGATGTCTAATTGTTTTGCTACTTGGAGACCAATCAGCAAAGAATTATATTCTGCCACATTGTTGGAGCATGGCTCACTAAGAGAATAAGTACGGTATATGACCATTTTGTCGGGATAGACCAGGATGATGCCTACTCCAGAGATAATATTGCCTTTAGGTTCAACCTGTGATGCTCCATCAAAATATAGTTGCCAAATGTCATCCTTCAAAGTCATGTTGCAATCTACAACTTCATCTGGAATGTCCTCATATAGCTTTGATGTTTCAGGTATAGGATGAGCTGCTAAGAAATCAGCTAATGCTTGGCCCTTCACTGATTTTTGAGGTACATAGACCATATCATAAGGAGTAAGCAACATCGCCCAGGTGGCTAACCTGGAGTTGAGAATGCTTGATTTTCTCATCAATACCCGAATAGGATTTATTCTGGAGTTGACATGAATAGTCTGTCCTGACACATAATGTCGTGTCTTTTGAATACAAAAACCAATGCCAGACATTCTTTTTCTACGGGAGTGTACCTGTGTTTAGCTCCGACCACCATTCAGCTAAGATAATAAATTGCCTATTCATGTCCTATATCACTTTTTTGTACAAGAAGAGCACCAAGGGAATGATCTAAGGCTCGAATATATAGCAAAAATGGTCTTTCCACTACTGGGGGTACCAAAACAGGTGAATTTGTAAGGTATTGCTTGATGTCATTGAAGGCTTTCTGACGTGCTTCATTCCAGACAAATAATACACCTTTCTTTAATAAACGGGAGAAAGGTTGACATCTCCCAGAAAGATTGGATATAAATCTCCTGATATAAGCAATGCGACCTTGGAAACCACGAAGTTCTTTTAGATTACGTGGAGGACGCATTTCAAAAATTGCTTTGTTTTGTCAGGATCAACATGGATACCCTGAGAAGTGATGACAAATTCTAAAAACTTGCCACTGGAAACCCCTAAGAAAGACTTAGTAGGATTCATCTTCAGTTGATGTTGGCGCATCAACTCAAATACTATCTTCAAGTCTTGAATGTGATCATCTTTTGATCGACTTTTAACAGCAATATTATCTACATAACATTCAACTATTTTCCGTAGATGTTCTTGAAAAATGTTGCTCATGGCCTGTTGATAAGTAGCACCAGCATTTTTCAGTCCGAACGACATAACTGTATAGCAGAAAACTCCAAGAGGTGTACAGAAAGCGGTATGCTTTTCATCTCCTGGATGCATTTTAATTTGGTTGTATCCTAAAAATCTATCCATGAAAGACATGCGTTCAAAACCACATGTATTGTCTATCATGACATTGATAATCGGAAGTAGAAATTCGTCCTTTGGACAAGCTGCATTAAGATCCCGAAAATCTATACAAACTCTGACTTTTCCATTCTTCTTCATAACAGGAACAATGTTGGCCACCCAATCTGGATGTTGTTCTTCACGAACAAAGCCACATGTGATCAGCTTTTTGACTTCTGCTTCAATTGTGTCCATCATATCTGGTCGAAAATGCCGCTGCTGTTGTTTCACAGGCTTGGCATTAGGAAGAATATTGAGTAGCTACTTTGGGATCTAGACCCGGTATATCCTCATAACTCCATGTAAAGATATCGATATATTCTTTAATCAGTTGTATCAACTCTTCATTTTCATCTTCGAAGAGGTTTTTACTGATGAATATTGGCTTGGACACAGTTCTGTCTCCAACGTCAATCTGGATAATTTTATCCTCTGTAGGTGGCTGTCGTTTTTTTTAAAACGAAGCACCTATTGAGTGTCATTTGTTGTGCCCAAGGGTCATTATCAAATGGTTCCGGTTCACCATATGTTTGAACCATGTTAACTGAGAATATATACTCAGATTCATCATAATAGTCTCTCTCAGAATATGAGGATTGTAAAAAACTGAAAGAATATTCTTCTTTCATATCTTCCTTACACATGTGGGGTATATCCGATTCGATGAATTGGATTTTTTCTGAATCTGAAGATTGTGAAGAACTAGAAGAAAATTCTTCTTGTATATCCTCGTTAAACATGTGGGATGGATCGTATCCCAACACATGACGAGTTTTCTGGTAAAACGGATCACCACATAATGGTAACCGTCTACCCTTGCCTTGATTGAGACCTTGCATAGTCTTCAAATCATATCCCGTATTCTGGATAATCTTAAGAGATTGTTGACTATATTTGTCAGTTTGGATTCTTCCTTTATCTTTATCTCGAAGATCATCTGTCTGAATAACAGGGATATTTCTAGCCATACCAAATACAATTTAGCGCTTGTTTTTCTTATCAGACGGAATCAAAAAATAAGATTCTTCGTGACGTCTATAAGTTACACAAGCTTGTGATGAAGCGACTACAGGAAGAAAATAGGGGGAAGATGTTAGAAACCTTTGAGTATAAGGTCTAACATCAACATGAGGAGGAAAGAAATTTTCCTTATGGTCAATGTATAAGGTTTCCTCTGTATTTATGTCCTTTTTATGATGACGTTGATCATCATAAGATAAAGTCATTCTTTCAATGAATTTGACAGCCATATACTCCAAAAGGAAATCTTCATTGATATTAGAAAGTATATAATGATCAATATTTACATCATTTACAAATTGACTACTACGCTTCGGATTGATCATTAACGGACCGTCATCCGTCTTCTGCGTAGACTTGCCAAGATTGATGATCAGTGGAGGTTCTGGATCATTCGTACGAGAAGTACGTCCTTTGACCTTGATCATAAGGGGTTAAACTTGGCTCTTGACTGGAATCTTCACAGCTTCCTCAGATGAAGCCCGAGTTCTTCCTTAAACCTTGATCACCAAAGGTTGATCATTGACAGGTTAGGGTTGGATTCAGCCTTTGACTTTAATCTTCAAAGGTTGCTCTTCCGGAAGATCTTCATTGATAGATTGATCTTCAGCAGGTGATCGATCTTCGGCTATATCTGATATCTCCTTCACATGCTCTTGTTTATAGAGCATTGAGTCAGAGAAATATGCTTCAAAACCCTTAAAGGGATTGATATCCACAAATTCGGTCTTTACGACCCCTTGAGGATCCACGTACTTGAAGCATTGGTGGAGAGTTGAAGGCATAATGTTATGCTCATGTATCCACGGTCTCCCAAGGAGGATGTTGTAAGATACATCTGAGTTGATAACATAAAAAGTCGCCATAGTTCAAAGATCACTAATTTGAATCTTCAGACGAGTCTTCCCCAGTGGTTTACTCTTTCCAGAGTTAAAACCAACTATTGTAGTACTTGTGTAAATCAATTCACTAGTAGGGATCCTCAAGGGTCATAGCATACTCTAAAGAATGATGCTAATAGAAGACCCAGGATCAATGTAAATCCTGTCAATTTTAGTTGATTCAATATACCCTGTATAGCAAAGAGGTATGTCATGCTTATTATGCTTCAACAGCATATCTTCTTGTGTGAAGGTAATGTTAGGAATTGCCTCCATCACACTATGACATTGTGGACATGACACTGGTATATTATCAGGACTCTTGAGTTGAGCTAAGTATGAATCAGCTTGTAGCAAAGCTTCACTCAGAGTTTCGCGGCTTTCTTTGGAAAGGCGAAGCAGCTCAAAGATCGAAAGTCTAGCAGGAGTATTAGCTAACTGGACTAGAATATCGAGCTTGTAGGGTTTCTTCACCACCCCTTGATTTGTAGCAGATTTCAATGGGGACGTCAAAGCGCACTGCTTTCTGTTTCCCTTTCTCAACCACAGATGGTTTAGCAGGAATATGAGATGATTGAGCTGGAACTGTTTCCACAACGTCCTCTACTTCTTTGGAAGATCCCTCATAATCTTTGTGGTACTCTTTTCCAGATCTTGTACCAGTAAATGTCTCTTCTTCAGACTCAGAAGAATGAAGTACCATATTGCAGAATTTAGTCTTCTTTCCCTTAGTCTTCTTTTTGTGAGGATTTTTATAAGGAACCTCAAAACCCAATACGAGTGTGGATTTCTGACTTTGAAGTTGTAAAGGAAATCATATTCCTTTATCATAATTCAAGCCTTCCGTCTTTTGAAAGTTATAGCCCATCTTTTTCATGAGATGGACTGATTGCTAACAATACAAATGAGTGGGTAGCGGACTTTCAATATATGGTTTAACAGAAAAAGAAGAGACAGAAACCTCTGTAACCACAGGAGAAGGAGGCATAGAGACTTATGTAGAAGGGGGAATAGAAACCTCTGTAGCCACAGGAGAAGGAAGAATATTCGGGACAGAAGGAAAAATCCCTGTAGGAGCTTTCTCATAAGCAGCAAAAACCTGTTGTGCCCTGTATAAGGGGACACTATTCATTGCTAGCCATTGCCGATAAGTAAGCTTGAGTTTAGTAGGATGAGCTAAACTTGGTTGACATATATTCAAACCCCTCAGTCTATCCTCCAAAGAAATGCCACCCCATAAATGATCCAAATCATCATGGTCTGGAGTTAAAACATGAGAAATCATGTTGCAGGTTCTGACTTTTTTACCTTTGTTAGATTTTGAAGTTTTACCTTCATTCTCCATTTCAAGCACTAAATCAGGGTGTACCTACATGATTTCGCCATTTTTTAGTATAAGAGGCAAAAGTCTTTCATTTTTTTCTCTGGCAGGTGGGATATTCACAATCTTCATCGTCGCCTTTGGAATTGGGACAATTCCATCTGGAACTTGCTGTGGAGGAAAACCTCCAAATTGAAGAGAAATCATATTGGTTGTAACCGTATGCTCATCGTTTGTTAAAGCAATGGCATTGGCATTTATCAGCTCCTGGATTTTCTTCTTCAAGACATAGCAAGCTTTGGTAAGATGATTTATGTATCTGTGATAGATACAATACTTGGGATTGTCGGTCAGATTTACCTCATTAGGCCTTTTCGGCTCTGGAATCTGGAGTTTGCCACTATTTACCAGATATTGAAATATCCCTGGGATATTACTGTCATCGAAAAAATATTCTTCTTTTGGCTTGGAAGACTCCTGATTATTCTACGTCGTTTTAGGTTTTGAAAGATTAACCACTAAGGTTTTCTTCTCTTTCCCATTACGATTGCCGGAATTATTATTTGAAGAGTTTTTCTTCCCCTTGTCTTCTAAAGCGAAGATCATCTCGTGCTCACGAGCCAACCTACCATTGGTCTCGGGTGAAACTGCTGTTATGATAAACGAGGCCCAATCTGTGAATTGGGAACCCGTAAAGACAGCAATAGATGGTCGCAGATTTATCTTACATGTATCGATCAGTGCTGAATCTGGCATGCCTGGAGGCATTTTTAAGGTAGCATGTCAGAAGCGTTCTATAAATGTCCGAGTATCTTCTTTCTCTTTTTGCTTGATTTCTATTAGGAAGGACATATTCATGTCCATTCCTCCCCCATAGAAATGGAAAAGAAATATTGCTTTAAATTCGTCAAAAGACGAAATGCAATTGTCGGGTAGACTACGATACCAGTCGTAAGCTGAACCCGTCAAACACTCGATGAAAACTCGGGTAAGAAGAGCATCATTCTTTTGCAAATGTACAGTCATAATATCAAAGTAATTGATATATTGACTAGGAGATGCCTTTCCATCAAATAACCCCATGGATTGTGGTTTAAACTTTGGAGGAAAGGGCACATCATTCCAATAAGGAGGATAAGGTTGCTTAATCCCTAACCTCTGGAGTTGATCTTTGTGCTTCAAAACTTCAAACTGTGCTTTTAGCTCTCGTATCGCTTGAATAGCTTCACTGTTTTAAGGAAGCACATTTGATTGAATGGTTGTTGGATGTACCGTGACCCCCACCGTAGGTGGTACATCTTCTGGAATGATTGGATCTGGAGATGCAGAATTTTGATTGATAGCAGGCTCCTGACTAAGATTATTCACGGGTATATCAACCCCTTGACTATCTTGAGTTTGTGCTGCTACCTGCACCGAAGTTATCACTGCTGGCTGAGCAGTTTGCTGAGTCATTATTATTTGATGCATACTTTGCATCATAGCAAGCATGTCCTTCAGCGACTACTCAACTACAGAGAGACGTTGTTCTGTATTAGCAGTTGACATCTCCGGTTCGTCTCCAATAGCATAAGATTCAACCTTCCTTGAGGATACAGAGGGATTGGTGTAGAAGTATGAATCAACGCTATCAGTTTCGGACTCTAAAGACTGGGTATCCCCAGCTTCAGAGTCAGAAGTCTACAACTGTCTTTGACTTCTCAATCGAGTATTCTGATATACTCCTTCGAAATTATTAAGAAGTCGATTGAACTGTTGTTGACCAGGAGTCTGGGACGAGTTGTGTCTTGGATATCGTGCCCTGTTGGTATCAGATGTCATATTAACTGAGGCATATGACAACTCATGTTCTTGATCATCAACTGATTGCTGAACATTGTAGCCTAACCGATCAAAAACTGATCGTTTAGAAGCCGAACAGCAACACTTGATTACAATCTGGTGACACTCACAATGGTGATCTTCTTTGGGGAGTGTCACAGAAGATTTCTGTCTTTACGCTTTTGTACAAGCAACTCGCGTAAATCAGAAGGGGTAGAGGGAGTAGTCTTCTTTATTATATTTGGGACAGAAAATCGTTTAGTCTCTTGTGTATAAAGAAGATTACTGGCAGCATTAGCAGAACCAAACTTGGCATTTTTACGCGCCTGGAGTTGCGTGCGTAAATCCTGAGATTTTTGTACACAGAGGATTCCATCAGCATTACGCATAATTTGCAGGTTTGGTACCTTGCGTAAAGCAGTGTAGGAAGGTTGTTGGTGGACAACCGAAGTTTTACCAACAATAGAATTCATGTTTTTATGCTGTATACGTGTAGGTAAATTTATTTTAGATGCAGAGACATCATTATGAATTTATCTTCTCTGTCACCGACAGGAGGCTTACCTTTACGCGTAGAGCGTAAAACATGAGTATCTGCCACGTCACAGACGGAAGATTTTCCTTTACGCATGGAGCGCAAAGCTTGGGTGTCTACCACGTCACAGACGGGAGACTAATTTTTACGTGTGGAAAATAAAGTTTGGGTGTCTACCACGTCACATACGGGAGACTGGTTTTTACGCCCAGAGCGTAAAGTTTGATTGTCTACCTCGTCACAGACGGGAGACTGGTTTTTACGTCCAGAGCGTAAAGTTTAATTTTTACGCAAAGAGCGTAAAACCTGATTTTTACACTCAGAGCGTAAAACTTGATAGTCTGCCACGTCACAGACAGGAGACTGGTTTTTACGCCCACGGTGCATCACTGAAGTAGAGACTACCTCGTCACCGATGGGAGTCTCCACAACGGGAGTAGGAAGGATGCCTTTGCCTTCAGAGACAACAGGGAGATCCGAGGATGGTTTGGACTTAGGAATCTAAACTTTTTACGCCTTTCGCGATTTCTGAACATTGGAGCAGCGAGTACTACCCCCAGTTCGGAGCATTTCTTCGTAGGCAGTCTGATCGAAGTGCACAACCAGAGTCTTCTTTGTCGATCCGACCGACGCATCATCATATTGAGCAATTGCCTTCTCATCAGAGGAGAAGGTCATCCCCAGCAGAGTCGCCATTTTGTTTTACTTAACAAAATGCCTAAAAATTGGCTTTTGAAAGAAAACGAGAAAAAGTACATAAAGTACAAATTATTCTGGGAAGTATTGCTATGGAAGTCTGATCTGAGAGCGATCACTTTGTTCCTTGGCCCATATGATGATGATGAAGAAAACTGCTTGAAGAAGACGAACAATCGGAAGAACTAACTCACCGGAAAGGTATCGAGCAACGGTACTGATGGCACAGTCGAATGCTTTCTTGCTTTGCTTCACCCTGTTCTTGAGAAAAAGTAGAAGAAATGCTTCTGGGAATATCACTCTGAAAGTATAAGTTTTCTCAGAATCTCCTCTCCTGTCTCTATTGATCTCTTGATGTTGTTTGTGTTGAAAATAAGTCTATTTATAGACTTAACCCTTTGTGCGTAAAAAGCAACAAAAATGGGTCTCTACGCGAGTAACTGTCACCCACGATATAAATCATCCTCTACGCTTGGTGACACGTGTCCCATGTAGAGTTTTGATCTCTACGCATGATGACACGTGTCCCACTTCTTCAACAAAATAGGGAAAGCACGTACACACATTCCTCGAAAAGTGTGGCATGAAAGCCACGTAAGCAAACCACGTCCCATGTAGTCAGGAAAGCTCGAGCGTAAAAATGACCCAAAACATACTCCCTGCATAAAGTAGCAGACTAGCGTAAAATAGTCCAAAATAAGCTTCCAGCGTAAAGTGGCTAAAAATAGCCTTGAGCATAAAGTTAGCTCAAATAAACTTTACGCACACAATAGCCTTGAGCGTAAAAGCACGAAATAGCTATCGTACATAAAAGAAGCTATTTTCTGGGCATAAAGTTAGCACATCTGCACACTAAACGACAAGCTCTGGGCTCGGTAAAAAGATTTCCTCGACTTCTATGCAATCCTGCTGTCAGAAAATCATTCTGTCAGATCAAATCACTCGCATTAAATACGGCCTGACAGTCTGTCCCCGGCGTAAAAGTGGAAGATAACTCTCGCATAAAAGCTTCTCGCGTAGAGAATAGCATGCCTAGAGAGTAGCTCGCATAAATTAGCTTACGTAGAGTAGCTTGCGTAGAGTCTGACTTAGTTTGAATTGCGTAAAGTTCTCAACTTCTTTGATTTAGTCCATGAAGCACTTTTTACGCTCCTACAAAGTCTTCCATCAAAAGTCCAAGGACCCCCTTGTAGTATCCTTTCCATATCTTCCTTTAGTCCAAACCGGATCAGATAGAATCTGTTATCTCGGGGGAAGAACTCTATATTCCCTTTTGGACGCCACACCCGGCTCGCATACGCCCGAATCTCGCCGTAGAATGGTCTATTCCCCAACATACAGGATGATGGAGTTCTTCCAGTTCGACTCCGTTTCCTCGAGATCCTCTAATGTGAACGTAGCTCGATATTACGATCCTACCTTCTTTGGCTCGACATATGCCATATGTCCCTTCTTTATATTTTCTCCAAAGCGGATCACATCCTCCCACGATTTGCTTCGAACCGGCCCGTCTAGTACCTACTTCCCTTTCTCCATTACCGTTAGGCGTCGAGCCACCGTCACATTGGGTGTTCATCTATCTGTCTGATCTTTCCCTGTAGTCTGTACTATCCCTACGGGTTGCGTCTTCATAGAAACCCTCCCTCCATGTCCACCCCGAGCAGCAGGTGTTCCCTGTCCCAAGATGATCGGCCTCCATTATCGAGCACCCACCCCGGCCTCCTTATGTGTCACGCCTCTGCCCCCGTTCTCTGACCCCTACTTTGTCGGCGGTCTTGTCTCTTGTACGTGACCGTCGTCCATACCTCCGCTTCCGATCTCCATTCCCCTCCCCGTCGTGTCTCCTCCTAGTCCCGGATCCCATACCACGTCACCGGAGTAGGGTCCTCCCTCTACTCCATCGCCAGGTTCTGTCTTCCCCTCAAAATTTTTGCCTAGGGTTTCATCCAGGGATTCTCCCATCTTTTTTCCTCTCTCTCTCCCCCCCTCTCTCTCTCTTTATATATATATATATATATATATATATATAATATTACTACCAAAATTTGTTGTTTTAGCGACGGCCACATCCGTCGACCATCCGTCGCTAATACTGATTAGCGACGGATCACTGACGGAAATCAATCCGTCGACAATCAGCTCGTCGCTAAAAAATGCCCATCGCTACGTAGTCGTCACTCGATGGAATAGCGACGGCTTCCCGTCATCAGTATTCGTTGCATTAGCGATGACTTACCGACGTTCTTTCGTCGAATTCAAGTATCAGGTATTGAATTATAAAG
Source organism: Iris pallida (assembly GCA_029216955.1). Classification (NCBI taxonomy): domain Eukaryota; kingdom Viridiplantae; phylum Streptophyta; class Magnoliopsida; order Asparagales; family Iridaceae; genus Iris; species Iris pallida. The sequence goes on along the minus strand of JANAVB010008800.1, from coordinate 14,232,382 downwards.
ACACTTACCGACGGACAGTCCGTCGGTAAACCGTCGGTACTGTGTATCAGAGGGTATCATTTCGTCACTATTCCGTCGCTAACTCATGACGTCTTAGCGACGGACTAGTGGCGGATAATCCGTCGGCCGGGTTCTAGATATGCTTGACCTTCCCAGAACCATGGCGACGGATATTTCATCGCTAATGTGAAACCCAAATTTTGGAATGATGATCTGTAGCGTATTCCTAGCCTTATTATTATTATTATTAAATATATTATTATTATTATTATTATTTATTAGTCGGAATTAGGAAAAATATTTTTTTTTAAATTATCATTGGGTTTTTTATTGTGGCCCAGTCCCGATCCGTGCCCGGGATCCGACTCCGAGTCCGAGCCCGATTCCCGTCCCGAACCCATTCTTAACAAATTCTAATATATGTTATACATGTATATATATATATATATATATATATATATATATATATATATATATATATATATATATGTGTGTGTGTGTGTGTGTGTGTGTGTGTGTGTGTGTGTGTGTGTGTGTGTGTAAGAGAAGAAGAAAAACAAAATAAAATAAAATAAAAACCCAGCCCCTGGCCGACCCTGTACTCATTCACTCCCTCCCGATTCTCACTCCACCATTTCCTCCCCTCCACTTCCCCATTCCACAACACCACTTCTTAATACTCCACCACTGCACTCATTCCACCACTCCCAGAGAAATCACCCCATTTCACTCTCTCCAGAACCCCTTTCCTGATCTTCTGCGCCCTCCAGCGCCGGTCCCCGCCGACCGCGACCTTCTTCGTCGGCCTCCAGCGCGCCCATCCCCCGTCCAGCGCCTTCCTCGGTCGCACCTCCTTTGGCCACTGTCCAGCGACCCCCGAACCGCTGTCCGTGCCCGGCCCCGAGCCAGCATCTCTGGTTGCGTTCTGCGGCCTCGTGGACGCTCTGTTTCGGAACTGCTGTGGTTTCGGGTTTTCCGATTCCGCGTTCCAAGCTGCTGTCTCAGTATTCGGGATTTTTTCGTGCTTGCGAGGATTATTCTCTTTATTATCATCTGAGAGCTCTAGCCGAGCACCCGAGGTAATTTCCGTATCCCTGCGTCCCTCCCTTACAGAGGAGATGCTGCCCAAATTTTCAGAAAGTTTTCAAAAATAAAGTATTTTAAAATAGGATTCTATTTTCAAATTTGGTATTTTGTAAACGAAATACAAAAGTAGTTTTGTCAATTTGAAAGTGGATTTTGGAGTTTTGTATCCCCGTTAGGCGACGACCGTATCGGTCGGATGAGCCTCGACGAAACGCAAACGCTACAGGATATCCTGTACGTTGAGGCGTTAGCCAGCAACATGAGATTGCAAGACCAAGTCTAGGACCCCTTTTCTATTTTTTATATTTAAAATTTATTTAGAACTAGTACTGGCCTTTTAGCATTCTGGTTGCAGGGCTTCGGCCTACTGTTTGGACTGTTCGCGACACTCAGAGCTCGCCTTAGGAATTAATTAATTTATGTAAATAATTTATAAAGAGCATAAGCTCAGTTTTCCTTTATTTCTCTGTGACCATGTATTGTGTAGCGTAGCTTTTTATTATTTTTCTGGACGTTGATTTCGCCGTTAAAAATGCGTAGAATTTAAAATGGATATTTATTTTATAAAAAAATTAATAAAGTTTTCTCATAATAAATAATCTAGTAATTTAGCAATTCACATGTTTTCTCATATAAAAGAAAAAGCCTAATTTTATATATGTATATATTTAAAATACAAAGTTTTACCAAATTAACCGGTAATTGCTATTTTTCCCAATTAAACAGTAACCGACTTATTTAATTAAAATGATAAACGAACGTAGATTGCGATGCTAAATTTTCAGTAGATTATTAAATAACTTAAAACCTGACTAGGGTCTACTTCTAGAGATTGTAACTAGCACACCTAGAATGGTTTCATTATGGTTCTAAGCCAAGGTTCTCAACTCTAGGATCTCGGAGACGAACTTGACTTCCTCCTCGGTACCGACATTCCCGATCCAGTCAATTAACAGATGCAAGTTACGGTTATGTTTTCTTGTATTTTATTTAGTAATTGTCTAGCTGCATGTTTAAACCACATTGCTACACGGAACCCTCTCCTAGGATTCAGATATTGATTGATATTGATTGTGGGGATTGGGGGAATAGTGTAACGTTTATGGCTAATACCCCTCATATTGTATATTATGCGAGCTTACCCCTCTTACACACGGGGATAAGCCGTATCGCGTCGCTAGGACGTTATAGTATAACCAAGCCGGTCATAGACGATTACACATTCAAATCATATTGTTTTCAATTGTTAAAATGCTGGAAAATATTGTTTCAACTGTTTAGCCTGTACTTTTCTATTATTACTTGAAATATGAGATACATATTCGTACTTGCTCCCTCCTGACTGGAGACAACATTTATAGGTAACATTGAGGATGCTGAGCTATTGTACAATAGCTACTATGACCCAGTTTTGTACCCTGTGGTGTTGCCGGAGTCCCCCTTGGAGGACGCAGGACCTGAGGCCGATGAGCCGACCGCATAGCTAGTCGTTTTTAGTTTCTAGTTTTATTGTTTTGAAATTTTGTTAATTTAAATTCAGCATTTTATTTCAGTTCTTTCATTTTCAGTTGTACTTTTCAATTGTTGAATAAAAGTTTTAAAATTTCCGTATATTCGAGTTGTGACAAAATATAGATGTTGTTGTGAATACCTCCATATAGAACAACTTACTGTCGTCGTCTCACAACGGTGCAGGCTGGGCATGATCCGGTTCGACCCAATAATTTGGGATCGGGTCGTGACATATTTTTAGTGGTTCATCGGAGTTAGTCGGCAAACCGTCGCAAATTAGCCGCTATACATGGCGACGGAATATCCGTCACCAAAGGACCTCAAGACCGAAGCAGTAGGACTCCAGCTGTAAGATGTGGCAAGCACCTGGTATCGGAATGAACCTCGACTCCAGGACAAGCAGCTTGATTGGGACACCTTCAAGAGGTTGTTTCGCAGGAAGTTCTTCCCAACATCTGAGTTGCGGAAGATGGAAAGACAGTTCCAGGACCTGAAGCAAGGGAACATGACGGTTGGAGAGTATGCGACAGAGTTCGACCGACTTAGCCGCTTTGCCAAGAACTTGGTTTCTGACCCCAAGGATCGTGCTGAGAGATTCAGGTATGGATTAAGGAAAGAAATTCGCACCCCTGTGATCGCAGGTGGCGCCAAGACATACGGGAAGATTCTAATAAGAGCTCAGGATGTGGAGAAGAGCCAGCCTTCTCACTCAAAAAGAGAGAATCCTGGAACTAACAACTTCCAGGGTAACCAGAAGAGGCCCAACAACAACAACAACAACAACAGGCCTTCGCACTACCAGCAGCAGCACCATCAGGCAAGGACCAGTGACAGAACGCCTCAGAAGCAGATCCCTGTCTGCGACTACTGTAAGAGGCCAGGACATCAGACGAACATCTGCAGGAAGAAATTGGGACACTGCTTAGTTTGTGGGTCTGCCACCCACCAAGTGAGGGACTGTCCCACAGCATTTAACCGAACCGGAGCAACTCAGCAAAGAGCTCCTCTACCCACTCAGCGGTAACGGTTCGGACAACATCAGCAGAAGATCGGGCGAGCTTTTTCCCTAGCAGCAGACGATCAAGAACCAGAGCAGGAACCTACCGCTGATGTCATCACAGGTTCCATTTATGTGTTTTCACATCCTGCTCTAGCATTATTTGATTCGGGTGCATCACACAGTTTTATATCATCAAAGTTCATTTCTGCACACCACCTAGATACGGGACTTAGCAAGATGATAAGTAGAGTTATGACCGGTGGTGGACCCATACCCATCACCGAGGCTTGTAACTGTCCCATAACTATTTTGGGCCACAAATTCTTAACACCCTTACTTGTGATGCCCTTGACCAACTATGATGTAGTCCTAGGGATGGACTAGTTAAGTGAGCAGCATGCGCTAATAGATTGTCACAGAGGATATGTAATCTTCAGCCCACCAGGAGAACCGGAGTTTGAAATCTCTCGAGCTCCGGATGTCACGACCCGCACCCACTGTGAGGGTATGAGAACGTAACAACTTCCAGCCTACGCCGCAGTGTCGGCGGTAGAACGCTGTCCTAGGTCAATCATCTAGCAATATAAAGGTACATGTACAGTATATACACTTCGAATGGAGGTGACATAGCAATATACAGTCTCAATCACATCTAAATGCAGAAAGATAAGATAGGAAGATAGATAGATAAAACTGGAATGGAAGAATATACATCACAGCAAGAGAGAGTCTAAGTGCCTAAAATAACATCTCAAAAACCACCCAGAATACAAGTCCCACTACTGAATATGAAATAATATATACAATCAGATCTCAAGACAGAATAGTAATCCTAGACTAAGGAGCCTCAGTCTCTAAACTAGTGGATCAGGCTGGAAATCTGGGTCACACATGGCATCTACAGCTGCCCCATAGTAGGTGTCTATGCAGGCCTCCTCCTCATCCTCTGTAAAATTTTCAACAGGTCCAGTCAGGACGGGAGCGAGCACAAAACATCTCACGCGGTTCATATCGAGTTAGGAAATATAAAGCATGCAATAGAGTAAAGTACATGAAACGCTGAAGAAGAAGATATATGAAAAACAGTAGAGATTTGATAACAGGAAATATCTAAATATGATAAGTAAGACTGTAAGGAAACATGTGATTTTAGAGCACAATATGGTTATGTAAACGGGTTAGGTTATACAATAAAATGGGACTCCTTTGTACGTGGGTGTACAATGGACATATACAATGTCTTATACAATACGATTGATCACATAACCATTTTCTACTCCCCCTCCCCAATCAATACACAAGGATCCAATTCAGTTACGTTACCTTATACAATAACTTGTACAATGACTTGTACAATGGCTTGTACAATGACTTATACAATGGCTTGTACAATGGCTTGTACAATAGCTCAATGTGATACTGAGAGTACAATATGCACAATGAGTGTACAATGATAAGGTATTCAATAAATACAACATGTAAGTGAAACGCACATCACAATATGTACTTAGTGAATATAAGGAGATAACATCTCAGAAGAAGATCCATATAGTACCAATCCGTGATAACAGTCGTGTCAGCATCAAGTACAGTAATCTAGAGCAAGAATATAAATCCATACAAGTATGAAACGGTCAGAGAATGTACTCGCCTGATAGCCTGAGTGTCTGAAGAGAATATACTGTTCGAGGAGTGGTGTCTGTCTCCTATAGAACAGTACAAGTCACAACAAGTCCAAAATGGTAAAATGAAGTTCTACTATGCATTCTACATGAACCTAGGTCAATCTAGGCCAAGGTCAACTCTTGGTCAACTTTGGTCAACCCTAGAAGTCAAACTAGGTCACCCTAGCCCAACAAGTCTACTAAGTCTCACTAGGCCTAACCAAGCCTAGTCTAGCAATCACACACCAATCACAAGGCTATACAAGCCTAGACAAACCATCACACATTTACCTTTAGGCTATGCCACTACACTATCTACATCATACCTCATTACTAGTCACACTAGGCTATATATAAAATATACATATTAGTATATAGGCTCCTCATAAATACCACACATATACAATATTACATATATACATATAGGCTCTATCCTATAGGTTTAGAAACATGAACTCACACACACAAATATATATATATATATATATATATATATATATATATATATATATATATATATATATATATATATATATATATATATATATATAGGCTCTTACACACATACAACCACACATATACAAGGCTGATTTGTAGGCTAATACATGGACTGTTGACAGGAGTTATAGGGACTGAAATTTGGTGTCCATGAGGGATGTCACATAGGACAGTAGCAGGGTGCAAAGGGGGACTGATAATGGATAGTCAAGGGATCTGGAATGGGGTTGCTATGTGGATATGTGAGCTGTCATTGCAAGTTTAGGGGCATAACAAGGACTGAGATGAACTGAACTGGGGGGTGTACATGTGAATAGGAACATGGTGTCAAGAAGGACTAAAACATGTGTGTGTGTGAGATAGATAAACATACATGAGAGTGGTGAGTGAATAACAGGCAATGTAGATAGGTTTCAGGATTTTAGTAAATAATGTGTCAAAGTTTTTTTTCAACATACAAGTCAAAAGAAAAGGAAATCAGTCCATCACATATTCTCAGGAATGGGAAAAACTGGAAAATACTCAGGTTTTAGGAGAACACAATATTGAAATATTCTAAAAAGGAAATCAATTCAAATTTAACATCCCATTCTATACTACAATCATGATACGTGTCCAAATGGACACGAAACTTAGGATACCCGACACAAAACCTATACTGATGCTTAGGGGACTCCTAGGGCTCCCTAATGATGAAGACAAAACAAAATTTCATGGAGGGATGAGGAATTTACCTATTGTTGAACTTTCCAATAAAAACCCCTATTCAAAGCTCTTCTCCTTGATGTCCCAATCCACCAATATCACCACAAACTGAAATAAAACTCCAACAACAGCAAGTATACCAGTGTTAGAACCCATTGCAACTGATTTGGGGATTTTAGGACCTAAAATGAATTTATGGTGAATTAATGAAGACAAGAACTCACCTCCTTCTAAACTTGAGCTTTCCTAAAAGAGGCAACCCTAAACTAAGAGAGTATTTATAGGGTGGTGTTCCCAAGGATGATATGGTGGCTGGCCACTAAGGCTTAGGGTTAGGGTTTTGAAACTTGTCTTGGGCTTTGGGCCTAGTCATTTAACAAATGACTTAAAAGTCACAAGTCATGGCTTGTGGTCAAATCTTTCTAATTCAAAACTCAATATCCTTAATTGTTTTCACTAACTAGAGTATGGTTGACCTAACTTAACCTAGGATCTCATATCTAATCATGTCCAACTTAACTAGGGTTAGGTCACAAAGTCAAAGCTAGTCAAAGTCAACCTAGTCAACCCTCATTCAAACAATTCCAAAATAAATTCTAAAAATTCCCAAAAAATCCAATAAATCCTAAAATGACCAAAATATCCTCTAGGCTAAAATGTACTAATCAAACATCCTAATCACAATGACCAGGCTCTATGTCAACAGTCTAAGGCTACACTAGTCAATGCACCAAAATCACAAGTCATGATTTAAATGGTTTAAAAAAATGATTAAAAATTACCAAAAATCATATTATTAATTAAATATCATAATTAAATAAATTAAAATATAAAATTTCAAAATTATCCTCATTTTAGAAAACGGGGTGTTACACCGGAAGACATGAAGAGTGTTACCTACTCCTCTATCACTGAAGAACCCGGGCCTCCTCACCTATCATAGCGGAATTCATGGACGTCTTTCCATATAGTCTTCCAGGATTGCCGTCAGATCGTGGTATGGAATTCACCATCGACCTAGTACCCGGCTATTCTCCTATTTCTCGGGGATGCTACAGAGTCGACCCCAAGGAGGCAAAGGAGATGAAAGACCAGATTGACGAACTGAAGGCCCAGGGATTTATCAGAGACGGGGCTTCACCCTGGGGAGCACCAGTTTTGTTCGTACCTAAGAAGGATGGAACCGTACGGATGTGTATTGATTACCGGGCGCTGAACAACATCACCATCAAGAACAAGTACCCTCTGCCCCTGTCACGCCCCAGTACCGAAATACGGGGACGGACGTAGGCCAGCTACACCGTATAAGGTACGAATACGCTATACGGCGATGACGGCTGTCAAGTCTTGCTGGGTATCCTAGCATGCAATCAATCTATGGCCTAAATCCGACCTCATGTCCACAGGCAAATCACAATGAAACAATATCAAGAGAGATAATCATATGGAAAGCAGGGAATACACATATGAAAATCAGGAATCTACAGTACGGAATAATAATGTAGACGAATATACCTTCCCACAGTTCCTAGCATGGTCTGGAACTGAAGCACATCCCCCACGTCAAGTCTGGAAGATCCACAGGGTCGGTCTCAGGCAATCTGGGAACAATCCAGGGTTGGTCAGGCCAACCGTAGCAAGTACCAGAAAGGAAGGCTCAAGGACGGGCGAAGAAAACCAGCAGAATAAAATGTGACAGAAATAGCATCTAAAAACAGTAAATAAGGTAAGGGATCGTGCGGTACCAACGCACGATTACAGAATATAAGGCAGCAATCCAACTACTAGTACGTAAGTAACCAATAATCATCACAATCATCCTAACATACACTAATGCCTGCATCGCTAACTGGAGATCGTAGTCTGTCATCGGGACAGTAATCCACCCCTACATCAAACAAGAACAAGGAAATGAAATACTGAGCCGGGACAACGTTACGCACCAGCCAGCTTAGCAAACAGCAAGCCATACAATTTATATGAATAAGCGGCCACTCAAATGCCTACGGCTTTCTATGTGGAAGTTGGGTTACCCCAACAATGCAAGTATGGGAATCCTCAGATCGTGCCGTCCCAGCAGGGCTGGCGAGGCCAAGTATAGCATGTAAGAAGAGCACCGATCCCTCGTAAGGCCACCGGGCTTTGCATGTCACCACCGGTCCCTCGTAAGGCTACCGTGCCGAGCATGCCATGTATATATAATGTATAGTACATAAGTAACCGGATATTGCCATCCACTAGTGCGCATGATAACAATATCCGTGGCGGCCAGCCTGCAGGTCATGACTAATGTCTGGGATAAGGCTGGTAATGCACGATCTCGGGATTCCGTTCCCCCCCAATGTTTCTACCAGTTTAAGTTGCCTAGATTAACCATACATTTATCCGGAATCACATGCCATGGTCACATGATCCTCCTCCTAGATGTCGTACCTCAGTACGAGAACGCTAAGTAAGAATCAACCTCGGCACCTATAGTCCCAGTTGTGATCCATCCTTAGTGTTATGCAAGAAGCAAGCAAGCAAGCAATCCTAACCACGCTAAGACTATAGGCCAACTACCAGATACCCGTGCAGGTAATCATATAATATAGCCAGAATATCAAGATGGCATCGCAATGCCATATAATCATGGAAGTAGCACCTCAAAGTGCCAATAGACAAGGGTACCGCAGTGCAAGGTCAGGGCCAGTACCTCAAAGGGTAAGCTGGACTTATAGTACGGATACAGGTAGTCAGGTCTGGGACAAGGACAACTCTGTCAGTCACAAGAAGTCATCTGCCCACATCGTGGCATGGATATCAGGTCAAGTACAAGACCAGAACCTCTACTATAACAACATCTCAAGCATAAATGGGAGCCTACAGCTCCAATCATCAAGTCGGTCCATCCACCAGATCAATCTAGCAAGAGTATCCCATCCATGATGGAGTGAATATCACGTCAATAAAGACAACCACCAAATACCAAGCTCATCTCCCTAATAATGCTAGGCCCTCTGACTCACAAGAATCCTCCAAGTCAATGATCACAAGCCACTAGAAAACAAGCCCCTCAACTACCAAGACAGCAATCAAACCAGGTTCTCCAACTACCGAAATACACAAAGGTACCAGGTTTTGGGCGTTGGGAAGTCGAGTAAAAATTATATAATAATACCCTCGATATTCTCCTCGTTCCGCGAGGCACTCGCACCAGTATCCAAAATCCAAAAGTCCTCGAAGATATATCTGATCAAATTAGAACATCACCAAAGAACTAGCAACACTTATCTAAGAATCCACTTAGTCTACCATTATCACTATCTCAATATCATATCCCCTCATAGTCAATCCTCGAATCAGATCATAGTCCCAACACATGGGTCAACACTAATCAACGTCGTCGGAAGATGGCAAGGATTGTGTGAACCACTCTGGATCAGATCCACAACCCTTAAACCAAATAAGGACCAGGGTTGTAGACCTTTACCCGAGTAGAACCGCTCTCCTTACACAATCTGGCGGACAGGACAGATGATGGGATAACAACTGAACTAGAACACCATCTAAAAAGAAGGGTCACAGGTCAAGAGTCCAATGGGTGATACCGTCGAAAAGGCAAGGATTGCGTGAACCCCTCTGGATCAGATCCACAACCCTTAAACCAAACAAGGACCAGGGTTGCAGACCTTCACCCGAGTAGAACCGCTCTCCTTACACAATCCGGCGGACAGGACAGATCAAGACGCTAGGCGAATAATCTAGTCGGGAGTCTACCTAGCAGGCAATAAGATCAGGGATGCTATACCAAGAAGAACATGCATGAGTTCAGTCCCGCAAACCAAAGGAATGGTTCTGCCCAATCCTTCGAACCAAATTCCCAACCGAGAATTCTGGAAAAATTCGGCAAAGTCTCCTTTGTAATCTGGATGGGAGCACCCTACGAATAGGGGCTAAAACCACTCGGCGCAACCCGTCGCAGAATCGCAGAATCGCAGGCTGAGAACACTAAGTCTCAGCTACCAGCAGCACTACGATGCGTACTGGGAACAAATCGATAGTCGAGAATACTAAGTCTCGGCCTCCAGCAGCACTACGATGCGTACTGGAAACCAATCGAACCCGAGACCACTAAGTCCCGGCCTCCAGCAGCACTACAATGCGTACTGGGCGCCAAGCCAACATGTATAATATAATCAACTAACCGCCTCGCAGGGCGCATCACAGCACATGCCCCTAGTTCTAACCCAAGCACAATCACAGCCACAAGAATAGTTCGCCAAGCCGTTACCCGACCGTGAGTCGGACACGGGGCATACGGGGACAATCCATACAAGTGAGTCGTGCTCGTGTCCTCGGAGGTGTGGATGACCCATCCGAGTTGTCCGATACGGTCTATTCCGGTATCGGACCAAGCTATTCTAAGTTATCATCATGGCAGTTCTACTACAAGGCTACACTAATCATGGTTATAAAATTTACAAGTACAAATTAACTAAATGAAATAAAATCTAGGAGAGAGGGCAAGAGCCGTCGGTGAGCAAGGGATACTTGCCTAGAGGGCTCGGTTAGGTAAGCAAGTCTTCGACAATCGCGATCCAAGCTAGCACGCCAATCGAGATCCTTAGAACACACAATAAATAATCATCAGCACCAAATAATAAAATAATAGAATAATCACAAGAGATGGCAGAAGGCTATACCGTGTGGGTCCTGCAAGCAGTGCAGGTATCGGGCACGGAAACCGAGGTACGTAGATCGATACGGACACGTAAACCGAGACGTGCACGTATATCGAGACGCGCACAAGAATCGAGATGGCACGAATATCGAGATGAACGGGAAACACGTACACGTAAATCGAGACGTGCACATAGATCGAGAAAATCACGAATATCAGAATGGTCCACGAATCACGCGACACGCAAATCGAGGCGAGCACGTAAATCGAAACGACCCAAAGTCCAAGGAGCACGTAAATCGATACGGCACACAAATCGAGGCGCGTACGCAAATCGATGCGGTACGGAGTCCAATGCGGCACGTAAACCAAGATGGTCATGCAAATCGATATACGCACGCGAATCGATGCGACACGAAAATCAAGAAAGACACAAAGGCCGAGGCACGAAAAATGAGATGGTGCACAAACCGAGATGGCACGTTGCCCGAGATAGCACGGGGCTCGAGGCGTCCCGCTGCCCAAGGCAGCACGTGAATCGAGGGCGCACGAAAACCAAAAAGGCGCACGCAAACCGAGCAGCGCACTGCTCGAGGCAGCGCGTGCATCGAGGCACGTGGCTCGAAGAGCACGCAGCCCGAGGCTGGCTCGCTGCTCGAGCAGCGCGGGGCCCAAGGGCGTCCCGCCGCTCGAGGCGGTGCTGGCCCGGGCGCGGCAACGGCACGGCGGTGGTGTTGGCCGCCGGGGAAAAAGGAAAGGAAGGGGCGGAGGAGATCGGGGCTCACCGGGGCAACCAGGTCGGGGTGGCTCGTCGGCAGCGCTTGACCTCCGACAGGGGAGAGAGAAGGAGGGGTCGGGGCTCGTCGCCGGAAAGGGGACAGTGGAGGCGACGACAACGATGAGGATGGGGGCGGCGCTGGAAGTAGTGGTGGTGGTCGCAGGGGTGACGGGCGGCCGCGCTGGAGGTCGGTGGCGGTGGCTGGCGGTGGCGGCTCCGGGAAGAGGGAGCTCAGGGAGGAGACGGCGAAGGCGATGGCGGTGCTGGTGGGTGATGGTGGCAGCGGTGGTCGTGGCGGCCAGCGGTGGCCGGGGCGAAGATGGTGGTGGTCGTGGGGGAAAACGAGGGTGAGGGAGAAGGTGAGCTCGGGAGGGGGAGTGTGGGAGAACAAGGAGAGAGAGGGATTCAGAGTGATGGAGGAGAGAGGGCTGGTCCGTGGGGGAAGAAAGAGGGATCGGGAGAGAGAGAAAGATGAGGGGTGGTGGCGGCTGAGTGAGAGAGGGGAGTGAGGGTTTGGGTTAGGGTTTTCTTTTGGGGTAGATATAGGAATCAAGGAATTTAATTAATAACAAATAATTATGAGGGCAAATCACCTCCAATAAAATAATAAAAATTTCAAATATATCCCAAAATTAAAATCTTTTAAAATACGAAATACAGTCGTATGCCTATTTTCAAAAAAATAGGGATCTGACATCCTACCCACCTTACAAAAATTTCGTCCTCGAAATTTCAGAATTATCAAAATAGGGTTTTCAAAACTAGTACATATATATCTGCCATGAAAACTCTACCCACCTTACAGAAATCAAGTAATACAATAAGAAACGAACAAAATCTCAATATGAAAACATCAAAGAGAACAAGGTCTAGATAAATCAATTCGCAAGTTAAATCGAAAACATCGAAAGGATCTCGAAAATCAAAGTCTTGCATACACGAAATAACCCCATAAATCAAAACAAGTATAAAATATCGAAAATAATATCAGAAAACGTAAAATCCCCAACTGCATAAAGAAAAATAATAAATCCGTATAATATCATAAAATACAGGATATCTGTCTCGAACCGATGACCGTAGTTTCCTAATATCCGAAAAATGTGTGCCATGGTCATTCCTTACCACGCCATCCGGAATGGCTGCAAAAGATTCACCATGACACTATAATCGAGCGGCTGCAACTTTCGTTACCACACCGTCAAGGTATACTAGGGTCACCCGGTACTCTTGACAAATACCCAAAACGAATCAAATCCATAACCCAAATATCCGAATCACTAAAATCACAAAATCTCTAACAATATAACGAGTCCTAGAAAACCATCAAAATCCAAAATCCAGGTGAATCGTAACACACATCCAAAAAAATATTTTTAATAATAACCACAAGATAGCTTTTCTAGGAAAATACTCCATATCCGTAGGAAAATACTCCAAATCAAGAATCCATATCAAAACATAATGTATAGAAGGTATATCTATAATTAAAATAATATCTGAAATATATAATCATGAGTGCGGAACTGTCCGAAATCAAGGAAGCCGAATCGATACAAGAATATCCCTCGGATACTCAACAAATGTTAAAATATCCAATCTCAGAGTCCTGATGAAATCTTCATTCTGCAGCAGTCCAGCCAACGCTCGAAGAGGACGATAATGATACTAAGTCAACACGAAGTCAACGCACGAAAGGGATAACAGGAAATCAACCGAGGTGAAACACCGGTAGAGAGTACAGAACCCAAGATAAATAATTATGTAACCCAAATGATGGAGATAACATCTCATCAAATAAGGTGATCGGCATGACCAACTATAGGATCATATCTATCAAACAAGGATCAGAGGTAGATAACACGAATAAGACATGGCCAAGCAAGATAGGTCCAAGTAGAGATGAGGACCAGTCCACAGGTTCAAGAGAGCGAAGGACAAGTGTAACAAATGGGAATACCAAGGAATAGTGGACTGAGATCAATAATTATGTGATACCCAACAATATCTCAAAACGAGACCTGCATGGGCCACCACTAAAACCATGTCACGCCCCAGTACCAAAATACGGGGACGGACGTAGGCCAGCTATACCGTATAAGGTACGAATACGCTATACGGCGATGACGGCTGTCAAGTCTTGCTGGGTATCCTAGCATGCAATCAATCTATGGCCTAAATCCGACCTCATGTCCACAGGCAAATCACAATAAAACAATATCAAGAGAGATAATCATATGAAAAGCAGGGAATACACATATGAAAATCAGGAATCTACAGTACGGAATAATAATGTAGACGAATATACCTTCCCACAGTTCCTAGCATGGTCTGGAACTGAAGCACATCCCCCACGTCAAGTCTGAAAGATCCATAGGGTCGGTCTCAGGCAATCTGGAAATAATCCAGGGTTGGTCAGGCCAACCGTAGCAAGTACCAGAAAGGAAGGCTCAAGGACGGGCGAAGAAAACCAGCAGAATAAAATGTGACAGAAATAGCATCTAAAAACAGTAAATAAGGTAAGGGATCGTGCAGTACCAATGCACGATTACAGAATATAAGGCAGCAATCCAACTACTAGTATGTAAGTAACCAACAATCATCACAATCATCCTAACATACACTAATGCCTGCATCGCTAACTGGAGATCGTAGTCTGTCATCGGGACAGTAATCCACCCCTACATCAAACAAGAACAAGGAAATGAAATACTGAGCTGGGACAACGTTACGTACCAGCCAGCTTAGCAAACAGCAAGCCATACAATTTATATGAATAAGCGGCCACTCAAATGCCTACGGCTTTCTATGTGGAAGTTGGGTTACCCCAACAATACAAGTATGGGAATCCTCAGATCGTGCCGTCCCAGCAGGGATGGCGAGGCCAAGTATAGCATATAAGAAGAGCACCGATCCCTCGTAAGGCCACCGGGCTTTGCATGTCACCACCGGTCCCTCGTAAGGCTACCGTGCCGAGCATGCCATGTATATATAATGTATAGTACATAAGTAACCGGATATTGCCATCCACTAGTGCGCATGATAACAATATCCATGGCGGCCAGCCTGCAAGTTATGACTAATGTCTGGGATAAGGCTGGTAATGCACGATCTCGGGATTCCGTTCCCCCCCAATGTTTCTACCAGTTTAAGTTGCCTAGATTAACCATACATTTATCCGGAATCACATGCCGTGGTCACATGATCATCCTCCTAGATGTCGTACCTCAGTACGAGAATGCTAAGTAAGAATCAACCTCGGCACCTATAGTCCCAGTTGTGATCCATCCTTAGTGTTATGCAAGAAGCAAGCAAGCAAGCAATCCTAACCACGCTAAGACTATAGGCCAACTACCAGATACCCGTGCAGGTAATCATATAATATAGCCAGAATATCTAGATGGCATCGCAATGCCATATAATCATGGAAGTAGCACCTCAAAGTGCCAATAGACAAGGGCACCGCAGTGCAAGGTCAGGGCCAGTACCTCAAAGGGTAAACTGGACTTATAGTACGGATACAGGTAGTCAGGTCTGGGACAAGGACAACTCTGTCAGTCACAAGAAGTCATCTGCCCACATCGTGGCATGGATATCAGGTCAAGTACAAGACCAGAACCTCTACTATAACAACATCTCAAGCATAAATGGGAGCCTACAGCTCCAATCATCAAGTCGGTCGATCCACCAGATCAATCTAGCAAGAGTCTCCCATCCATGATGGAGTGAATATCACGTCAATAAAGACAACCACCAAATACCAAGCTCATCCCCCTAACAATGCTAGGCCCTCTGACTCACAAGAATCCTCCAAGTCAATGATCACAAGCCACTAGAAAACAAGCCCCTCAACTACCAAGACAGCAATCAAACCAGGTTCTCCAACTACCGAAATACACAAAGGTACCAGGTTTTGGGCGTTAGGAAGTCGAGTAAAAATTATATAATAATACCCTCGATATTTTTCTCGTTCCGTGAGGCACTCGCACCAGTATCCAAAATCCAAAAGTCCTCGAAGACATATCTGATCAAATTAGAACATCACCAAAGAACTAGCAACACTTATCTAAGAATCTACTTAGTCTACCATTATCACTATTTCAATATCATATCCCCTCATAGTCAATCCTCGAATCAGATCATAATCCCAACACATGGGTCAACACTAATCAACGCCGTCGGAAGATGGCAAGGATTGTGTGAACCACTCTGGATCAGATCCACAACCCTTAAACCAAACAAGGACCAGGGTTGCAGACCTTCACCCGAGTAGAACCGCTCTTCTTACACAATCCGACGGACAGGACAGATGATGGGATAACAACTGAACTAGAACACCATCTAAAAAGAAGGGTCACAGGTTAAGAGTCCAATGGGTGATACCGTCGAAAAGGCAAGGATTGCATGAACCCCTCTGGATCAGATCCACAACCCTTAAACCAAACAAGGACCAGGATTGCAGACCTTCACCCGAGTAGAACCGCTCTTCTTACACAATCCGGCGGACAGGACAGATCAAGACGCTAGGCGAATAATCTAGTCGGGAGTCTACCTAGCAGGCAATGAGATCAGGGATGCTATACCAAGAAGAACAAGCATGAGTTCAGTCCCGCAAACCAAAGGAATGGTTCTGCCCAATCCTTCGAACCAAATTCCCAACCGGGAATTTTGGAAAAATTCGGCAAAGTCTCCTTTGTAATCTGGATGGGAGCACCCTACGAATAGGGGCTAAAACCACTCGGCGCAACCCGTCGCAGAATCGTAGATTCGCAGGATGAGAACACTAAGTCTCAGCTACCAGCAGCACTACGATGCATACTGGGAACAAATCGATAGCCGAGAACACTAAGTCTCGGCCTCCAGCAGCACTACGATGCGTACTGGAAATCAATAGAACCCGAGACCACTAAGTCCCGGCCTTCAGCAGCACTACAATGCGTACTGGGCGCCAAGCCAACATGCATAATATAATCAACTAACCGCCTCGCAGGGCGCATCACAGTAGATGCCCCTAGTTCTAACCCAAGCACAATTACAGCCACAAGAATAGTTCGCCAAGCCGTTACCCGACCGTGAGTCGGACACGGGGCATACGGGGACAATCCATACAAGTGAGTCGTGCTCGTGTCCTCGGAGGTGTGGATGACCCATCCGAGTTGTCCGATACGGTCTATCCCGGTATCGGACCAAGCTATTCTAAGTTATCATCATGGTAGTTCTACTACAAGGCTACACTAATCATGGTTATAAAATTTACAAGTACAAATTAACTAAATGAAATAAAATCCAGGAGAGACGGCAAGAGCCGTCGGTGAGCAAGGGATACTTGCCTAGAAGGCTCGGTTAGGTAAGTAAGTCTTCGACAATCGTGATCCAAGCTAGCACGCCAATCGAGATCCTCAAAACACACAATAAATAATCATCAGCACCAAATAATAAAATAAAAGAATAATCACAAGAGATAGCAGAAGGCTATACCGTGTGGGTCCTGCAAGCAGTGCAGGAATCGGGCACGGAAACCGAGGTACGCATATCGATACGGACACGTAAACCGAGACGTGTACGTATATCGAGACGCGCACAAGAATCGAGATGGCACGAATATCGAGATGAACGGGAAATACGTGCACGTAAATCGAGACGTGCACATAGATCGAGAAAATCATGAATATCAGAATGGTCCACGAATCATGCGACACGCAAATCGAGGCGAGCACGTAAATTGAAATGACCCAAAGTCCAAGGAGCACGTAAATCGATACGGCACACAAATCGAGGCACGCACGCAAATCGATGCGGTGCGGAGTCTAACGCGACATGCAAACCGAGATGGTCATGCAAATCGATATACGTACGCGAATCAATGCGGCACGAAAATCAAGAAAGACACAAAGGCCGAGGCACGAAAAATGAGACGGTACGCAAACCGAGATGGCACGTTGCACGAGACATCACGGGGCTCGAGGCGTCCCGCTGCCCAAGGCAGCACGTGAATCGAGGGCGCGCGAAAACTAAGAAGGCGCACGCAAACCGAGCAGCGCACTGCTCGAGGCAGCGCGTGTATCGAGGCACATGGCCCGAGGAGCACGCAGCCCGAGGCTGGCTCGCTGCTCGAGCAGCGCGGGGCCCAAGGGCGTCCCGCCGCTCGAGGCGGTGCTGGCCCGGGCGCGGCAACGGCACGGCGGTGGTGTTGGCCGCCGAAGAAAAAGGAAAGGAAGGGGTGGAGGAGATCGGGGCTCACCGGGGCAACCAGGTTGGGGTGGCTCGCCGGCAGCGCTTGACCTCCGGCAGGGGAGAGAGAAGAAGGGGTCGGGGCTCGTCGTCGGGAAGGGGACAATGGAGGCGACGACAACGATGAGGATGGGGGCGGCGCTGGTAGTAGTGGTGGTGGTCACAGGGGTGACGGGCGGCCGTGCTGGAGGTCGGTGGCGGTGGCTGGCGGTGGCAGCTCCAGGAAAAGGGAGCTCAGGGAGGAGGCGGCGAAGGCAGTAGCGGTGCTGGTTGGTGATGGTGGCAGCGGTGGTCGTGGCGGCCAGCGGTGGTCGTGGCGGCCAGCGGTGGCCGGGGCGAAGATGGTGGAGGTCGTGGGGGAAAACGTGGGTGAGGGGGAAGGTGAGCTCGGGAGGGAGAGTGTGGGAGAGCAAGAAGAGAGAGGGATTCAGAGTGATGGAGGAGAGAGGGCTGGTCCGTAGGGGAAGAAAGAGGGATCGGGAGAGAGAGAAAGGTGAGGGGTGGTGGCGGCTGAGTGAGAGAGGGGAGTGAGGGTTTGGGTTAGGGTTTTCTTTTGGGGTATATATAGGAATCAAGGAATTTAATTAATAACAAATAATTATGAGGGCAAATCACCTCCAATAAAATAATAAAAATTTCAAATATATCCCAAAATTAAAATCTTCCAAAATATGAAATACAGTCGTATGCCTATTTTCAAAAAAATAGGGATCTGACAGCCCCGGATCGACGACCTGTTTGATCAACTGAGTGGAGCTAAGGTATTTTCGAAGATAGATCTCAGGTCTGGCTACCATCAAATCAAGGTCAGGAAGGAGGATATTCCAAAGACGGCGTTCAACACCAAATATAGACAGTATGAATTTTTGGTCGTGCCGTTTGGACTGACGAATGCCCCTGCAGTATTCATGAACCTTATGAACAAGTTCTTCCACGAATACCTGGATCAGTTTGTTGTTGTCTTCATCGATGACATACTGATCTACTCGAACACTGAAGAAGAGCATGAAGAGCACCGGAAAAAAGTTCTGGGAAATTTAAGGATGGAGAAGCTCTATGGTAAGCTATCTAAATATGAATTCTTCTTAGACAAAGTGGATTTTCTTGGCCATATTGTCACAAGAGAAGGAATTTCGGTGGATCCAATGAAGATAGCTGCTATTGAGAAGTAGACTGCACCAAGTTCAGTTGCAGAAATCAGAAGTTTCTTGGGCTTAGCTGGCTACTACCGAAAGTTTGTAAAGGATTTCTCTAGGATTGCTGAACCGATGACGAAGATCACTAGGAAGAATGAAGAATTCATTTAGTCTGAAGCTTGCCAGTCATCATTTGAGGAACTGAAGAAGAGGCTTACAACGACGCCGATACTTGCGATACCCTCAGGTACCGGCGGTTTCTCAATTTACAGTGATGCTTCCGGTAAGGGATTGGGCTGCGTTCTTCAACAGCATGGGAAAGTAATTGCTTACGCATCTAGGCAATTACGGACTCATGAGAAGAACTATCCTACGTATGATTTGGAGCTTGTAGCGGTGATATTTGCATTGAAGCTGTAGAAGCACTACGTTTATGGAAAGAGTGTGGAAATATTTACAGACCACAAAAGTCTCAAATATATTTTCACTCAGAAGGAGCGAAACATGCGATAAAGACGATGGCTGGAGCTGATGAAGGATTTCGACATCAGCCTACAGTATTATCCGGGTAAGGCTAATTGTTGCAGATGCACTTAGTCGATATCCGATGACAATGTTCTTGACCAAGGAGCTTTATTTGCTGGAGGACATAGAAAAGCTTGGACTGAAGATTGTACTGCTCGAAGAGGAAATGAAAAAACTGGAAAGAGAAGTCATCGTACCAGGAGCTGATTCATCAATGATGCAGTTGTAAGTGCGTTCAAGTCTAATGGACAGAGTTAAGTAGACACAATTCCAAGACGAGATGCTTTGCAAACTCAGAGATCAAGTGCTGGCAGGAACACTTGAAGGATTCTCAATCGCCAGCGATGGAGCACTGAAGCATGGTACAAGACTTTGCGTACGAACTGGCGAACTGAGGAACGAGCTGATGCAAGAAGCGCACCAGTTACAGTATTCCATACATCCAGGAGCTAACAAAATGTATCCGGATATGTGTACTATAGTATGGTGGTACGGAATGAAGAAGGATGTATCCAGGTATGTGGCTAGATGTTTAATTTGTCAATAAGTAAAAGCTAGCAGACAGAGACCAGTAGGACCATTGCAGCCGTTAGACATCCCGGAGTGAAAATGGGAGCACATAACGATAGATTTTGTGTCAGGACTGCCTCGATCCTAAGGAGGAAAGGATGCCATTTGGGTTATTATGGACCGACTGACGAAGTCAGCCCACTTTATTCCCTACAAGGTGGGTCTATCCACCGAGAAGTTGGCGGCACTGTACATGCGACATATCTACCGAATTCATGGAGTTCCGGTAAGTATTGTATCTGACAGGAATACCAGGTTCACCTCTCACTTCTGGAAGAGCTTGCACGACAGTTTGGGAACACAACTGAAGTTCAGCATCACCTACCATCCCCAGACTGACGGACAATCGGAAAGAACAATCCAGACGCTAGAAGACATGCTGAGATCTTGCGTCTTGGAATTTGGAGGGTCTTGGGAAGACCATTTGTACTTGGTGGAGTTCTCCTACAACAACAGCTACCAAGCTAGCATCGGTATGACTCCGTTCGAGGTACTTTATGAACGTCGTTGTCGCACTCCACTTGCTTGGGACGACGTAGGAGAAAGGATATTGCTTGGACCTGAGATGGTGACCGGTACAGCAGAGAAGGTAAAGATGATTAGGGACAAGCTCAGGATTGCCAAGGACAGACAGAAGCATTGGACAGATAGCAGTCGACGGCCGTTGGAGTTTGAAGAAAAAGACAGTATGTTCGTGAAGATATCCCCTACCAGAGGAACCATCCGTTTCGGCAGAGCAGGAAAGCTAAGCCCCAGGTATATTGGTCCTTTTGAAGTACTTAACAGGATTGGAGAAGTGGCTTATCGGGTGGCTCTACCCCCAAGTCTCGAAGGCGTCCACAACGTCTTCTATGTTTCGCAGCTGAGACGCTACATCCCGGACGCGAGCCACATCTTGGACCATTCGGAGCTGGAAATTGGACCCAGCCTCACAGTACCAGAGAAGCCAGTGGCAATATTGGACAAAGGAGAGAAGAGAACCAGAAACTCTGTGACGCCGATAGTCAGAGTTATGTGGCAGCACAACTCCCCAGGCGAGTCTACCTGGGAGCAAAAAGACAAGATGCGGGAGTAGTATCCGTATCTGTTTGAGACTTGAGGTAACCCCTAACCCTGCCTTTAATTTCGAGGACGAAATTCTCTAAGGAGGGAAGATTGTGAAACCCAAATTTTGGAATGATAATCTGTAGCGTATTCCCAGCCATATTATTATTATTATTATTATTATTATTATTATTATTAGATATATTATTATTATTATTTATTAGTCGGAATTAGGAAAAATATTATTTTTAAAATTATTATTGGGTTTTTTATTGTGGCCCAGTCCCGATCCCGTGCCTGGGACCTGACTCCGAGTCCGAGCCCGATTCCCGTCCCGAACCCATTCTTAACAAATTCTAATATATGTTATACATGTATATATATATTTATATATATATATGTGTAAGAGAAGAAGAAAAACAAAATAAAAACAAACCCAGCCCCTGGCCGACCCCGTACTCATTCACCCCCTCTCGATTCTCACTCCACCATTTCCTCCCCTCCACTTCCCCATTCCACAACACCACTTCTTAATACTCCACCACTTCACTCATTCCACCACTCCCAGAGAAATTACCCCATTTCACTCTTTCCAGAACCCCTTTCCCGATCTCCCGCGCCCTCCAGCGCTGGCCACCGCCGACCGCGACCTTCTCCGCCGACCTCCAGCGCGCCCAGCCCCTATCCAGCGCCTTCCTCGGCCGCGTCTCCTTCGTCCGCGCCCCTCGGCCACTGTCCGGCGACCCCCGACCCGCTGTCCGTGCCCGGCCCCGAGCCAGCATCTTTGGTTGCGTTCCGCGGCCTCGTGGACGCTCTGTTTCGGGACTGCTGTGGTTTCGGGTTTTTCGATTTCGCGTTCCGAGCTTCTATCTCAGTATTCGGGATTTTTCTGTGCTTGCGAGGATTATTCTCTTTATTATCATCTGAGAGCTCTAGCCAAGCACCCGAGGTAATTTCATTTTTCTTGTGTCCCTCCCGTAGGTAGTCTGTGATGACGCGGTCTCGACCCCGTTGCGGGGATCATTTCGACTCTATTGCGGGGATACACGCGACTTTCGTCATGGCGGTATATTTCGGTAGTTCGGTTTTACGCTGAATGCGTATGTTTTCGATTAGTTTCGATTACGGTTCGATTTTATATTTACGCCGGCTTTTATCTTTATTGTGTTGGTTGTGGGATATTATTTCTGTGTGGAATATTATTATGGATGGTTTGGGTTGTTTCCCTGGTTCGGGATATTGTTTATGTTAACTTTTGGCACCATCCCAGGATTGGGTTATCCCAATTACAGAGGAGATGCTGCCCAAATTTTTGGGAAGTTTTCAAAAATAAAGCATTTTAAAATGGGATTCTATTTTCAAATTCGGTATTTTGCAAACGAATTACAAAATTAGTTTTGTCGATTTGAAAGTGAATTTTGGTGTTTCGTATCCCCGTTAGGCGATGACCGTATCGGTCGGATGAGCCTCGGTGAAATGCAAACGCTACAGGATATCCTGTACATTGAGGCGTTAGCCAGCAACATGAGATTGCAAGACCAAGTCTGAGACCCCTTTTCTATTTTTTATATTTAAAATTTATTTAGAACTAGTAATGGCCTTTTAGCATTCTGGTTGCAGGGCTTTGGCCTACTGTTTGGACTGTTCGCAGCACTCAGAGCTCGCCTTAGGAATTAATTAATTTATGTAAATAATTTGTAAAGGGCATAAGTCCAGTTTTCCTTTATTTCTCTGCGACCGAGTATTGTGTAGCGTAGCTTTTTATTATTTTTCTGGATGTTGATTTCGCCGTTAAAAATGCGTAGAATTTAAAATGGATATTTATTTTATAAAGAAATTAATAAACTTTTCTCATAATAAATAATCTAGTAATTTAGCAATCAACATGTTTTCTCATTTAAAAGAAAAAGTCTAGTAATTTAGCAATTAACCGATAATTGCTATTTTTCCCAATTAAACAGTAACCGACTTATTTAATTAAAATGATAAACGAATGTAGATTATGACGCTAGATTTTTGGTAGATTATTAAATAACTTAAAACCTGACGAGGGTCTACGTCTAGAGATTGTAACTAGCACACCTAGAATGGTTTCATTATGGTTCTAAGCCAAGGTTCTCAACTGTAGGATCTCGGAGACGAACTTGACTTCCTCCTCGGTACTGAAATTCCCGATCCAGTCAATTAACAGAGGCAGGTTACGGTTATGTTTTCTTGTATTTTATTTAGTAATTGTCTAGCTGCGTGTTTAAACCACATTGCTATACGGAACCCTCTCCGAGGGTTCAGATATTGATGGATATTGATTGTGGGGATTGGAGGAATAGTGTAACGTTTATGGCCAATACCCCTCATATTGCATATTGTGCAAGCTTACCCCTCTTACACACGGGAATAAGCCGTATCGCGTCGCTAGGACGCTATTGTATAACCCAAGCCGGTCATAGACGATTACACATTCAAATCATATTATTTTCAATTGTCAAAATGCTGGAAAATATTGTTTCAACTGTTTAGCCTGCACTTTTTCATTATTACTTGAAATATGAGATACATATTCGTTCTTGCTCCCTCCTGACTGGAGACAATATTTTTATTTGACATTGAGGATGCTGAGCTATTGTAAAATTGCTACTATGACCCGGTTTTGTACCCTGTGGTGTTGCCGGAGTCCCCCTTGGAGGACGCGGGACCTGAGGCCGACGAGCCGACCGCATAGCTAGTCGTTTCCAGTTTCTAGTTTTATTATTTTACAATTTTGTTAATTTAAATTCAGCACTTTATTTCAGTTCTTTCATTTCCAGTTGTACTTTTCAATTGTTGAATAAAAGTTTTAAAATTTCTGTATATTCGAGTTGTGACAAAATATAGATGTTGTTGTGAATACCTCCATATAGAACAACTTACTGCCGTCGTCTCACAACGGTGCAGGCAGGACATGATCCGGTTCGACCTAATAATTTGGGATCGGGTCGTGACATATTTTTAGTGGTCCGTCGAAGTTAGTCGGCAAACCGTCGCAAATTAGCCGCTATACATGGCGACGAAATATCCGTCACCAAATGAAAGCCGACGAGAGACCGACGGCTTACCGACGGCATGTCCGTCGCTAATGTTCTGTCCACCTTTCATACATATACTATATATTACAGAGATAAAGAGGGGGTGATAAGTGCCATAGCTGTGTGGGTGTATCATAGCAGTAGAGGCCCCCGCCACCCACAACCCCCGTCGTCCCCGTCGTCCCCCGTCGCCCTGACCGACAATACCACCACCATCTTCTCCGTCACCTCCGCCATCACCTAAACCCACGCACCCCCCCAAACCCTGCTGTCCCGACCCGTCGTCCCTCCCCCCCGACCCACTGCCCCCGCCACCCACAACCCCGTCGCCCCCGCCGCCCCCCGCAGCCCCGACCGACAACACCACCACCATCTTCTTCGTCACCTCTGCCATCACCAAAACCTACGCATGCGCGCACCCCCCCACCCCCCACCCCCCGTTGCCCCGACCCGCCGTCCCCCCCGACCCCGTGCCCCGACCCGCTGCCCCCCCCCCGCCACCCACAACCCCCGCAGCCCCCGTCGTCCCCCCAACCCCCGACGTCCCTGCCGCCCCCGCAGCCCCGACGCCCCCGCAGCCCCCAATGCCCCCGCTGCCCCCCCGCCACCCACAACCCCCGACCATCGCGAGAGAGAGAGAGGATTACCTGGAGAGAGAGCCGCCGGAGAGAACGCCGATCGCCTTTGGGAGAGAGAGCCGCGGGAGAGAGAGAGTGAAATTTGGGGGGAATAAAAAATTCCCTCTGTCGTTTCAATTTAAGTCAGGGTCGCGATGGATAATATCCGTCGCTAAGCCGACGCTATACTAGATAACTGCCAATGGAACATCCGTCGCTACGTAGTTGTAAATTTGTCCCGCCACTTCTTCCAATATTTCCCGCCAAATATTCGACTGCATAGCGACGGATGTAAATTCGTCGCTATTTCTCCGACGCCGTAGCGACGGACTGACGACCTTTTCTCACCCTTCAAATAAAAATAAACATTTATCAACTTCTCGTCGGTAATTCGTCGATAATTTGTAGAAAGTCCGTCGCTAATTACGACAAAAAAAATTCGTCACTAAATAGCCGTCGCTAGTTGCCTGCATTTTGGTAGTGTATAAAAAAGATGGCTGTTGGAGCGGGCGATCCAGACGATCGGGTGGAAAACCCTAGGGTTTCTACTGCTAGAGAGATTGGGAGGGGATCCCAACCCTAGGACCCCGGCGTGCTCCTCTCCCCCCCCCCCCCCGCGCGCGCACGCCAGGCGAAGGACCGGCGGGAGGCGCCGGCGAGTCTGTGGCCGGCGGAGGGGCCCAATCGGGCGGAGCTGCAGTCGCGGGAACAGGGCCCCAGGCGGGGGGTCAGGTGGTGGAGGACGGACAGGAGCGGCCGGGAGGGGCTGTTGGTCGGCGAACCCAGGTGGGGGGTACCGAAGAAGGATTATCGGGACAGGCGGATCAGTGGGTTCCAGATCCAATGGAAAATCCTGATTTCCAAATCGAATCTGGATCTAGATCAAAGGGTAGCAAGACAGAAGGAGGCGGATGGAAAACGGTTACGAGACGTCGGGGAGCCAAGACCGGGGGTAACGCGGGCGGCTTACAGAACCACTGAAACGCATGCTACCCTACTGTGAGGCGACCAGGAGAGGGTACAGGGGTGCGGACGACGGCCCAAGACCCTGTGGTGTCTGCGGGGAGATCGGTGGGCTGGCGCCCCAAGGCGACTATGGCGGAAAAAGGAAAGAGCAAAGTTGTGGACCTGAGAGGCCAGGGGCCGGGGTTAACCCCGACTGGAGTCACTTCTGGGGTCATTCCTCGTCCCCAGGTGGTGTACACTCCCTAAATTTTCACTATGATTTTTTTTTTTGAATTTGGTATTGATTCCATATTTTTATTTGCTCATCGAGTCCGAATATGTGTGAGGTATTTTTTTTGAAAATATTTTGATTATATTTATAAGGGATAGTTTTAAAATAATACATGATAAAAAAATTTTACTTTAAGTTGTGAAGGCGTTGCGTCAAGATTTTCCAAAATGCTATTTTTATGGTTCAAATACAATAGTAATAATTTTGTAAATATTTGTATGCGAGGTACCTTAATCTAATACATGTATATATCTTTTAATATTCAAAATTATTTTATAAATTATTAAAAAGGTATTTTAAATATATTTCAAAATTATTTCATTATTATTTTGATACTAATTATAAAAGTTATTTTGGAATTTTTGTTATTTAATTAAAACTTATTATGGTTGTTTAAAAATTGAAATCATCTTATTGCTTTATAAGCTTAATTTAAATATGAGTTAGCTATACTAAATTTGGATTTGAATAAAACTAGATTTAAATTGGATTTGTATGGGATTTGGATTGAATCGGTTTTTAAATTGATTTAAAACTAAAAGTAATTATCTATAAGGGGGTTTAAATTTCTCTAATCCATATCCCAACTAGGGAGTCCACCTCCTATATAAGGAGAGGCTCCATATTCTTTTTTTTAATTCCATAATCCACAATATTCTACCACAAATGTACGTACATCGTGTCGGTGTACAATTCCTTCCCGTGTCAGCCGTGACGGCCTCGGGTCCGACCCCGGGTGTCGTTCCACTAAACCTTATCATTACAATTACATATCCATCTCCGTGTTCGACACTCCCGACACGAACCAAAAATATTCAATTCATAATCTAGCCCGAGCCTGGCCGTCCCTTGTTTCTGCAGCCCATCTCCAACCCTTTCCCGACGGTCGCCCAAAATCCGATACAACCTCTGTCACATCATCACCACCACCACCGTCGCACAGCCCTTGTCCCCTCACCCGGCTGCCTTCGACTCTGGAACCCAGCTCCCCGCCACGGCCACCCTCGACCGCAACAAGCAACCACCACCGACACCACCCTCTGTCCAACTTCCACCAGGATCCGACCACCAAAGCAAACCACCTCCATCATAGTCCTCTTCTTCTCGACACCCGTCGTATTACCAACCCAACCACATATCCCATACCATTGCGGCAACCATCGTGGCTGTCACGCCCCGCTCCCGCAGGAGCGATCGTCCTCGCTAAGGTGTGATGCCGCACGGGCCTAGGTTGCGCCCGTACAAGGCTAATCCCAGAAACGACCGATTTGAGCTAGGCCACAGAGTCGCACAGAGTGTCCCCATTTGCAGCGGAAAGTAAATAAACACAAATTGAAGCGAATTCAAACTCTTTATTGATATTCAAGAAGTTTACAAGCGGTACTAGGCCGAGTTTACAAGTCTCTCAAGCTCTCTCTCTCTCTCTCTCTCTGAAACATAAAAGACATGCCAAGTGGCTTACAACATGGAATGATTCACGGCGATGTTCCGATACATTTTGTCATGTATACGGTGCTTCAGCTCCTTGCAATGCTCCAAGGCCCCAAAGTTAGCTCTGTGCCTTAGCACAATCGAAGAAAGCTCCGCACCCGACGACGTCTCCTGCTTCCTGCAAGCAATCTGTGGGGTTATCAGTACATTGTTATGCACTGGTGGAGAGGCTAGCTCGCCCACAATGCTATCATTACCAAACACGTTCTATTTACTTTTGTGCACTGTCTATCATTTATTGTCTTTCTAATCTTGTCTTAGGATCAGTTTTATGGCATATTTCATAACCTATTCCGTGTTGCCAAATTCAAGTATGTGCATGGAAATGTATGCAGGACTTACCCATACTTACCGTCCGACCTTCCCTGTCCAAAGTAAACCAAGTTAGTCAACAATTCATATAAACTTTCAATGTCAAGTGCGTGTCCCTACCTCAGGTTCTAGCACGTCGTAGGCACGTTCTCTAACTCATTTGCATGAAGTACTCTTGATCATTTGGTGTGTTACATTTTGAGCATGTTCAGAAGGCACTTTATTTAGTTAACTTAGACTACTTTGTTTCAATGCAAGGACTTGTACGTGGATTGCCACCAGCAAGTCCACTTAGTCTATATGCACCGGTCGCTGGCATCACAAGACATTTTGGACATACTCTCTTTGAAATTCTTACCTATCGAAGTGTGATGGCTGGTACACTTTGATAGTCTCTTGAAATGCCTGGCATTATGTCTCTTTGAGTGGCCGAGCCCCCACCCAAGTAGCCCGTAAGCCACTTTTTGATTCTGTATGGGCCGGCCACGATATACCTCCCCCTCGATCGTGCCACGGAATCCCTTCTTCTTCACGGCCACGGTATTCCCCCCTCGCCGTGCCGCGTTGTCCACGACCATTTTGTATTGACTTGTCATTTAACTTAACAGCTGTCTTTGAGCCATAATGCGTTATCGACCAGGTTGGCGTCCGTGCAGCGCGGGTAGCAAGCCCCGTTGCACGTGCCCGTCATACCTGTCGCTAACCATTCTTTTCCTTCTTATCTTTCTTTCATTCATTCTTTTCTTTCTTTTACTTGTCCGTTCGTTCATTGATTCATTCACACATTCATTCATTCATTTGTTGATTCATTCATTCACTTATTCGTTCTTTCATTCATTCATTATGCAACTCCCCGTGCGGGAGTCGCCTTGGCGGCCCATCGGTCCCAAAGTCTTCCAATGTTGCTATACTCTACTCGGAACGACTATGTCGATAGTCTTCTGTTTTATTGTTGTAAACCGTTTATTGTTTCATTATTGAACGCATAGGAAACTTGAATGTAAGCTTGTACCTTAACACAAGCGTAGAGCGCGGTGCGAGAATTCTCACATTTTCTATGTTCTTTTCCATATTATATACAAGCATACAAGATGGAATTATTTCCTTATCTAGGTACGTTGAGTCATTTATTAGCATGCGCGGTGTTATCGCCTAGCAATCCTAGCAATAGTGTTCGTATTGTTATGTGTCTAGGCTAAGCAAAGACGGGTTCATCGGAGCCACCCACCTTAGCGATATTCGCATCAGCCGAGCGATACTCCGAGCGCGCCTTTGAAAGTCTAAGTCTGGATTCCTCTTGATGGGCCAATGTAAGCCTTGCATCGATTCTTCATCAGGTTGATGCCAACTCTTCGGGTCGACGGCTCGTTTTAGTTGTTGCACTTGCCGCTTGAATCGGCGTTCCGCTAGGACGGAGCGGGTCATTACATAATACACCACTCAAAACAAATCTCGTCCTCGAGACTTCCTGAGTGCAGGTCATCCTACCATTCCTTAACTCGTGTCATCGTATTTCTTAGACAATTCTATCGAACGGCTCTATCGTTCGATGGCATCGAACCATACTCGATACCTTTCTAAGTTTCGTGTCGTATACGTTTGGTCGATTTTATTGAATAACTTTTCATTCATTTTAGAGTTGATGGTACTTATTCAATTCAAGTGTTTATTCGCCTTGGTTGTATTTTTTCGTGTCATGGGACTGAAATGGTCGTACGAGGCACGTTGTAATTTATCAAATACGAGGGTCGTAGGCTGAGACAAACTCACTTTCGTTTATCTCGGTCATCGAGATGACCCGATTCGCTTCTCAAGCGTTCTTGTCCACGAAATTAGTATGATTTCTTCTTAGCAGGGTCGACCAAGTCTAAGTAATTTTCGTCCGATTCAAGACCAAGTATTGCACTATCATCGAGTATATCTTCCTATCAATGGTTCAATTCGTTATACCAACTCTTACTTGTACGATATCGATTCCATATCATTCACTTGTTTAGGGCCAATCTCGTTGTCGTTCACGCACACTCCGCTCACACGTTTCTTTGATTCCGAGCCACGCTCGTACTAGTATCATTCCTTTCTTTTAATATGATCTCAATCCCCGATACTTTTCATTCCTCAAGTCTCGTTTGGAGTTCAACGTGTCACTTGGTTGGATCGTGCACACATTCCAGGCGTCCCAAAAATACATGCATTCACCAAATCGCGTGATAGAGAATTCATCATTCTCACTCGAGTTGCATCGTGCACATACTTCGGCGTCCCTGAAATATATGCATGTCAGTCGAATCTCGTGAGGGGTATTCCTATATTCGTGATTCACACTATCCATCCATGCCAATCCTTAATATCACTCTTTCGATTGCTAACTATTGAAACAGGTGCGTCTCGCCTAACCGCTAGGCCATTTCTCAAGGCTAAGTCAATGTCAGGATTGGAATCATAGTTCCCCAACAATAATGCCAATACTGACCCCAATCCTAGGGTCAAACCAAAGTCGGTAGTACGTGGTTTTCTACCCAATCTCGCGTCACTCAAATTTTTAAACATCGAGCACGATCACCTATTCGCATCAATACATTCGTTGCGCGTATTCGAATCCATTCAAATCACCAACTCTAACCAATTCATGTATTCGATCACGAGGTCGTCTAGCTTTGACAATATGTTGTGCCCCAATCTCACGCGAGTCTGATTATCCACGGTGGTTCATGAATCACCATGCAACGCTCCCGCGGAACAATCATTTCCATCGGGGCGTAACTCTTGCTTGCGTCTAGACTAATTCATTCTCGATATGTGGATTGGACCTACGCAATCCTCAAATTCAACCGTCACGCATGCTAAGTCATTCTCGAGTCTACATTCGCATCAAACCATAAGTCGATATATCAAATTTGTCGTGCCATGTAAGTTCGATCACCCCCGCTGTATGAATCACCATACCAGCGCTCACACGGAGTGATCGCCCTAATCGACGTGACGCATGTGCGAGGCTGGAGTTGTACTCGCATAAGACAAGAACGTCAATGTTGTGATTATCAACGAATCATATCCAAACATGTTCATTTTTTATCCAAGCCAAGATCTCGGTTCGATAATCTGACCGTCATTCGTTCAACTAAAAAATTCTTGAGCCACGTCTATATTTTCCTCGACACGTTTCAATATCCTGAGTATAGAATCCATCGGAACAATAACATTTGTACGATCTTCATTTGCCGAGTCAGATTACCCCCGGGTTATCGCATATCGATCTTTGATACGCCTCAATACCATCGACGATATGTGTAACCTGACGATCTTCCTTTGCAACCAATTTTGAGTCGTACGACTGATGCTATTATCCAAACTAGATATACCATAATTCCATTTGATTCAATCCAAGATCAAGTTCGACCGCTATTCCTCAAGCTAGTTTCAATATCGTTCTCTAAAACTCAAATCATATTTTATTTGACCCAATCCGAAATCACAAGTGCTATCCTCTAGCTTCCTCGATCAAGACATACATCTTTATTCATCGTTCCGAGTCGTTTTCTAACTTGCGTTGCCCATTGACAAGTTGTCCGAACGATATCTCGTTCGGGACATTCGAAGTCACGATCAACTAAGCATGACGCGTTCTAAGGCTTTGCGCGATCGCATCGTCTCGCCGACATACTCGTCGTTACTCGTAATCCTTAATTTTGCTCGAATAATTTCTAAGAAAATCTATCCACCACTCGGATTCGAGCCATCCTATTTAATCCATAATCACATTTGCATCATTTGCTAAGACATATTTCAGATTCGTTCGACGAATCTCTAGCACAATCGCTCACGTGTATTGACGCACTAAGTCGTTCACACTATTCCTCAAAATCCAAATCAATCTTTCGTGCACGCCTAAGCGTTAGTTTGATAGCGTTCCTATCGATATGCACTCTAAGTGTAGCTTCGTTTCTGACCGAGCGGTACTTGATATCGCTCGTAACTCGATTGCACCAAAAAGTCGAGGTGTACGACACGCGGCACAACTTAGCCAAAAGGTCATGTGTATAGCTATCCTGTACGGACTATATTCAAGTTTGCATGCTCACTTATTCTCGTTCGAGTGATAATCGATCTCGCTCGTAACACGTTTGTACCAGAAGGTCTAGGTGTGCGATACTCCGCACAACTTAGCCAAAAGGCTGCGTGCATAACCATCCCGTTCGAACTATACTTTGGTCTCGTGTACTCGTTCGCCATTGTCAGCGTAAGTTTATTCAAGCACGCCTTGCGTTTGCTAACTTTTAACATTTTGGTTTTCTTTCGACTCAAGTCCGTCGCATTTTGGCCCAAAGGCCTTCGCCTATCGATCCCGTCCAACCGAGTACTCGTACGAGCTTTTGAAAGTATTAGACTTATTGTATGGAACATCCCAAGGCACAACGAGAGAGAGCGTACACTTCTTTATTTCCAACGAGCTTTCAAAACTGAGAAAATTGAAATAAAGTCCAAGGACGTAAAGCCGTGCTCTGATACCAATCTGTCATGACCCGCACCCGCATGAGCGATCGTCCTCGCTAAGGCGTGATGCCGCACGGACCTAGGTTGTGCCCGTGCAAGGCTAATCCCATAAACGGCCGATTTGAGCTAGGCTACAGAGTCGCACAGATTGTCCCTATTTGCAGCGGAAAGTAAATGAATACAAATTGAAGCGAATTCAAACTCTTTATTGATATTCAAGAAGTTTACAAGTGGCACTAGGCCGAGTTTACAAGTCTCTCAAGCTCTCTCTCTCTCTGAAACATAAAAGACGTGCCAAGTGGCTTACAACATGGAATAATTCATGACGATGTTCTGATACATTATGTCCTGTATACGGTGCTTCAGCTCCTTGCAATGCTCAAAGGCTCCAGAGTTAGCTCCGCACCTTAGCACGTTCGAGAAAAGCTCTGCATCCAACGACGTCTCCTACTTCTTGCAAGCAATCTGCGGGGTTATCAGTACATTATTATGCACTGGTGGGGAGGCTAGCTCGCCCACAATGCTATCATTACCAAACACGTTCTATTTACTTTTGTGCACCGTCTATCATTCATTGTCTTTCTAATCTTGCCTTAGGATCAGTTTTATGGCATATTTTATAACCTATCTCGTGTTGCCAAATTCAAGTGTGTGTATGGAAATGCATGCACGACTTACCCATACTTACCGTCCGGCCTTCCCTGTCCAAAGTAAACCAAGTTAGTCAACAATTCATATAAACTTTCAATGTCAAGTGCGTGTCCCTGCCTCAGGTTCTAGCACATCGTAGGCACGTTCTCTAACTCATTTGCATGAAGTACTCTTGATTATTTGGTGTGTTGCATTTAGAGCATGTTCAGAAAGTGCTTTATTTAGTTAACTTAGACTACTTTGTTTCAATACAAGGACTTGCACGTGG
This sequence comes from Iris pallida, assembly GCA_029216955.1. NCBI lineage: Eukaryota > Viridiplantae > Streptophyta > Magnoliopsida > Asparagales > Iridaceae > Iris > Iris pallida. The sequence continues at coordinate 14,198,838 of JANAVB010008800.1, read as the reverse complement.
ATTGCCACCAGCAAAGCCTACTTAGTCTATATGCACCGGTCGCTAGCATCATAGGCCATTTTGGACATATTCTCTTTGGCATTCTCACCTATCGAAGCGTGATGGCTGGTACACCTTGATAGTCTCTTGAAATACCTGGCATTACGTCTCTTTGAGTGGCCGAGCCCCCACCCAAGTAGCCCGTAAGCCCCTTTTTGATTCCGCCTAGGCCGGCCACGATATACCTCCCCCACGATTGTGCCACGAAATCCCTTCTTCTTCACGACCACGGTATTCCCCCCTCGCTCGTGCCGCGTTGTCCATGACCATTTCGTATTGACTTGTCATTTAACTTAACAGCTATCTTTGAGCCATAATGCGTTATCGACCAGGTTGGCGTCCGTGCACCGCGGGTAGCGAGCCCCGTTGTACGTGTCCGTCATACCTGTCGCTAACCATTATTTTTCTTTTTATCTTTTATTCATTCATTCTTTTCTTTCTTTCACTTGTCCGTTCGTTCATTGATTCATTCACACATTCATTCATTCATTCGTTGATTCATTCATTCACTTATTCGTTCATTCATTCATTCATTATGTCATTCCTCGTGTGGGAGTCGCCTTGGCGACCCATCGGTCTCGAAGTCTTCCAATGTTGCTATACTCTACTCGGAACGACTATGTCGATAGTCTTCCGTTTTATTATTGTAAACCGTTTATTGTTTCATTATTGAACGCATAGGAAACTTGAATGTAAGCTTGTGCCTTAGCACGAGCATAGAGCGCGGTGCGAGAGTTCTCATATTTTCTATATTTTTTTCCATATTCTATACAAGCATACAAGATGGGATTATTCCCTTAGCTAGGTGCGTTGAGTCATTTATTAGCATGCACGGTGTTATCGCCTAGCGATCCTAGCAATAGTGTTCGTATTGTTACGTGTCTAGGCTAAGCAAAGACGGGTTCATCGGACCCACCCACCTTAGCGATGTTCGTATCGGCCGAGCGATACTCCGAGCGCGCCTTTGAAAGTCTAAGTCTGGATTCCTCTTGATGGGCCAATGTAAGTCTTGTATCGATTCTTCATCAGGTCGATGCCAACTCTTCGGGTCGATGGCTTGTTTGAGTTGTTGCACTTGTCGCTTGAATCGGCGTTCCGCAAGGGCAGAGCGGGTCATTACAGTAGCAGCACGCGTGCCACCGGCCTGCCACCCCGCAAACAGCGTTGTGCCGCCTTCAAATTGTGCTGCTACCCCTATCAGCAATCTGACACGACCGACACCATGCCTGCAACTCACCACAACCCAACCAACCCAGCTGAGTAGAACAGTTCCGCCACCGACAGCAGGGCATCCGCCACCACACAAAATCCCTCACCATCGACCCCATCACCACACACACAAAACCTACCGAACCTCCGCCGATTGCTCCGTAACTATTGCCACCACGGCCACCAACCGAAATCCACAAATACAACCCACCATTAGACTCACCTGCCGTCCGAACTCCCTGGCGAACCGCCGTCGTGTCGACCACGCCGGCGCGCACGTCCGCCCCCTCCGCAACCGCGGGCCCCCTCGCGCCGGAATAGTCGCCTCCGCCGACCGAACGGTGAGCCCTCTGCTCGTCCTTCTACTCCATTCTTTTGCTGTTGCTTCTTCCCCATTTTTTTAGAACAGAAATGAAGAAGTTCTCTTCCTTTAAGGAGACAACAGAGTTATAAGTTCTGTTTTTTTTATATATATTCATTATAACTTTACCATTGTTATACCATTTTAAGAGATATACATTATTTTATTTTGGTTAGTACGTGTTGTTTTGTTTTGATTTTGTTCCGTTTTGTTTTCCTTACAATTATTATTATTATTATTATTATTATTATTATTATTATTATTATTATTATTATTATTATTATTATTATTATTATTATTATTATTATTATTATCTTTGTTGTTATATTTCTTGATATTGTTGTAATGCTAGATAAAATAGGTATTGACAATAGTTTTATTATATAATTATTTTATAATCAAATAAAATATATTTAATAATAGTTCTAGATATTTTCAAAGAGTCTTTGTCCAAACTATTTTATTTTGATAAAAGTAAGATTTTTAGCCCAAATAAATTTGTAGACTTCCAAAATATTTATTTAAAATATTTTGATTTATAATAATGTGTGTAGTCCATGCCTATTTTCAAAATAAATTTATAAACCCTAAACTGTTATTGAATTATTTTACTTATTTAAAAATATAGACCTTTATCTCAAAACCTATCCTGGCAACCTTAAGATTTTTGCCTAAAAGTGATTTTTGTATTTTTCAAATATTATTCTAGAAACTATTTTTACTAATAATATATATTTTTCAAGTGTTATAATTGATTCTATAAAAGTAAAAATAGTATATATTTTATTTTATCAAAATTTTCTTAGATTTTCCTTTTCCTCCTTGTCGTGACTAATCTCATTAGTCCTATTCCCTCGCCAATCCTTTACGTTCTCCTATCATCCCTAGCTAATTTGATTATTCTGGACCCGATGGAACAGTCCGTGCCACCATCGGAGGCACCTTGCGTAGTTATAACACCGAAGTCAAAATTTGTGCCACATTGATCATCGCAGTACACCATGCGTCGCTACCAGGCAAGTACACCTTGCTAATTTACTGTCCTATTATTTATTTCTAGTATTTATTTTATTTGTTTCATATTTGTTATTTTAATTGTTATAAACTGCACGTCCAAGCCATACTTGGGTGCAAGCGACTCTACTAGTCGTTACTTTATTTTATGCATGTTGACTTAGTTTTAGCGGCCTACCTTCTTGTTGGGGGATATCCTTATATCTCCTTTGGCTATGAAACTCACACTATACAGTTTGAGACATTTTACCAGGGGCACGGCTTGCATATTGATTGGCCATCTCTATAGTCGTGTGTCGGATAGATGATCGTAACGGCTACGATTAAGGTATAGAGACTCGAACAGTTACAAAACTGGGCGGGTCATGGACATGACTTGGTCAGTGTGGGAAATATTGAGGGAGGACAGTCGCTAGTGCGTATGGGAAGCCAAACAGGTAAATCATAGTTTTCGAAAGGAACTATGGCGTGATATATTTGTAGATACCCTCTGACATTTTGGACGTTACGACCGGATGCGTATGACTGGATGCCAGTTACGTACTTATAGCCTAAATCTCACCCATGCGCATGAAAGTTGTCTTCTAAATTACACATTAGACGGTTAGAATCCCCTTTGCATATGTGTGTCTAGGATAGTCTTTTGTATATTATTTTATTATTTTGATAGTTCATATTAGCATGTTCTTCCTGTATCTTGTTACATCCCTCTGAGGACCTGGTGATTTTTCCAGGTGTGTTTGTGATTTTTGCAGGTGCTCTAACCAAGGACATAGTTTACAATCTACCTTCGCGATGCTAGCTTTTGGATCGTCTTTCGCTTCGCTCGACTCTTCCATCGTCACTATGTATTTCTCTCTTTTTGTTGGTAATGCATTTGTCTCCACCCAACGTTTTGTACAAATGACTTTAATAAGTTAATTTTATGATACATTGTTTTGTGGATGAGATTAGTTTCATGGTTACTACATTTTACAGTTTATGTATACATACGAGGTTTCATATATTGGAGTATGCTTCGTATGTACATAGCTGGCATGTCTACGTACTTGGTCCTACGTATTTTGGGACTGGGGCGTTACAGGGGGTGACCCCCCGCCCTACGGGAAGGTCCTGGGAAGATATATGCACGCCAACGGGACCAAAGAGTCCCACCTCCATAGAGTTCGTACCGCCGAAGAAGGTTGGGAATGGATTTCGGGCCTCCTTCCCAGCTGAGGAGATTGAGAAGGTGACTGCCTTCTGGGATTAGAAGCTTGTCATGTATGTCCTAGGGAACAAGCCATTCTACGGCCAGATCCGGGGGTACGTGGCACGTGTCTGGCAGCCAAAAGGTAATATGGAGATATTTGCTAGAAAGAATGGCTTTTACTACGTGAAGTTCGGACTTGCAGAAGATGTTACCAAAATCCTGTAAGGAGGTCCATGAACTTTTGATGGCAGGTTGATTATGCTAAAAAAATGGTCTCCCGACCTGCGTTGTGAGAAGGAAGTCCTGAATGCCATCCATGTCTGGATACGTTTCCCAGAGTTCCCTATCCGGTTCTGGAGCATTTTACTATTGATGCGGCTAGCCAGCCTGGTAGGCACCCCGATTAAGGCTGATGATGCTACAGCTTTTTGATCGCGGTTGATGTATGCACGGATATTCGTAGAGATTCGAGCGGTCAGGGAGCTACCGAGGGTTCTGGAGTACGAAGTACCTTCTGGAGAGGTTCTAACCCAGAAGATCGAGTATGAATGGGTTCCACTGACCTGTTCATATTGTGCTTGTTTTGGGCATCTAGATAGTACTTGTCCGTCAGGAGTTCCTAGGCGGGGGTGACTACGGCTCCATCTCCTACCGAGATATCTGGCTTCGACCGGAAGATGGAGGCCCCATCCGGGGAAGTCAAAGTGGAGGATACCATACAAGAGGGGGATCGACCGATGGAGGAGGTCGGGGAACTGAGTCTTCCTATTTCTCCACAACCGGTTCTTCCGAGTGGGACGATGATCACCTTTTCGGCACAGAAGACCATGGTAACCAGAGGCATGGTAGCCTTGGGGAGAGAGGAGCGGGCTGCGGATGGATCTTCAGAGGAGAGACTCTATAGCAGGAAGAGACGTGCTAGATCTCTCCGTGATGGCCCCACTAGTATGGGAGGACATTACCCCGCTGGGGATGAGGCGCTCTATATGGACAACCTAGCCTGGGCGCTGGTGCTCTCCCAGGCAGAGACCCAGCAGGCCCACACGACTGGGATAGAGGAGGATTTGTTAGCGACGGATGTGGTACCAACCCCAGGTGCCGATCCGAATGATGTTCAGGGGAACCTATCTCTCAATAATTAATAGCTATCATTGCCTGGAATGTGAGAGGTGCATGTTCGTTAGGAAGATGGAGAGAGGTCTGTAGGATTCTCCACAGAGAGAAGTACGACATATCTGTTATGTTAGAGACTATGATTAAAGGGGAGAAGACTCTTGCTCGGTCGACTCCATCTCATTGGATCCAACTCCATAATTTGGCTATATATGACATGGCCAGGATCTGGGTCAGATGAAATTCGAAGAGCTGGGATGGGGACTTGATCTTGATGACGGAGCAGTTGATCGTCATCTCTTTCATGAACAAGGAGGGATTTTGGTTCTTGCTGGGTGCGGTATATGGCCACAATAACAGGAGGCAACGGGAGTCACTGTGGAGTGACATATCCAGAGTTGCCGCTGCTGCGGACTCCTCGTCCCTGCCGCTTCTTCTGATAGGAGACTTCAATACCCTTCTGCATAGAGGGGAGAAGGTAGACGGCCGTCCGATTCCAGATCTGATTCTGTATGATTTCCAGAGAAGCCTCCTCCAGGCGGGGCTCCAGGGGTTATCGCGCTCGGGATTCTTATGGACTTAGCATAACAAAGCAGTCTGTAACAGGGTTGCATACCAGTTAGATAGAGCCCTGGGCAACGGGGACTGGTTCTGCTGTTTCCCCAACTCCTCGGCTGAGGGCCTGGCCACTGGGCCGAGCGACCATTCCTCTATCAGGGTTGGCTTCACTGTTCGGCCTACTGTGAGGTCTCGCCCCTTCAAGTACAATAATAGCTGGTATCTTTCAGAGGGTTACTTGGATGCTGTTACGAAGGGGATCACAAGCCGTCAGGAGGGGACAGCTCAGTATCGCATGGCTTATCAGCTCAAGGCTACGAAGAAGGCTCTATGGAGTTGGGTGAAGGGTTTGCCCAAGACTACCCTAGAAGATAAAGAGGCGGATCTTCGAGCCATCCAGCAGAAAATATAATCTGACATGCTGAACGGAGACCTGGCGACGAGAGAAAATGAGCTGATCGGGGAAATCAACATCTTATGTCTGTAGAAAGAGATTAGCGCGGCCCAGCGTGCTAAATGCTCCTGGCTTAAGGATGGTGACCACTGTTCTAAGTTTTTTTATGATGTTATCCGGACCAGACAGCATCGGAACCATATTTTCCAGCTTCTTGACATGGAGGGCCACCTCGTGGGAGAGCCGACAAAGTGACTCCCTATGGGAATGGCCTTCTACTTACCCCTGTTACTATGGAAGAGGTGGAATCTATTATCAAGACGGTGGATCCCAACAAGGCACCCAGACCGATGGTTTTAGCAGTGTGTTCTACAAATTTATTGAAGGAGCTGAACCATACTTTCCTGACACTTGTGCCAAAGAAGGAGGGAGCGACATCGCTGGCAAATTTTAAACCTATTGTATGTTGTAATTATCTTTATAAGATAATTACGCACCTTATGTGCCGGCGGATGGAGGGGATCATGCAGGACTTAGTCACTCCGAACCAGGCAACTTTCATTAAGGGAAGGTCGATCGCGGAGCACAGCCTGCTGGCACATGAGATGGTGAGGGACTTTAGTAAACCTGGCGGGGAGAAGGCATGCGTGAAGGTGGATCTGAGGAAGGCCTATGACATGGTCAATAGGGATTTCCTTTGTCATTTACTGTCTGCCATGGATTTCGACGACGGCTGGGTTGCGAGGATCCGGGAATGCATCACGACCCCCACTTTCTCTGTCCTTATCCAGGGTACCCCATTTGGGTACTTCCAGAGCAACCGTGGACTTAGTGAAGGCGATCCTCTGTCCCCTTACCTATTTACGCTTGTCATGAATACTTTACATGCTTGATGGATATGGCAGTGCATCGTGGGAGACTGGTTCCATTGTTCAGAAGGATTGACCCTCCGGTTACCCACCTTATTTATACAGACGATCTTTTGGTGTTCATTCAGCCATCTACGGAGGGTATGCTTTAAACCCCTTGATCAAATTCTAGCATGTAAAATTTTTATTCTAATTATTATCTATTTCATTGCCTTATCACACTAGACATTTTTTTTCCTAAACAGATATATATGTAGAACTAAACCTTTCATAAAGGGGCCTCTTTGCAATTGAATAGTTGAACAGGGACCTTAGCTAAATTCTGAATTTTGAATTCAGAGTTATAGCCTAGAAGTCGAGCACAGGCCAATACACTCTATCAAAACTAGACGTTTGGATTAGAACCTTGATTCCTAAACTGTTCCTAGTAAACTTTTGACCTCTATCACCAAGAGATAGATTCGAATTTTTAAAGCCCTTGAACCCACAGGTACAGATAATCCCTGTAGATTCAAACCAATTCCCATGTATTTGAACTAAATTCAAATCCATCTAGGAGTTAAATTCCCAGAACAGATGAGCCCCACCTAGTTTAAACCAAGTTTCCTCTTATCTATAGATTTTATATATATATATATATATATATATATATATAAAGGAGAGTAGCCGACCCTCTACAACCTATACTTTTCATCTGGCCGTGGAAACTGAGATTGCAGGGGGAGTACTCGAAGAACAGAGGAAGATTGCGATATTGGTTCATCAGACGAGTAAGTTTACTACCCTTGAAATTCAATATCCTAAACGTTGTTATGGTAGTTAGCAATGCCTGAGAATCAATATAAGAATCACTGTAAGGGGTCAAACTGAAGATCATAGGCCAGAGGATCGTGGGAAAAGCTCTTATTGGGTCATTACACCAAACAGGTTGATCATCTAGACTTTGTATATCAAGGACAGCAATCATTGATACCACTACGACTCATAGATTCATTAATTTAGTAAAACTTCATCTAGGACCGGATACCAAGTAGGAAGTATCCCAACATTGCAGGAAAGAATCCTGAAATAGCAGGGGAATACATGAGTATCCCAACTACCTGGATATCCATGGCATCCTGTATGCATTGACACTAAAGAACTTCACCCCTTTCTTGTTGTCATGACCTGCCTACCTAATAACCCGAATATCAGAGACATCCTTAGAAACCTGAGCGTTCATGTCAGGCTTATATGTCACTTAGGTTTTGACAGGAGGCCAATAACCTGTATCGTTCGTTATCACATTATGGAGAACAAGAATACTCAGGTAATGGTTTGGCGCACCAATATAATCCCAGGCTAGTTTCTGTGTGTGTTCAGGAAAGACAAGAAAACCAGGAATACAAACAAGGGTCATGTCAGTTCAAGTAAGGGGATATCGATCATATGTGCAGGACACCTTAACATACAATAAATATGCTGAGTTTTAGATGAATGTATCAGTTATCAATGAGTAGGTTCATGAAAAGGAGTTAAGCTTAAGCATAGGCCCTGGTATTTATGTGCTTTTAAGGCAAGGAGTACCAGTGTTCAGTCTCCATATCATAGGGGAATACCAGTAGTGTTCAGGGGTATAACTTCTAGTCTAACCTGGGAGTTGAAAAACAAGTTGTGGCACCTATCTCAGATTTTCGGAGAGCAATGTTGCACATTTCAATAGGAGAAAAGTCTATGAGTGAAACCTTATTTGAACTTGTTAGATGTCTGGTTTAGGCACTGTCCTCTGGATTATGGTCATTTCCTCTTGACTTTAGTTGTCCTGGCCATTCCTGTAGCTTTTCCATCTGATTGTAAGGCATACATGAGCCCCTTTATCTTGAGTGCCAACTGTGATAGAAATAAAAGCAAACAAACTCCCCTGGATCTGATTTCATGTTTGTAAATTGTCACATTTGGTTCAAAATATTATTACAATCTTTGAGCTTGTGTTAACAATAAAAGACTTAATGTGTAGGGTGTAGGTTCGAGTAGGGTATGGTTACATCCCATTTTAGTGCAGCCTTAGAGTACTTGATTTCAGTCCAGTATCATTCACTGCTCAGTTCTTATTTAGGGCCATTTGTATTTCAGCCATCCTTTGGACATGAGTTATTCATAATATAGATATGCCTTGACCAACAGTACATAGCTAAACCATTCACTTGGGAACTTGTTTCCAGGTTAAAAAACCACATGGTGGTGCACAACAAGTGGACTGTCCTTTGTACTCTTTGATACTGCTAAGCAATTTCTCAATGTCCCATATTCAAACTAGTATATGCAGGTACCTACATTCTAGTATATAGAGACCAATGGTAGGTAAAACAGATGTATTATTTCATTTGTACATGACACTCAAGCTAAGACAGGAGACTCCCTGTTAGACTACAGAGCAGAAACAATAACACTAAACCTGGTGTATCAGTAGCTACCTGGGTAACCCAAGTAGCAGTAGAGGTGAAAGACAGGTTAGGAAGAAAGGTTACTGCACAGGGGTGTCCTTGAACAGTGGGGATGGTTCGAGGATGGGACCACAGGGAATTTAGGTGGCACTTATAGTACCAGTTAAGGAAGGGGAGAGCTAATCAATGCTTGTTTTGCATAGGCTAAACAGTTCAAGCATAGGCACATAAATAGATGGGTGAAACAGTAGGAAGGGGTTCATCTACTTGGCATGATATTTACCTATAGCAGTATGGTGAAGCTCAATTGCAGGTTTTACAAATTACCAAAACACAACAAATTAAGGGTGGCAATGAAGACTAGTACTCGAAACAGATTAGAAGTAGAGACCACCAAGCAATTTAGGGCCATTAGAAGTACATGAGCAATTAGCAATTATTAAAGATAGTTTTATTTTGGTTAAATTCATGTGTTGATTCGATTTACTTCACAAAATAGGTTTATTGGATTTGACTCAGTGCATTGACCCGTACCAGCAGCTAAGGACCTAAGGCAAGTATACCTTGCCTTTCTACACAGCTTTATTTACAGGTACTGTCTTTATTTCTTATACAGTTTTTCTCATATTGTTGCCATGTATCTTTTCATATCCAGTTTATATACTTGTATCATTGCTATATAGACCGTGTTCACAGTTAGCTTTGTATCTTATTGGATGTATTCATTTGAGCCTTGATCGAGTCGTGTCGTGAGTTATGAACCGAACTGTTTTTCCTCCGTGTCTTGAACCTTGAAGCTAACCTGCGAGTCCATAATAGGGACGAGGGTTAGTAGTTATTGGTCCACACCTGCGAGTCCACACTAGGGACGAGGGTTAGCAGTAGATGCTAGCCTGCGAGTCCACACTAGGGACGAGGGTTAGCAGTAGATGCTAGCCTGCGAGTCCACACTAGGGACGAGGGTTAGTAGTATATGGTTATACCTGCGAGTCCACGCTAGGGGGCGAGGGTGGTGCTAACCTGTGAGTCCACACTAGGGGCGAGGGTTAGTAGTTCAAACCTGCGAGTCCACGCTAGGGACGAGGGTTTGAGTATTCGATTTGGTTATCCGCCTTGACATGAGTTTCTCTAGTCCTTGTTCAGCAGTTCATTTTCGTGTAGACAGTGTATAGATTCGTGCTTTATTCATTGCTCAGTTTAATTGTTTATTCTGTATTTTCCTCTATGCATAATAAACTGTTAGAAAGGCTCGTTTTTATGTATCTTGCTAGTCCTCTGAGGACCTGATGATCTCTTCAGGTTAGCCGAGTTTACTTCAGGAGCAGGCGAGCGGATTTGAGTTAGCTTCAGATAGCGGTACTTTGCAGTTGAGGTTACTTGGTTAGCAGATTGTACTCAGTTCATTTCTTGTATTTCTCTATTTTTTTCGTCTATTGGTAGTGGATTTGTGTCCACCGGACGTGACAGTGATACTTGATATTCAGTTACTTTTATTATCGTTCAGTTCATGTCTTCTTTTTATTGATCTTGATTGTGACATAACTTTTATATGGATGAGATATAGCTTACCATGAGATTCTAATTGCCATGACTTTTGTATAGACAGCGTACTACCGCCGACACTGCGGCGTAGGCTGGGCTTGGACACGTTTCGTATCCGAAAGGCGGGTGCGGGTCGTGACATATGCACACGATTACAGAGATTATGGGAGAGCTGGAATCCCTTTCAAGCCTCCAAATGAACAGAGAGAAGAGCAGGGTGTATTTCAGCTTCCTCTGCCCCTAGAAGGAGGAGTAGGCCGACGCACTGGGAGTCGAGAGAAGCGATTTACCATTAAAGTATCTAGGGGTTCCTCTCACAGTTAACTATGCGCGGGATCAGGACTGCCATAGTCTGGTGGAGTACGTCCAGAGGAGGGTTGAAGGATGGAAGGCCGCTGGTTTATCTTTTGGAGGACGCATCGATCTAGTTAGATCGGTGATATTAGTTGTGGCCCATTTCTGGCTGCAATCCATCCTACTTTCTATTGCCACTATCAGAAAAGTGGAGCAAATTTGTGCAGACTTCATATGGAGGGGTGGTATGCATGCGATCTCCTGGGAGCAGCTTTATCGGCCCAGAAAGGAGGGAGGAGTAGGGCTACGGTCATTGTTGGAGATCAGGAAGGCCTCGGCGCTGAAGCTGGCATAGAGATTCATCAATAGGGGATCCCTCTGGACTGACTGGATACATAACAGATATGTGAAACATGGCAACTTCTAGGACTGTGCCACGGACAACAATTATTTCGTCACTTTTAAGACTATTTTGAGACAGGGGGTACTCAAATCTGCAATCCGAAGGGTCATAAAGGATGGGGCTGGCACGGACCTCTGGCGGGATCCTTGGATTGACCGTCAATCTATGTTAGAGATCAGGGGAGTACCGTCGTATCAGAAGGATAGAAGGGGTCTGACTTGCCAACGGATTATCCGAGATGGAGAGTGGAGGCCTGATTCCTACCGCTATACCGAGGAGCTTCGTGAGATTACCAGGACAGTCGTCTTTGACCCAGTATTGTCAGCTGATCGATGGGTCTGGGACCCGTCTGGAGTTTCTAGGGACTGGACAGTTCCAGTTCCGGAGCTGCTATAACCTCCTTAGGCGCACTTTTTCTCTGAGTTCTGACTATGAGCTTGTATGGTGTAAAGGTCTTGCAAAAAAGATGCAACTGTGTGTTTACCGGCTTCTTCTTGGTCGTCTTCTGACGAGGAATGACTTAGTGCTTTTGGAGTTTAGGTTCCTGACTGTAACACCCAATTTTCCAAATGAGGGTATTTTTGAAATTTTGCATTTATAATTATTATTTATTGTATTTAAATCACATTATGAATTTTGGTGATTTTTTAATCAATTTTAAACTGTTTTAAGTCATGTCTTGTGATTTTGATATTTTACTAGTGTAACCCTAAAGACTGCCTGACCTAGAGCCTGACCATGTCATTAGGATGATTTATTTTTACTTTCGAGCATGAGGGTATTTTGGTCATTTGGCCTCTTTAAATTATTTTAGGATTTATTGCATTGATGATCGTTAATTTTGACTTTTGCTAGCTGTGACTTAAGAGACTGTCCTAGACTTTGACCTTGACTTTGGTGACCTAGTTAACATGGTATGGACCCTAGTCTAACTTAAGTCAACTCAAGTTAAGTCACTTAGGATCAAGTTTGAAATAGGAGGATTGGTGAATTAGTCCATAGGCTTGAGACTTAGAGATTTGGTTCCATGACTAGTGCAACTAGGCACATAGCCCATTAGACTAAACCCTAACCCTAATTTCTACTTTATGACCAGCCACTAGGGCTCCCCTTCCTATAAATAATCTCTTCATTAGTTATTGCCTCTTTTATATCATTTTAACACATAGAAAAGGTTTGTTCATTCTTCCCTAATCCATAGATTTTTCATTTTAAATCCTTTTTGACTCTAGTCTTTTGCATTAGGATCTAATTTTTGTTTATTTACTGTTGGTGGAGAGTAATCCCAGATTTTGAGCAATTTAGGGATCCGAGCTAGCAAGGAGGAACACTTCATTTTGGGGCTTTTTCTTGCTATTTGCACCTATAGGTAAAATCCCTTAAATTGCATTATTATTCAGATTTCTTTGCATATTAGGCTAGATCTAGGTGTCCCCTAGCTGTCCCTAAAATTTGGGTAGATTTTGTGTCCGTTTGGTGTCCGTATCGGACACGTGTCTATGTGTATGTATATATGTTTGACAAAATGTCTCAAAGAACCTTTTATTCTTTTTTTGAAAACTAATTAATCAAAATTGTAGCCCTATGCATGTGCTTTGGATTTCGTGGGAATTGAGTCGATTTTTGAATCGTGTCCGTGTCCAAAATGGACACGAACTCACTGCACGAACAGCCGCACACATGCCCTGCTGCTCGGGCTTGCTATGGGACACGACACGGCGATCCAGGCCATAATTTTTTGTGGACATGTGGCCCTAGTGACTGACAGGACTCCCACAAAATTTCGTGGGTCCTCGTTCAGTGTGCGCGAAGAAATCGTCGCTGTACTGGTTTTATACTGACACATGCAGACCAGTTTTTGTGCTCGGATATGCGCCATTTGACACGATACGGGGACATGTTGACAATGTGCAGGGCGACACATGTGTAGCCCTGTATGTGGCAACCACGTGGGCACGAGCACGAGTCGTGTTATACCCTGTGTCGCGTGCACGAGGCCGTGTCCTCACTGCACGAGGCCAGTCTGTGCATATTGTCTGACACTTGCATTTTTAAGTTTTGCACACCTCGTGTCCATTTTTCTGGACACGAGACACGTTGTGTAATACCACGTTATGTACACGACACTATGTTGGCCTTTAATTTGAGGTTTTATGTAGATTCGAATCCTAATTTTTGGCTTCCTACATTCTCTGATACTAGTATGCATGTTCTGTCATTTTCAGAGTTTAAAGAACTAGACGTTTAGTTAGTTGAATGATTATTTTGTATGTTTTATACTAGATTTCATACATGTGTGTCTGGGGTTTGAAATATTGGGATTTCATGGAAGTTTGATTCGAATTTGGGAACTTACTGATACATGCTGATGCATGTTTTAACTATTTTCGAAAATGATTCAAAGGATGGATTCAAATTCAATTTCAAATGAGTTTACTTAATACCTGTGATGTGGATGTTGTGAATTGTTAGGTTTCAAACTGAACAGGGTTTACATACCGATTTTACTGATACATTTGGTTTACTGGTTCAAATATTCCAAATGTTCAATTCAATTTCAAATGAAATCCATCTAATTACCTGGGATGAGTTTTGATGAGTTTTCAAGTTGGGTTTTAGGTATGGTTTAGGTTGAGTTCAGTTGTGGTTTTGAATTTGATTTCCTGGGATTGGTTTTTCTGTTGTCAGCTGATTTTACTTTGGTTCCAGTCCTCTTTTTGACTGAGAACTATGGATACACTAGACACTGACACATTGACACACTTGCATTTGATTTCAGATTCATCAACCTATTTACTGTTCTCTAATACACACAACTGAATTGTGGTTACACTGAATCCTATTACATAAAACTGAGATTTTGCACACAGGCACACACGCACACTGTTTTGAACTCACACAAGCATGTGACAGAACACACACATGACCCCCCTGTGCACACACTCCTTGACACCCTAACATTGATACACTGGACACTTAGTTCACCTCACTAATTTACTGATTAACTATCACACTCTACACACACACCCACACATCTGGCATATCTTAACATGCATGTACACAGTTTCATTTTACACACACACACATCACTGATTCAATCCCCGCATACACATTCACCTACATTAGAACATATGTCTAATACACTCACTTTACTTGTTGCTACACATTGCATTTTAGCCACTTGGCCTTGGATTCACTCTAAATGGACTGCTACTGCTGTTGGTCACTTTGCTTGTTGCCTTGTTTTGGCCTGCTTGTATGGCAAGCAGCAGCAAGCCTTAGCATAGCAGCAGCTAGCAGCAGTAGCAGCATTTGCCATTGCAGCTGCAGCAAAGGCAAGCAGAGCAGTGGCTAGGTAGTGACCTTAGGCCATTGGCATATGGTTGGATGTTAGTTCAGTGATGTGAGGATAGTTGGTTCACCCATATAGGTTGGTTCAGTCACTTCTTTCCTTCAAGTTTGACCAATTACTCCTCTATAGTTCATATTACCTAGGGTGTTCAGTCTAGTTGACACAAGCATTAGTCTAGGTAGCAATTACATCAGCTGGATGTTAGTCCTATATGTATATATAAGATGTCCTGTCTTTCCTTGATTAAAGATTTCAGTCCTTAGCTATAGGATTGTCCAGTCCAGATGAGGGTATTACCTCATTGTGTTGAGTTCAAGCCACTCCCTTATGAGTTAGTTGTGATGCATAAGCTTTTAGCTATATTGTGTATAGGTATGATTGTATATGGGTTATAGAGAGTGAGTTATCTGTGATGATTAAGTAGCAGTTGTATTAGAGGAGTCAGAGGGATTAGAGTGAACTGGAAAAAGGTTTCCAGGCCATGGCATGACATTGATAGCTAGGTATGGTTGAGATATGAGGGTATACCTATGTGAGTATGATATATATAAATATAGGTTATTTGATACTTTAGTATAGATATAGGTTTGAGTGTCCTTGGGTGAGTGTTTAGAATTGAGGGTTAATGCATACACCGTAAGGATATGTGGTATAGGTATTGGATAATAGGTTAAGGTCATGGATGTAGGTAAGTTAGATTGGCTTTGACATGTAGCATGTGTAGGAAATATGGGTAGTCTTAAGTATAGGTAATGGGATTACCTATGTGATATGTGACAGGGTATTGGGTGTTAAGGTATTGGCTTACATTGTGTTAAGGTATAGGTTGATATATGGGATGTTGATCTGGTATGACCTAGAAAGAGCCTAGTTAACCTTGGTTTGACTCAACAGTCGACCAAACCCTAAAATTGACCAAGGGTTGACCTAATAGTTCAGGATTGACTAGATGTTGACTCAAGTTGACCCAGAGTTGACCAAGTTTGACTTGGACCTAGTTTGATCTAGACAGTTGACCAGGGTTGACTTAGAGTTGACTTTGACCTAGATTGGCCTAAAAATCATGTAGATTGCATCATAAACTTTATTTACCTTATTTTTAAACACATTATAACCTGTACTGCTCTGTTTAGGATATTATGACTCCGGTGCAGGCATCTGACATTACACTACTCTTTTCAGAGTATCAGGTGAGTACATTCTCTGATAGTTCTCTCATTTATTTGTCAATTACTGTACTTCGATTCTAGTTAGCTGTATGTGATTCTCTGTTACAACACGTGTGGATATTATGGATTCATGTATGTGACACATATACCATAATGTCTGGCCTCTAATACTGGTATCATCATGTCTGGCTTCTATTACTGGAATCATCTACTGGAATCACCCTGGAATCACTTGCTGGTATCATCATGTTGGCTGGACTTATCTCGATTTTTGTGTCGTATTCTAGAATCACTTGTACTTGCTGGGAGGGGAAATAATTGAGTAAGACATGTAGACATATCCCAAATCTGGAATCTCCCTATTGGAATCTACTGGAAGCATAGCCATCTCTAGCCTGATCAGTGAGAGATGTGCCTGATACCTACAGTCGTTTATATGTCGATCTCGGTATTTTAAAACACACTGTTAGAGTATAGGCTGGACTCACGCTGGAATCATTGATCACTATGACTTGAATCATCTCGTACTGGATTCATCTTGTATTAGATTCGTCTTGTACTGGACTTACATTGGAGTTACACTTGTCTACATTTACTGTCTGGACTTATACCATGTTACTCTAGTTCAGCTAGTTTCTATTTTACAGTCTTTATTGCCATGATTCTTCTCTTGTTTAGTTACTTACTTTCGTTGTACCTTATATGTCTCTCTACACCATTACCTGAATATAAACTGCCATGTTCAATCAATACAACTGTCTATAACTGTTTATAGTTCTCTGTCATTTACTTGGGTTTTCTTGATGAGTTGTGCTCGTTCTTGTCCTGATTGGACCTGTTGAAAATTTTACAGATGATTGCCCTAAGGACACATGCCCTACATATTATGGACCAGGAGATGGCTTAGCTACCTATGGCCCCGACACTCAGGAGTGATCGGGAGATTAGCTAGTTGTCTTGTTTTAGCTTTCATGCTTTAGAACTTGAGTTGTAAATAAGTTGAGATATGTAGTTTGAGATTGTTTGAGATTATAGTATTTAGTAGTTGGTTTTATTGCTATTATTTAGTCTTAGTTATAATCTTCTGTGTTATCATATCGTGCTTAGACTGTGATTGAGATTACATTATATCTATACTTGTCCTCCGTTCGGAGTTAATATTTTGACAAGTACATTATATAATTGCGTGATTTGTTGGTTAGATAGTGACCTAGAACAGCGTTCTACCGCCGACTCTGCGGCGTAGGCTGGGCGTTGTTACGTGCTCGTACCCTCACAGTGGGTGCGGGTCGTGACACTGACCCTAAGTGTGTGCTATGCAGTGTGGAGAATAAATCGATAGGGCACATTTTTTTTGAGTGTGACCTGTCATGGCAGATCTGGTCTGAGCAAAGCAGGGTGTTGGGTGGATGTGACTCAAAAAAGGGGGTTGGGGATACCATCATTGTCACAACCCGCTCCCGAATAACCGGATACGAGTCGGACACGCTCAGCCTTCGTCACACGACGAAGTAAGCTGTACAATACTAAAGAAAACTAACCAGATATACAAGAGTAAATGTGAACACAACATCTATAACGAATCCCAAATCCAGATACATGTCTCAGAATTTATTACATTCCAGCAAAGGAAAGAAAGTCTACTAGTCTCAATACAAGGAAATAATATGGAAATACTAAGGTAAGCTCTAGGCTTCTGCAGCCTCTAACTCAAGAACAACTCCAGCTAGCTCTCCTGCATCTAATGGCTCCCCGCCATAATACGTGTCGCACATAGCCTCCAACTCACCTGCAACATATCCTAGTCAGGAACGGAGCTAAGTATATCCAAGGAAATCAACATGAACATCATGGTATGAACAAGAAACAGGAAATATATATAAAGAACGAGAAATGAGACAAAACATGAAAATGAGCAGAAAATACTGAAAGTAAAATAGGGAACATGATATGAGACCTGAACATGAAATACAACCTGAACATGAAGTACAACCTGAACATGAAATACAACCATGAATCCTGAAATACAACCTGAATCCTGACATGTGCAATATTGAAATACATCGAGATTGTGTGATCGGCTTGGGTAGATGCAATGAACATGAAATGGTACGGCTTTGGTCCCGCGTGCACGATGCGGGGCCTAAGCTATTCACATGAATAGTAACAGAGTTTGATCACATATCTATAGTATTTCTCCTCCCAGACACAAGTAATCCATGAAACATAAAACCAGACAATGTCGTCATACATCGTGTAAACAAGGAGATACAAGGATGAATATACAAGACATGAGAAATGAACAAGTCCGAGGAGTATACTTGCCTTGCTCTGGGTGATCGAGAAAGGGTGGTAAAACTGGAAATCCTCCTGTTTATAATTTACAGTTTGATAAGTCAATAATTCAAAATAGTTATTTCTAATCTAGAAAAATTATTTAATATAATCCTTAACTTACACTAAACCTTCCGGGTATATATCCTATTAACCTCCACAATTGTCCAACCAAGCAATATCTATACATAACCTACAATATGAGATAACCCTCAACTTCATTACCACACAACTTCATATGCCATGATTTAAGTGGCCAACATCTCAAGGATACTTATAGTTCCTAATTAACTACAATAGTCTATTAAAGAAAAATAAAGCACATTAGGTTAATTTAAGGTAGAACTGAACAAAGCTAAACCTTTCTCAATTATCCTCCCATCTTAACCATAACCTAACATCATTCCTTCATCAATTCAATCTCCCAATCTGAAATAACAGTCCAGGAATAGACTCAGTGTCAGGTTTCAAGAATTTAACCAATACTTGAACCCAGCAATTTCCTTAACCCATATGAAGTAATCTGCCACAATCTTCCTAACCTCAGTCATACAAAGTATTTAGTTTAGGTAGGATTGATATCATACAGTCCAGGTTCTCTCATTCCAGAAATTGAAAGGCTGAGATAAATACTCTGCTTGCAAGGGAACATGGATTTAGGTGTTAGCTGCATTCTGGCCTTAAGGCTGAAAACTCGAACCAACATTGGTCTTAAACCTCTTCCTAACCAACACTTGATATTCTCCTAAGATTTAACCATTGTACAGTCTCTAACATAGTCCAATATACCAACTATAGGTATTCATATATCAGCCCTATATATATGTTCAATAACAGACTAACTAATCCTAATATCAGTCCTATATGTATCCACATATCAGTCCAAATAATCTTCACAATCTTACTACTCATCCTCAGGTTACTGTACAACCTAATCTAATGATCACTGATACAATAGTTTCAACCAAAAATAGGACTGAACAAGGGACTGATATAATATCAATCTCAGTCCATATCTTTTACCTCAACTGAAGATTTAACTAAAATTGAGTAGCAGGAAAATGCAAGGAGTCACCGGCCCAGCCTACCTTAACTCAATACTAACAAGTTGCATTACACTATAGTAGGGAAAGACTATAATCTAGGAATGTGAACAACTAAAACTGCTTGACATCCATCAGTTCATAATTAGGAAAAATTCATGTTTCAGTCCTAACAGCTAAATAGGTCCTCTCAGTTGGTGTCAATCCAAAGACAATCTTAAATACCAGCATAAGTATTCAGATATCAATTTTATATGCTAAAACCATAACTTGTGGTTTGCTTCCCAGGTTTCAGGAGAATCATACACCAACCATGAAATTCAAGACTCAATCCTTAACAGTGTTGAGAACAATTCAGTCCACAAATTCCTGAAATCTCTTGGTCTACTGAACAATGGTTCAGTCCAATATCAAGACACAATCCAGCTCACTCCCAAGCATGATACTACTAGACAGTGTATATAAAAAAATCTCAAGTTCTTTGCTAATGTACTAATATGAATTCTTAGGTTTCATCATTGATCCCATGATACAATATGCAGTCTCAGGTTCAGTATTGTACCAATCCCCTGCTACAAGATCAGTCCAAATGAGTTGAGCCAAAAGACTGAAGGCTTGGTCACCTACAGGAATTGATACTCTATTTAAGGAACTTAACTCAACATCATAGGATCCTTTAGGTGTTGTTCTTAAGTTCAGTCAACAAATCAGAACAACCATATTAAATCCCATCCTATACAACTGGAAGACAAAATGCAAAACCTCTAAAAACAAGATAACCTGCTCAGTTCTATCAATGAATCAGTTACTACCTAGTTCTCAGATTTCCCCACTATAGCAGTGTTCAGGTTCAGCCAACTGGACCAAGGCTGAATATAAAATCTAGGTTCATTAGACTGAACCAAGCTGATATATGCAATCTTGGGTTCAGTTAATTGGATCAGGACATTACTTTGAGGTCCCAAACACTGTTATACTGTCCAGTACAGTGTACTGAGACATCCCCTGTTCAATGTACCAAGAAGTTCTGATACAAGATGCTAAGCCAATATTTAAACAGCAGACAACCCCAACCATCCTGTAGATCAAAACCTGCCATTGGAATTCTAAACTAACAGTTAGTTAGATGTAGCAAGAATAATCAAAATAGGAACTGAATTAACAGTCCAAGTACAACTTATCCTGCCCTTTGTGTGCCTACTAACAGTCTTAGAGACATATGCAGAACTCATGAAACATAAGGGTGGTATGAACTAATCAAATTAAGACAATTATAACCCAGTCCTTAAGTCTATTGCTCTGAATCCAGTTAACATCCCAAGCCTAAATTCACTTCATCAGTACTCGATTTCATCAAGCTACCAATCAATGAGATTTAATATTTTGACTAAATTCAAACATGATACATCAGTCTAATCCTAACACTTATACAACTACATGATAGTCCCCCTCATGTTCAATCTATCACTCATCCTTCCTAACATATTATTCTAACCTATTCTTGAGAATGGGTCCTCATACAATCTCAAGACATCAATTTGTACTCCCATGGTTGAGTTATTGAACTCAACTCATATTCCTTCTTAATATCAGTCAGTAAACTTATTCAGTTCAAAACACCTCATCTGATACACAATTTGTCCCATCAAAATGATAAAATCCCAAGATCATTCATCGAACTGACTAATTGATTCTATAATAATGTAAAGATCAAGAAATACATGTTGCAAATCTGAGAAGTGAAGATTTGTTTCCCCTTCCCAAGAATTCACACAGTTTCCTTAACTGTCAACAAGAATCAGGAATCAAAATGGGCTAAGAACATCCCAGGTCCAGATCTAAGTTTAAAAATGTAACGCCCCAGTCCCAAATACTTGAGACTAGATACGTATCATGCCAGCTGTATACATACGAAGTTTACTCCAATATACGAAGACTCGTATGTATACATAAGCTGTATAATATAGTATTCCAAGACAAACTAAATCTCATCCACAATGAAAAGAATAATAATAGAAAAATTCAACTTGAACATTTATGATACAATCGTTGGATGGAGACAAAGTCCACTACCAACTATCTCAATGATATAAATGTACAAGAAAGCGATCGACAAAATGATAAAACGAACCAAGCATAATTATCTTCGAAGGAATGGAGAAGACCATGGCCTTGGCTAGAACACCTGCAGAAAACATGAACACACACCTGGGGAAAAAACCAGGTCCTCAGAGGGACGTAACAAGACACATAATATCATGCCATAAACTGAATAGTAAGAGCTCAATAGAAAATATACATGTGTAAAGGTTTCTAACCATTCTATGTGGATTGTAATTTAGAGGATAACGTTCTACGCAGGGGCTGTCACAAGCAAGTAATAAAGAGTGGCCAACAAGTAGCGCTCATCCGAGACACTATCGGCCGGGTAACACGTAGCGCTCATCCGAGACACTATCTCCCAAATGTATAAATTAAAAGTAGCCCCTACGCTAGTAGCTGTCCCCTCCCCCCAATGATACTATACGTGTGTCGTAACCATGACACACAAACACGTGTCGTTTCTACCACACCGTTTTAATATAGATAACTGTCAAGTCTTCTAATCATGCATCTATTGACAGTTATTCCTACGCACGTGCACGGGGGATCAGCCCACACGCAAGTGACCTCTATATGATACTCACAACTCGTGTACCATCGTGACAAGTCAATGAGACACTAAATTTGACGGTAGTCCCTTAACTCTAAGCCAATTGTATAAAATATAGTAATTTGTATCTACATATAATTTTAAAAAACAACTTGAAAATAAACACAACATGCATGATATTGAGCAGGAAATTTAAACAGTAAAGGTAAGGTGTCTTGCCTGGGGTTACGCCTGGTGTGGTACAATGATCCAACAAGCCATGTTCTATCCAATAGCCATGTTCAATGTGAAGGGGCCCGAATTCGCGAGAAAATAGGAAAAGCATAATTAGTCATGAGTAATGGGGATAATTGGAAGAATTTGTGGAGTAGATAAATACACAATTTCTTAGAAAATATTTATATTTCTTTAAAAAAACATGTTACTTGTAAAAATTTATTTACGAAAAAACTTGAAAATAATAATTTTGAAAATTATATCTTATTAGTCAAATACTCTAAGTTGTAAAATATGATTAAAGTGGAAACTAATTTCATAGTTTAAGATATCTAATTTAGATAAATATTTAAAAATATTTTCTAAATCATTTAGACCAAAAAGTATAACTGGTCAAATATATGTATATATAATTTGAAAAGAATATTTTAGTGTTTTTAAAAAAAATTAGTTGAAATTTGCTAGAAAATATTTGTCCAATTAAAATAATAGGAATAATAATAAGGTAATTAATAATATTTACAAACTAATATTAATAATAATATAAATAATAAAACTAATAATCATAAATAATAATGATAATAATATTAATAATGACAAATTAAACCCAAAATAGTACAGCCCTCTTTAATAATAATAATAATGACAATAATAATAATAATAATAAAAATAAAAATAATAGTAATATTAATATTAATAACATTAATAAAATCTAATACTTATCAGTCCATTTCCCCATCTTAAGAAAAACGAGAGAGAGAGAGATTTTGAGAGAGGGGGGTTTCGGGAAGGAGCGAAAACTTACCGGCGACGAGTGGCACGACGGGCCCTGGCGCCGGACTCGGCTGGCGGAGAGGGAGCTGCTCGCGTCGGTTACAGATCTGGATGGGTGGAGGCGTACGGGATGGAGGTCGCGGCGGTTCTGGGACTGGGTGGTTCATCGGAGCACGGTGGCTCTGGGTGGTGCCGGAGCGGCACTCGTCGGTGCGGCACCCCCGGACAAACGCACGCGCCTAACAGGGAGATCGGTGCTGATCCGGGCTGGAGGCCACGGGTGGCATTGATGGTGGAGACGGTGGCGCTGCGGCGGTGCGGCGCTCCGGGAAGTCGGCGGCGGAAGTGCGAACAGGCGGCCCTAGCAGCGGCGGTGGGAGGTTACGGTGGCACCACGATCCGGTAGGGGGAGGCGCTGCGGAGGAAGGCGTGGAGCGGCGGTCGTCGCCGGCAGCGCGCCTGGGAGGTGGCGGAGGCGCTGGGTACTCGCCCACGCGGCCAGATGAGAGCGAGGAGCTCGGCTCGACAGCGGGCTCACCGTGGGTGGCTGATCGGGACAGGGACGGTCGCCGAATCATGGCCGAGGTCAGGTGAGTTTAGGGTTAGGGTTTTGGTCTTCCTTCTCTGGATTTCCTGATGTTGGTGGTGGTGGTGGGAAGTTGCCGGCCGAGGTGGTGGTAGCAACGAAGGCGACGGGGATGGTTGTGGCTGGTAGACGTGGAGAGGTTCGGCAAGGCGAGTAGTAGGGGTCGACGGGTCGGGGTAGCGGTTAGGAATTTGGGGTTGAGTTTGGATGAGTCGTATCGGGTGTGTCAGACACGACGGGGACGGAGGTTCGGATCTGTCGGACCCAGGGTGGAAAAATGTATTTGTACAATAAAAACACAGTGGATGGGGAAGGGATACACGGACACGATGCTGGGGTGGTTGTGGAGAAAATTATGGAAGAGTACCTGCCTATTTATAGGATGTGGGAATTTCCATTAGGATTAGGATTGGGATTTGATTAAATCCCTAATAGATAGATTCCATACTAATTTAAATTGATTTAAAATCAAATTCAATATAAATAAAACTTATCTTTAATTTAAAAGCTATTTAAATTAAGGCAAATTAAAATCTTATCCAATTTAAGTTATCAAAATAATTCAAATATTAAGTGAAACAAAATTTAAAATATTTTTTCCATAAATATTAAAATATAGCATTAATTAATTTCGAAAATCAAAAATATTTCTTAAATATTAAATCATGAAATAGCTTTTATAATTAACAAAAATATGTTATTAGTAATTTTCAAATTTTGCAAAATATTTGAAACATATTTCATATAACCCAAAAATTTTGAATCCCTATTTATTTTTAAATGACGAATAAAATAACTCTTTTATAAAAATATTTATCATATTGTTTTGAAAACTAAAAAATTCTTTTATATAAATAAAATCTCCAAAAAATATGTTTTACAAAAATATGTATCTCGCACATATTCCCACTCGACGAGACATACGAAAATGCGAATTCGTACGCGACGTGTAATACGACTATGCGACGTACAAATACCAAGTAAAAAAATTTAAATACTCATTTTATATAAAAATTTTAAAAGTAGAAATTTAGGGGGTTTACATCCTACCCAACTTAAAAGAATTTCGTCCTCGAAATTTAGTAATAATTAGAGTAGGTAGGGTTGAGGAGGTAGAAAGAGTTTATTTAAATAGAAGTACTCAAGGCATTGGACGGGGAGGTAACCAAACTATTGCACGAGTAGGCGAATGGCATTTTGATGACAATAAGTCATTTGTATAGATGGAAAAAGAAGATTTGACATATCTTAGTTTTGTAGATGACCATGTGTATGACACTCCTCAATATCTGTATTCTATCAATCATTATTTTCGTCCCATGGTCGTGCAAGCTCTCAATTAGGCAAATTGGCGATAGTTTCACCATCTCACTCTTAATTCAAAATTTTCATTGTATGTTTCAATCTCGTTATAATCTCGAATATTAACTCATCACAATCTTCTTAAACTTTCGCATTTCACAAAAATTCAACTTCCTTGAACTTTCTTTTTTTTTTTTTTTGAACTTCAAAAAAAATTTTCTTACTTTCTTCGAATATTTGTATTCCAATCTACTTCTCATCTTTTTTTTAAAAATATCATGATCGAGTCTTCTTCTTTCAATATATCCATACCCATGTAAATATTTTCCTCTATGTCATTCTAAGATTACCAACTCAAGGTTAGGTATTGTTTCAAGATTTATATTGCATAAAACCTTAAGTCACTCCTCAATGTCTTTTTCTTTATTTGATTGATAACTAGTCTCAAAGATAATCTCATAAACTATACAAATGCTTCGAAGCATACTCATGCATATATAGATTGATATTTAATCCCATAACAAAATCTTTTGAATTTAGTAATCTATAATCTCTTCTTCCTACATATTTTCCTTTAAGCTAGTTTCCTCTTGCAAAATTTCCTTTAAGAATTTATATAATTTTTTTTTTCAATTTAGTCGAGAGTAAAATTCAACCTCACCTTCAAATGACCTTCATATTTACATTCATCACATAGTTAAATCACTACAAGTTTAAGAATTTACTCTCTTCTTGAAATCTAATAAGCTTCAACACTCTATTTATCGTCTCATACAATTCTCCTTAGCCATAGATTGCCACGAAGAACCAATTTGTCGTTCAAGAATCTACTCTCATTTGATCATAAAATATACTCCGCCTAATAAGGTGTATCGCAAGATGTCACTTATGCATTCTCAATCATTTTATTCAACTATACCACTACTATCCCCTAGGGGGTTTTCTTAATCTAATCTCTTTTTATCCAAAGGATGTCATGATCAATTTCATTTCGCCCGAGGGAATCATACAAGGATCAAGGTTACATAAACTTTGGAGGATTCATAGTAAAATAATAGTAAAGCAATTTAAATGGGAAAGAAGAAAGGTAAGGATTGCAATATTGAAGAGTGACAGATGCTATGTGTCTAAGTGAATCGAGATAATACATAAAAATAAATGACAAGGGTTAAGCAGTCAAGATAAAATGTAAGGGTAAGCATTTAAGAGATTTAATAGATCACAATCATGTATTGGGTCGAAGAATTTGAGTCGAGGCTGAGCCCATATCTATAGCTAGAAAGTATGTTGGTTTCACGGTAAAGGTTATAATTTAGTCTCTTATGACCCAAAGTCATATCATGAAAATAGAATACAAGGAGAGGTGTTTTAGTGGCACGTGATATACCTACATGAAGGTGGGCTCGTCTAGGTCTTATATGTGAAAGTTGTGGGAAGGAAAAGTCTAGTGATGTGCTCCAATTATCCAAGTCACGGTAAAGAGCACGAAGAATTTTAAAATAGAAAGCGGGAGTTCATGAGATAACGATAAATGACCAAGTTAAAGCATGAAATAGAGATGATAAGTTAGGAATACAATTTCTAGAGATATGATAGCCCCTTAGATGGAGTATGAGAAAGTCACGAAAAAATCTAGGTTTGAGAAAATATCGAGTGAGTCAAGATTGAGATATCTTCACATAGTTTGCCATATGACGTAACTACACTCGAGTACATACAACTATCATGGCAATTAATGAGGAATACTTGTATCCCATTAGGGTGACTTGCTTGCTTATTGGTCCTCTAACAATATATGATAAATTTCAAATTTCAAGTTCCTCAACAGTTTCGAAATAAAGTCTCAAGATACTCCATCAAGTATTTAATCATAACTTAAAATTTAATTTCCTTTCAATAATTTCCAAAAATCCTTCATCATATCTAATGCGGCACAAATAAATTTTCATAATAAGCCATCACTTTTAAAATTTTCCAATTCTCAAATGTACCTCGAGATAAACTCTTAGCCTGCTTTATCAATCGCAAATCATGTAACTCAAATTAAATCCTCCCCTTTTTTTTACCAAATTTAAATATCCATAATCAAGGCTTTAAACTTGAAATCTAATTAACTTTCTAAATCATAGCTCATTTGACACAATTTAAAATTTAAAATTTTCCTTCAAGGTTGCTATCATATCCTTCAAATATTTAAACAATTTTACCATCATTTCTTCAACTTAAAATTAAATAAACTTATAAATCGTACAAATCAATTTTAAACCTCAAACTAAACTTTCGTCTTCTCTAGTTGTCTAAAAATCATAATTAAAACTCTTCAAAAATCTCGAGATAAACCTTATAATATTACAATCCAAACTTTCAAAGTTAACCGTAAATCATGTGCCATAATATAAAAACTTAAGTTATTTCTCAATCGATTTCATATCTCTAACAAATCATAACCATTTCACCATTTCAAAAATTCGTAAATCAAAAAAAAAATTGTTTTCTTGCTCCAGCTATCCTCTTGTGTATACCACCTTGTAATAACAAAATAATATTCTCACCATCCCTTGAAGGCGGTAATATGCTACTACCCAACTTAGAATTAACTAATCCTTAAGATCATATTTCTAGGAAAATAAATGCCTCTATAATTCAAATAAAATCTCAATACATATTAATTGTCCATGTAATCTTCCTAGCCATATGTTTGACCTAGGAGCATATAATAGTGTAGTCATCTTTCTCACTGTCACTAAGCACGAAAGATAAGAATTTACGGTAGAAAGAGTTCAAGCAGGAGGCAAATCAAGGATGGTAATAAGAGTTCAGAATTTGATGTCAAGAAGGATGTCAAGTGAGTGGATGAGATTCTAGACTCTAATCCTATATTGCAGGCCCGTTCGGTACAGTCATGTAACCGAAACGGCAAACTGACCTGCATGGGCCACCACAAAAACATGTAACGCCCCAGTCCCAAATACTTGAGACTAGATACGTATCATGCCATCTGTATACATACGAAGTCTACTCCAATATACGACGACTCGTATGTATACATAAGCTGTATAATGTAGTATTCCAAGACAAACTAAATCTCATCCACAATGAAAAGAATAATAATAGAAAAATTCAACTTGAACAATTATGATACAATCGTTGGGCGGAGACAAAGTCCACTACCAACTATCTCAATGATATAAATGTACAAGAAAGCGATCGACAAAATGATAAAAGGAACCAAGCACAATTGTCTTCGAAGGAATGGAGAAGACCACGGCTTTGGCTAGAACACCTGCAGAAAACATGAACACACACCTGGAGAAAAAAACCAGGTCCTCAGAGGGACGTAACAAGACACATAATATCATGCCATAAACTGAATAGTAAGAGCTCAATAGAAAATATACATGCGTAAAGGTTCCTAACCATTCTGTGTGGATTGTAATTTAGAGGACAACGTTCTACGCAGGGGCTGTCACAAGCAAGTAATAAAGAGTGGCCAACAAGTAGCGCTCATCCGAGACACTATCGGCCGGGTAACACGTAGCGCTCATCCGAGACACTATCTCCCAAATGTGTAAAATAAAAGTAGCCCCTACGCTAGTAGCTGTCCCCTCCCCCCAATGATACTATACGTGTGTCATAACCATGACACACAAAAACGTGTCGTTTCTACCACACTGTTTTAATATAGATAACTGTCAAGTCTTCTAATCATGCATCTATTGACAGTTATTCCTACGCATGCGCACGGGGGATCAGCCCACACGCAAGTGACCTCTATATGATACTCACAACTCGTGTACCATCGTGACAAGTCAATGAGACACACTAAATTTGACGGTAGTCCCTTAACTCTAAGCCAATTGTATAAAATATAGTAATTTGCATCTACATATAATTTAAAAAAAACAACTTAAAAATAAACACAACATGCATGATATTGAACAAGAAATTTAAACAGTAAAGGCAAGGTGTCTTGCCTGGTGTTACGCCTGGTGTGGTACAATGATCCAACAAGCCATGTTCTATCCAATAGCCATGTTCAATGTGAAGGGGCCCGAATTTGCGAGAAAATAGGAAAAGCATAATTAGTCATGAGTAATGGGGATAATTGGAAGAATTTGTGGAGTAGATAAATATACAATTTCTTAGAAATATTTATATTACTTTAAAAAAAACATGTTACTTGTAAAAATTTATTTACGAAAATACTTAAAAATAATAATTTTGAAAATTATATCTTATTAGTCAAATACTCTAAGTTGTAAAATATGATTAAAGTGGAAACTAATTTCATAGTTTAAGATATCTAATTTAGATAAATATTTCTAAATATTTCTAAATCATTTAGACCAAAAAGTATAACTGGTCAAATATATGTATATATAATTTAAAAAGAATATTTTAGTGTTTTTAAAAAAATTTAGTTAAAATTTGCTAGAAAATATTTGTCCAATTAAAATAATAGGAATAATAATAAGGTAATTAATAATATTTACAAACTAATATTAATAATAATATAAATAATAAAACTAATAATCATAAATAATAATGATAATAATATTAATAATAACAAATTAAACCCAAAATAATACAACCCTCTTTAATAATAATAATAATGACAATAATAATAATAATAATAATAATAATAATAATAATAATAATAATAGTAATATTAATATTAATAACATTAATAAACTCTAATACTTATCAGCCCATTTCCCCATCTTAAGAAAAACGAGAGAGAGAGAGATTTTGAAAAAGGGGGGTTTCGGGAAGGAGCAAAAACTTACCGGCGACGAGTGGCGCGACGTGCCCTGGGCGCCGGACTCGGCTGGCGGAGAGGGAGTTGCTCGCGTCGGTTACAGATCTGGATGGGTGGAGGCGCACGGGATGGAGGTCACGACGGTTCTGGGACTGGGTGGTTCATCGGAGCACGGTGGCTCTGGGTGGTGCCGGAGCGGCGCTCGTCGGTGCGGCACCCCCGGACAAACGCACGCGTCTAACAAGAAGATCGGTGCTGATCCGGGCTGGAGACCGCGGGTGACGTTGATGTTGGAGACGGTGGCGCTGCGGCGCTCCGGGAAGTCGGCGGCGGAAGTGCGAGCAGGCGGCCCTAGCGGCGGCGGTGGGAGGTTACGGTGGCACCACGATCCGGTAGGGGGAGGCGCTGCGGAGGAAGGCGTGGAGCGGCGGTCGTCGTCGGCAGCGCGCCTGGGAGGTGGCGGTGGCGCTGGGTACTCGCCCACGCGGCCAGATGAGGGCGAGGAGCTCGACTCGACGGCGGGCTCACCGTGGGCGGCTGATTGGGACAGGGGCGGTCGCCGAATCATGGCTGGGGTCAGGTGAGTTTAGGGTTAGGGTTTTGGTCTTCCTCCTCTGGATTTCCTGATGTTGGTAGTGGTGGTGGGAAGTTGCCGGCCGAGGTGATGGTGGCGACGAAGGCGATGGGGATGGTTGTGGCTGGTGGACGTGGGGAGGTTGGGCAAGGCGAGCAGTAGGGGTCGACGGGTCGGGGTAGCGGTTAGGAATTTGGGGTTGAATTTGGATGAGTCGTGTCGGGTGTGTCCGACACGACGGGGACGAAGGTTCGGATCTGTCGGACCCGGGGTGGAAAAATATATTTGTACAATAAAAACACATAGTGGATGGGGAAGGGATACACGGACACGATGCTGGGGTGGTTGTGGAGAAAATTATGGAAGAGTACCTGCCTATTTATAGGATGTTAAAATTCCCATTAGGATTAGGATTGGGATTTGATTAAATCCCCAATAGATAGATTCCATACTAATTTAAATTGATTTAAAATCTAATTCAATATAAATAAAACTTATCTTTAATTTAAAAGCTATTTAAATTAAGGCAAATTAAAATCTTATCCAATTTAAGTTATCAAAATAATTCAAATATTAAGTGAAACAAAATTTAAAATATCTTTTCCATAAATATTAAAATATATCATTAATTAGTTTCGAAAATCAAAAATATTTCTTAAATATTAAATCATGAAATAGCTTTTATAATTAACAAAAATATGTTATTAGTAATTTTCAAATTTTGCAAAATATTTGAAACATATTTCATATAACCCAAAATTTTCAAATCCCTACTTATTTTTAAATGACGAATAAAATAACTCTTTTATAAAAATATTTATCATATTGTTTTGAAAACGAAAAATTCTTTTATATAAATAAAATCTCCAATAAATATGTTTTACAAAAATATGTATCTCGCACATATTCGCACTCGACGAGACATACGAAAATGCGAATTTGTACGCGACGTGTAATACGACTATGCGACGTACAAATACCAAGTAAAAAATTTTAAATACTCATTTTATATAAAAATTTTAAAAGTAAAAATTTAGGGGGTTTACAGAAAAGTTAAGACTTACTAATTCTTAACGATCCAAAAGTACTCGACCGATCAATCCTCAAAAACCATCAGGGAAGGAATTCATTCCTAGGAGATCAAGTGGATTTGAATTCAGAAAAAGATTATCAAGAGAATCGATCAATTTTAAGTAATTTGCTCAGAATTAACTGAATTGAAGACACGAACCAACTGGTAGATGATCGAAGGAGATCCACTACAGCTCAGGGATCGTCATCAACTTCTCTCGATCGTCACTCCAAATTAGGGTTCAGGAACTCTTGATTTGAGAAGAAAGAGGGAAGAACAATTAAAGGAGAATGGATGGAAAGAGAAGAATGGGGAGAGAAGGGTCTTATATAAGCAGTAGATAGCGTGGGGATTAAGCACACAGGAGCAAGAATTTCAAATTCCTTCCCTGCCAATTTCGGTTAAAGAGAAGGAAATGGAAATGTACATTCAGTTTGAATCTCAACTGAATTGAAAGGATTTGACAGTAAAGCATCGGAATAGTCATCCTAAATAAAAGGGAAAGCCCATGAATAAAGGCCCAGAAAAATGGCCCAAGGCTGAAATATAAACAAAGAAAAAAATAAAATATTTATAATAGCTTCACATGTATTTAAAATATGTAACAAATTCTAAATTGTTTAATCAATATATATAAAGCTTAAAAAAATTCAATTATCAGGAAGGTGAAGTTACAAATCTCTCCCCCTTGAAAAATTTTGCCCTCGAAATTCAGAAATATTCTAAAATTGATTCACGAAACACCACAAAATATTTATTGAAAATGGAAATTTAAAATACTAAAATACAATCAAGTAAACAATCTCGGGTAGCGCTCTCGCATCTCATCCTCACGCTCCCATGTGGACTCTCTCGAAGAGTGGTGTCTCCACATGACGAGGACAAGTGGAATAGTCTGGTTCTGCAAGCGCTTCTCCCTCCGATCAAGGATCTCCACGGCTGCTCCTCATAGGTCAAGATCGGACCTACCGCTAGCTCTGAATAGTACACCACATGGCTCAGATCTGGAATGTAGCGTCGAAGCTGGGACACATGGAAGACGTCGTGCACTCCCTCTAAGCTAGATGGAAGCGCTAGTCGATACGCCACCTCGCCAATCCGTACCGTCACATCGAAAGGCTCGATGTACCTCGGACTAAGCTTCCCGCCTCTGCCGAAATGAATGACGCCCCTGATTGGTGAGATCTTCAGGAACACTCTATCTCCAATCGTGAACTCCAGTGGTTAACTGCTGCTGTCCGCCCAGTGCTTCTACCGATCCTGTGCAACTCTGTGACGCTTTGAGCCTTGAGACCAAGTACTATAATTACACACGATAAGTTGAAATAACACGATCTAACGACAATCAAGAATCAAATAAGCACGAGATAGAATGAAATTTCAATTACAACTTAGAGGAGCAAAATCATGAAAACATAGCTATTAAGTACGATAAAAAAAATGAATATTTTAACACAAGTAGACTAGGACAAGATAGAAAAATTATGGTCAGATAGACATGGCTTATAATCGAAGTTTAGACAAGACACAAACGAAGTATGGAATCAAAATCTGGTAATGTATAATTTTGAGGAATTCAGTGATCTAATGATAAAATGCTAGAAAGGAAAATTAACAAGGGTTGATTTAGGAAACGTACGAAATACTCAGGAGATATTAGTATCAAATCAGGGTGAACATGCAAAGATTTGTGATTCTCGAAAACCAATAATCATATGAAAAGGAAATATAGTCTCCAGGGTATCCAAGAACATATAGGTATTTGAAATTACTTTGCTTAGAATCCCTACCCCGCCAGTATGTATCTGACTGCAGTGGACTTTCGGCTCCGTGACTCAAATAACAATATGTCTCCGAATATTTTGTCAACCTTATCTATTTTTCAACAACCATTGATGAAACAACCCAAGAGATCAAGATATGAAGAATATGACAAGTCTCGATAATACTCGAAAACCTATGATTGTCTGAAATCACTTCAACTTAGAGTTCCTGCCTCGCCAGTGCGCTGCTAGCTGCAGTGAACTTCGGTCTCTGCAATCCAGATAACGGCTGCAGCGCGCAACTGACACACCCTAGTAGGTCATCGAATAGTCTTTCAACTTTATCCATAGAAAATTTCAAGGAATCAAAATGAGTTTTAATAGTCCAAGTCACGAAAATGGTGAGGTTATCTGACTATTAGAATACAAGGGTTATTAGGTACCACGGAGCAACACGGAATCCAATCAAGGAGTAGAGAGTACTAAAAGGCAACAAGGAGATTTTTTAAACCTCAACAGGGAACAAGGTTTCAAATGGTAACCGAAATCCCAAATAAAACCTGGGGTGTAACAAGATTCCGTATATGGAACGTTATCCCGAAGGGGTAACAGAGTCTCAAAAGACGAACAGAAACAAGGCACCAGATAGAAAACAAGGTCGCAAAATAAGAAATAAAATCGTGCATTTGGAAATGAAGTTCAATAAAATCTCAAGTAACAAAAAAACCTCGAACAGATCTCGAATGGAAAACAAAATCTCCAATAGGATACAAAGTTTCATTAGAATTAAGATATCAACAAAATCGCAGATAGAAAGTAATTCTCGAGCAGAAACCTCGAGCAAGAAGCAAGGCTATGACTAGTGAGTAGAAATAGGGTATCAAGTAGAGAACAAAAAACAAGCATTGAATGGTGAATATGAAACAAGTAAAATCTCAAATAGAAAACGAGGTCAAATAAGGTCGTGAATCAAAACAAATTCTTGAATATGAGACAAAATTTTAAACAAAAGCAAAGTCCCGAAATAGGAAACAGGATCTCAACATCTCAAGATCACAAATAGAAGCCAAATTTCAACAAAGCCTTGAATAGAAAACTGATACGAGTAGGAAGCAAGGTCGAAACAAGGTAGTGGACAACAACTCTCGAATCAAGGTCATGAATGGAAAACAAGTCTCATATAGAGAATGAGTTACAATCTCAAAATAGGAAACGAAATCTTCAAAACCCTCAAAGGAATCATCAACAATGTCCTGAATAGGACCAAGCTTAAACAAGGATTCGAATGAGAAACAGGGTTTCGAAATAAAATCTCAAGCAGGAACAAAATCTCAAATAACACGAAGTTTGATGAGGGAACAAAATTTCCAAATAGGAGCCAATGCTAGGAAGCAAAATCATAAAATATGCAAACAATATCGATAGTGGATTTCAAACAATCATCGAATCGTGGATCTGAACAAGTTTGCCGAATAGGAAATAATATCTTGAAATAAGTTCCGAACATCAACCAAGGTTTCAAACAAGAAATTTCAAGAAATGATCTAGGTGCTAAGAAGGATTTAAGGAAAAATTGGATGATGAATCACGATCCATGGTTTTCTCCAACCATGCAAAAGAGTCTTTTGTCTTCAATCCGTCTTCAGTATTCTTCCGGAACTGGGATCACTTCAATTTCCTCAGCTGTCCTGACATAGGCTGGTCCTTGCAGCAGTACTCCATGCTGTTGCTGAATCTGGAGAGGCGAGTCCTTCTTCTGTGGTACTGGTGCTCCTCGTGCTTGTCCCTGGGCAATGTAATACATAGTACAAGCATAGCCTCCGTCTTTTGTGGCACTTGCTGTAGTGGTATCCTAGGCGGCGGTAGTATTTGCAATTGGTTACTGACTGGATTTGAGTCTGAATCTTCCGCTAGTACTGGAGTACAGGGCCTCTGACAGGAATATTTGGCTGTTGGCATGCTGGCTGCTGAGGTCCTGATGCTCCTTGGCTATTATGATCTGCGACTTGCTGGAAATCCTTCATTCAGTAAATGTGGCCTAAATCTGTCTCTGATGATGCGGCTGATGATGTGACTGAAGAAATGTCGTCTGAGTTACGATGCTTTGCGGGTCCAGACTAGTTGTTGTCTTCGTCATAAGTCTTCATATCTCTCCTGGCTTTAGCTTCCCATCTTGTTGTATGTGCTATGAGCTAGATCTCCCGGTTGGTGACTTCAATCTTAGGAGGAGTCGAATCCTCAAAGACTTGGATGATCTTCAGTGGCGGCTCTAGGTTCTCGATCTACTTCTCGGTATAAGATATGTGCTCGGTGTCGGGAAATCCAATGATCAAAAATCCTTCTTGGCTCGGAGAGTGTATCCACAAGTCTGGCTTGGAAAAGGATGGCATGCTCCTTCTGGCGTCAAGGGACTCTTCAATTATCTCCATCAACTGCGTACTATCCATGGGGATAGTAGAGTGATAGAAGGTAGTGTGAGCTCGAAACCTTCAAGTGTAGATGGATCGACTGTTCCGGTGTTGCGTTCTTGAACTATCTGTAAAACAGAAAACTGTTAAAATATCCTAATCCTAAAACAACAAGTGTTTACTGATATCAATATACCTGATATACCTTTATTCCCGATTTTTCCTATGCTGTGATCAAGTTTCCCTAGTGTAATCAAGTCCACCAATAGTACGCTAAGACCTAGGTACCATTAGGATGGACCTGCATGGGCCACCACTAAAAACATGTCACGACCCGCTCCCGAATAACCGAATACGAGTCGGACACGCCCAGCCTTCGTTGATAGACACGACGAAGTAAGCTGTACAATACTAAGGAAAACTAACCAGATATACAAGAGTAAATGTGAACACAGCATCTATAACGAATCCCAAATCCAGATACATGTCTCAGAATTTATTACATTCCATCAAAGAAAAGAAAGTCTACTAGTCTCAATACAAAGAAATAATATGGAAATACTAAGAGGTAAGCTCTAGTCTTCTGCAGCCTCTAAGTCAAGAGCAACTCCAGCTAGCTCTCCTGCATCTAATGGCTCCCCGCCATAACACGTGTCGCACAGAGCCTCCAACTCACCTACAACATATCCTAGTCAGGAGCGGAGCTAAGTATATCCAAGGAAATGAACATAAACATCATGGTATGAACAAGAAACAGGAAATACATATAAAGAACGAGAAATGAGACAAGACATGAAACTGAGCAGGAAATACTGAAAGTAAAACAGGGAACATGATATGAGTCCTGAACATAAAATACAACCTGAACATAAAGTACAACCTGAACATGAAATACAACCATGAATCCTGAAATACAACCTGAATCCTGACATGTGCAAAATTGAAATACATCTAGATTGTGTGATCGGCTTGGGTAGATGCAATGAACATGAAATGGTACGGCTTTGGTCCCGCGTGCACGATGCGGGACCTAAACTATTCACATGAATAGTAACAGGGTTTGATCACATATCTATAGTATTTCCCCTTCCAGACACAAGTAATCCATGAAACATGAAACCAGACAATGTCGTGATACATCGTGTCAACAAGGAGATACAAGGATGAATATACAAGACATGATAAATGAACAAGTCCGAGGAGTATACTTGTCTTGCTCCGGGTGATCGAGAAAGGGTGGTAAAGCTGGGAATTCTCATGTTTATAATTTACAGTTTGATAAGTCAATAATTCAAAATAGTTATTTCTAATCTAGAAAAATTATTTAATATAATCCTTAACTTACACTAAACCTTCCTGGTATATGTCCTATTAACCTCCACAATTGTCCAACCAAGCAATATCTATACATAACCTACAATATGAGATAACCCTCAACTTCATTACCACACAACTTCATATGCCATGATTTAAGTGGCCAACATCTCAAGGATACTTATAGTTCCTAATTAACTACAATAGTCTATTAAAGAAAAATAAAGCACATTAGGATAATTTAAGGTAGAACTGAACAAAGCTAAACCTTCCTCAATTATCCTCCCATCTTAACCATAACCTGACATCATTCCTTCATCAATTCAATCTCCCAATCTGAAATAACAGTCCAGGAATAGACTAAGTGTCAGGTTTCAAGAATTTAACTAATACTTAAACCCAGCAATTTCCTTAACCCATATGAAGTAATCTGCCACAATCTTCCTAACCTCAGTCCTACAAAGTATTTAGTTTAGGTAGGATTGATATCATACAGTCCAGGTTCTCTCATTCCAGAAATTGAAAGGCTGAGATAAATACTCTGCTTGCAAGGGAACATAGATTTAGGTGTTAGCTGCATTCAGGCCTTAAGGCTGAAAACTCGAACCAACATTGGTCTTAAACCTCTTCCTAACCAATACTTGATATTCTCCTAAGATTTAACCACTGTACAGTCTCTAACATAGTCCAATATACCAACTATAGGTATCCATATATCAGCCCTATATATATGTTCAATAACAGACTAACTAATCCTAATATCAGTCCTATATGTATCCACATATCAGTCCAAATAATCTTCACAATCTTACCACTCATCCTCAGGTTACTGTACAACCTAATCTAATGATCACTGATACAATAGTTTCAACCAAAAATAGGACTGAACAAGGGACTGATATAATATCAATCTCAGTCCATAATCTTTTACCTCAACTGAAGAATTAACTAAAATCGAGTAACAGGAAAATGCAAGGAGTCACATGCCCAGCCTACCTCAACTCAATACTAACAGGTTGCATTACACTATAACAGGGAAAGACTATAATCCATGAATGTGAACAACTAAAACTGCTTGACATCCATCAGTTCATAATTAGGAAAAATTTATGTTTCAGTCCTAACAGCTAAATAGGTCCTCTGAGTTGGTATCAATCTAAAGACAATCTTAAATACCAGCATAAGTATTCAGATATCAATTTAATGTGCTAAAACAATAACTTGTGGTTTGCTTCCCAGGTTTCAGAAGAATCATACACCAACCATAAAATTCAAGACTCAGTCCTTAACTGTGTTGAGAACAGTTCAGTCCACAAATTCCTGAAATCGCTTGGTCTACTGAACTATGGTTCAGTCCAATACCAGGACACAATCCAGCTCACTCCCAAGCATGATACTACTAGACAGTGTATATATAAAAATCTCAAGTTCTTTGCTAATGTACTAATATGAATTCTCAGGCTTCATCATTGATCCCATGATACAATATGCAGTCTCAGGTTCAGTATTGTACCAATCCCCTGCTACAGGATCAGTCCAAATGACTTGAGCCAAAAGACTGAAGGCTTGGTCACCTACAGGGATTGATACTCTATTTAAGGAACTTAACTCAACATCATAGGATCCTTTAGGTATTGTTCTTAAGTTTAGTCAACAAATCAGAACAACCATATTAAATTCCATCCTATACAACTGGAAGACAAAATGCAAAACCTCTAAAAACAAGATAACCTGCTCAGTTCTATCAATGAAACAGTTACTACCTAGTTCTCAGATTTTCCCACTATAGTAGTGTTCAGGTTCAGCCAACTGGACCAAGGCTGAATATAAAATCTAGGTTCATTAGACTGAACCAAGCTGATATATGCAATCTTGGGTTCAGTTAATTGGATCAGGACATTACTATGGGGTCCCAAACACTGTTATACTGTCCAGTACAGTGTACTGAGACATCCCATGTTCAGTGTACCAAGAAGTTCTGATACAAGATGCTAAGCCAGTATTTAAACAGCAGACAACCCCACGCATCTTGTAGATCAAAACCTGCCAGTAGAATTCTAAACTAACAGTTAGTTAGCTGTAGCAAGGATAATCAAAATAGGAACTGAATTAACAGTCCAAGTACAACTTATCTTGTCTTTTGTGTGCCTACTAACAGTCTTAGAGACATATTCAAAACTCATAAAATATAAGGGTGGTATGAACTAATCAAATTAAGACAATTATAACCCAGTCCTTAAGTTTGTTGCTCTGAATCCAGTTAACATCCCAAGCCTAAATTCACTTCATCAGTACTCGATTTCATCAAGCTACTAATCAATGAGATTTAATATTTTGACTAAATTCAGACATGATACATCAGTCTAATCCTAACACTTATACAACTACATGATAGTCCCCCTCATGTTTAATCTACCACTCATCCTTGCTAACATATTAACCTAACCTATTCTTGAGAATGGGTCCTCATACAATCTCAAGACATCAATTTGTACTCTCATGGTTGAGTTATTGAACTCAACTCATATTCCTTCTTAATATCAGTCAGTAAACTTATTCAGTTCAAAACACCTCATCTGATACACAATTTGTCCCATCAAAATGATAAAATCCTAAGATCTTTCATCGAACTGACTAATTGATTCTATAACAATGTAAAGATCGAGAAATACCTGTTGCAAATCTGAGAAGTGAAGATTTGTTTCCCCTCCCCAAGAATTCACACAGTTTCCTTAACTGTCAACAAGAATCAGGAATCAAAATGGGCTAAGAACATCCCAGGTCCAGATCTGAGTTTAAAAAGTT
The DNA here is from genome assembly GCA_029216955.1 of Iris pallida. Taxonomy (NCBI): domain Eukaryota; kingdom Viridiplantae; phylum Streptophyta; class Magnoliopsida; order Asparagales; family Iridaceae; genus Iris; species Iris pallida. Next base: position 14,159,303 of record JANAVB010008800.1, on the reverse strand, counting down.
AAGACTTACCAATTCTTAACGATCCAAAATTACTCGACCGATCAATCCTCAAAATCCATCAGGGAAGGAATTCATTCCTAGAAGATCAAATGGATTTGAATTCAGAAAAAGATTATCAAGAGAATCGATCAATTTTAAGGAATTTGCTCGGAATTACCTGAATTGAAGACATGAACCAACTGGTAGATGATCGAAGGAGATCCACTACAGCTCAGGGATCGTCATCAACTTCTCTCGATCATCACTCCAAATTAGGATTCAGGAACTCTTGATTTGAGAAGAAAGAGGGAAGAACAATTTGAGGAGAATGGATGGAAAGAGAAGAATGGGGAGAGAAGGGTCTTATATAAGCAGTAGATAGCGTGGGGATTAAGCACACAGGAGCGAGAATTTCAAATTCCTTTCCTGCCAATTTCGGTTAGAGAGAAGGAAATGGAAATGTTCATTCAGTTTGAATCTCAACTGAATTGAAAGGATTTGGCAGTAAAGCATAGGAATAATCATCCTAAATAAAAGGGAAAGCCCATGAATAAAGGCCCAGAAAAATGGCCCAAGGCTGAAATATAAACAAAGAAGAAAAATGATATATTTATAATAGCTTCACATGTATTTAAAATATGTAACAAATTCTAAATTATTTAATCAATATATATAAAGCTTAAAAAAATTCAATTATCAGGAAGGTGGAGTTACAATCACTGTGCTCCGAGATAGCAGAGGAAGAGGGCAGGACTGGTTCCGGACCGTCAGAGTTCGTGTCACACCCCATAACCAGAATACTGGAGAGCGGGGGACAGACACAGCCAGCTACGTATATTAAAGTGAATTCTACCTTGATATACGGTCACGGCTGTCTTGATACATGAGGGTTTAACTACAAGCCAATAGTCTCTTAAGGTCAAGAACAAGACTAGTGTCTCAATCTCAAGCAAGCAAGTAAATGTAACAAGATGGTAGATCATCAGACATACAAAGTAAGGCGTCCCATACATTACATATTCAGATGATCATGAAGCTAGTCATACAAAATGTGAAGACTAGCAAGAGTTTCAGTCATATATGATCAACCCTAGGATTTTTCAATCATATTACAGCCCGTAGGCAGACAGTAAGTAAAGTTACAAACGAGCTAACACTTGCTCGACAGCTAAAAGCCTCAAATGAATATTTTATAAGAGAATGGGAGAGCAAATTAAGAACCCACTCGTTGCCAGGATTGCGCCTAGTGGTCACCATCTGGTTGGAAAGCTGGAGGATCCTCGAGTCCTACTCCAAAATCT